>BLSH010299844.1:98545-126765 GCA_018402905.1 Glandirana rugosa | reverse complement strand
CCTCAATACAAAAAAAACCCATGTTGACTACCTCCTCCTACTCCTCTACCACCGCCACTTCCACCTACACTGCCACGGTCACGGCCTAGTCAACCTCTAGGCTCCTACTCCACATCCACCCCCCTTCCCATTTTTTTACTTGATTTTAATTTATTTTCCCTATCCCCATTTATTTGTAGGGCACTTGCCCTAGTTTGAAGATGATTTTAGAACAGTTATATGGCTTCTACCGTTAATTAATACTTTTCAGACACAGTTTGAAAATGATCCACATTCACCTCCATTTTTGCTTTTTTTATGTTTTTATTTTTTAAAAAATATTTAAAGTTATTTCCCTGTCCCCATTTTTTTGTAGGGCACTTGCCCTACCCTTACCCCCATTTTACTTCCTTTTGCAGCCCTCTAGGGCTTTCCAGGACTTTGTTACAGCCATTTTTGTGCCTAAAAGTTCGGGTCCCCATTGATTTCAATGGGGTTCGTTGTCCGTGCGATCGTTCGGGTTCCGTCCGGACCCGGACCCGGACTTTGTCCCGAAGTTCGGACGGACCAGCAGAACCCGAACTTCCAGAGGTTCGCTCAACTCTAGCAGTAATATTTTAAAGGGATTTCTTGTGTTATAGTGATTCTTAGTCTACGCCTTGGTGTTTCTCTCTTATTCTCCAATGTGTGTGTACTCTTTTCCCAGTGCATATTTAATTTATTTTCACAACTCTTCAGTGACCTTTGCCCTTGATTCCTTCTCTTTAGTGTTCTTAATTTTGATTCCGATTTTCCACTCATACAACACTCATACCTCCACCCTAATCCCCCCCTTCCGCCCCCCTCCCCCTCAGGTGATTTAACCCTCCACCCCACTCTCCCACCCTCCCCCTACCCTGACCCTCCTTGGGTCCACTCCAGGGGCCTCCATTGTGACCTTCGTTTTGACCTGCATTCCTTCCCCATACAACCCTCCATTCTCCCTTCCCTCCCGGGCCCTCTTTTCCTTTTATCACTGTGTGTATCTTCCCTTGTATTAAGCTTTTATATATTCTCCCTTTCCACATGTAGTAACTTATTCTCAGGGAGAGAGGGTCAAAAAAAAATAATTTTAATTCTTAGAAAAGAAAAAAAGAAAAAAACGCTTTCACCTAATCTAGGCTGTCCACTCCCGCTTTATCCCTCTACCTGTGTTATGAAGGGGAGTTGGTATTCCTCCCACTCCCCCCCAACTTATATTGCTCGTATCCTTTCTTCGTTTTCCCCCACCCATACTGACACTTCCCTGGCCGCGTTAAAAAAATACGTTTTGCTGGGTACAACATGGCATATGATACTTTTAATTGTTGTAGTCTCTTCTTAATCTCTACAAACGTAGCTCTCCTTTTTTGAACCTCAGGTGAGAAATCTGGATATATTGAAATCCTGGTTCCGTTATATCTTATTTCTCCCTTCTCCCTTGCTTTCCGCAATATCACTTTTTTGTCTCTAAATGCCAGCATCTTGATCAGGAAGGATCTGGGTGGGGCCCCGGGCGCTGGGTTCCTGAATGGCACCCTATGTGCTCTCTCCACAGCGAAATAGGGAGAAAAACTTTCCTCTCCAAAGATATCCTTCAACAGTCTCTCCGTTAACTCAACCGGGTTTATTCCCTCGCTTTTCTCAGATAGGCCCACTATTCTTAAGTTGGATCTTCTCATTCTATTTTCCAACTCCTCCATTCTCGCCATATAGGGGTTTATTTTGTTCTCCAGATCTTTTATTCTTTGTTTCAGCTCCAGTTCTGTAGTTCTTTCCCTTATCTTCTGGGCGTCTTGTCTTAGGTAATTGATCTCTTCACTTAGGCCTTTCACTTGTTCTGTGACTCCATAGACATTTTACAGTCCTTTACTGCCTCCAAGACTTCTCTTAGGGTGGGTTCTTGGCTCCCTTGCATCTCTGCTTCTTCAGTTGATTTCCCCATTGTGCCCTGATCCGCTTTTGCGCCCGTTCCTTGACTCTTCCTTATTGTGCCACTGGTCTGTCCCTTGGCCTGTGTCGCCGGGGGTTGCCCCCCTTTTGCTGGGGAGTGTGCAAATTTTTCAAGTTTGGCCGCTGCCTGGCTTTTGCCCTTCTCCTTACCCGGCGCTTGGGCCGGCTCCTGAGGGGCCCCCTCTTCCCCTTTTTTCTTAGTCATAATATATCTTGACTTGGTGTTCCCAGCTTTTAGTTCTTTTTCAGCTTAAATATTGTATACCATCTGCTTATTCAGTTATTTTACCAATCTTAAATTCCAAAGTATACACCAAGGCTAAGTTTCTTGTAATGGGATTGAGGCAGGGACACCCCCACTTACTCTCACAGAGTCACTAACTGCCTTCCCGACTTGTATATAGTCTCCCGGAAGACTTCCAATAATCCGTTACCCATTTACTGCAAATCAAGTAAGAAATGTTCCTGCCCGATCTTTGGGGTTGTTTATCCCATCGTTTGTCCCGCTCTCATTATGTATATGTCCCAGCTGTTATATCTCTACTTTTATTTATGTTCCTTTTAACTCTATTGTGGGGGGTTCCAGCAGCCACCGTGTTCAGGGTGTGCTATGTGCTCTCACCACATCGCCACATCACCCCTTCACCGTCATGTCTCCCTACCTCCACCGCTGGGATATACTTCAGGTACCAAACTAGTTATTGCTGGTTGTTAATAGCTATAGAAAGGCTCTCACCATTTTCCTTCGGGTTCCTTCTGGTTCTGTCTCTCCTGCTCAGGCTTCCAGTGTGGCTTACCTTCCTATTTTTGTTTCCTCCTGCCAGATTGCCGTGCCTGCCATGTCTGAGGGGCTACGTTGCGCTCTCACTGCACCGAGCTGCTTACCCCCAGCCTTGGCGTCCTTGGCGTCCTCGCAGGCAACTGTGTGTTCCGGGTGCTCTCAGTTCCTTCCGGGTATAGTGGACATGCGCCGGCACCGCTCTCTCACCGCGGTGTTCCGTGCTCGCCCAGGGTGCGCCAGATACGGTCGGGTCTCCTTCTCAGCATTCCCCGCTGGCTACGAGCTATTCCAGGGATCCATGGGGCGGGAGGAGGGACAGCCTCTCTCATGTCTCCTCACATCCTCTTCCGGTCATGCCCCCCTCAATCTTAGGCAACAGAGAGTTAGTTCTTCTTTTTGCAATTTACGTGGATTGGACCAATTGGGTAATACACCCATTCCTCCCATATTTTTTTTCTTTGTCATACTGTATAGATAACATTTTTCTTTATAATCTGTTCTTTGTTTAAATGTCACGGATCTATGAGGCTGTTATATTTGTTTTGGAAAACCTTAATAAAAAAGTATTTTTATTATAAACAATTGTTGAGGGTGTTGGCGTTTGTGGTGCTTCTACCCAATCCAGGAGTGGGAAAGGGGAGAGTGAGCAGGAAGCACCAGTTTCTAGCAATACTACTGCTATATATTTATGTCCACATTGTATTTCTATTATTTCTAGCCTGCTCCTATTAATCTGAACAATGTTGAAGTTTATAAACATACTTTGTGAAGATCCAACACATTTATAGTACCTTCTTGAATTCTGTGAAACAAATTCACTATGCCCTGTGAGTAGGTCCCGCTGTGTCACAAATTTCAAAGAGCCTGCCTTCTGAACTACAGAGGTGCTGAGAGGAGGAGTTTTAGGAGGTGGGGTTGGTACAGAAATCACTGCTTGCAGACAAAAATATACCCCAAGATACATATTCCTCAGAAACTGAAAAAAAGTGGCAGAGAAGATGTTGCAAAGTATGAAGAGAATCCAGGATGTTGTGGAAGGAGATAACCAGCAGACAGGCAGCATTCACAACATGAAAGGAATCTTTTAGTAAGCTTATTTTGGATTGTCAAAAATAACTATTGTTTGTACTGCTATTACAATGCTGATGTCATAAAATGAAAGTGTATGCTCAGGCCATATATTTCATATAATGCAGGAATGTAGTGAATGCAAATGTGCTCGGTTTGCATGCACATTCCATGCAGTTTATGCATACGCATGAAAAATACAATGTACAAACAGACATTGATAATCCTTTTTTATAGAGATTCATTAATTTAAGTTATAGACCTAATATAAATTTCACATCATGGCAATTCTATTTTTATTATAACTTCATAACTTCATATAGCAATTGATATGGAAAAAATGCTCACCATTATAATTCTGTGAAGTAAAGAAAAAAACGTTACCAAACTAAATTGAAACTGTAAGTGAATAAATAGGACAATTCTTGCTTTGAGCAATCATTTTATACTTGTTTTTATAACTTATTTCAATTTATAATCTGTAAGACCATTAAAGTTGCCCTAAAAAGTAGGTTAAAAGTAAAAGCCACTAGTTTGATCTGTTGATGCCTATTTTAATTTAAAATGTTTTAGATGCAGAAATGGAACAGATGTCACGCCTTTCTGTCACCTAAGATGAAATAAAGTTCACTGCATTAATCTTGTTACACTGTTCTGCACTAAAAGTCATGAAATCAGATCACAGCTTGGTGCTAGTGAGTGGATTAATAGAGAAACTACTATCACATAAATGTGTAGATGATTAATACAATCTTTTTAAATGAGGTAAACAGCATGAAAGTGTTGAATGTGATGCCCCAAGGTGTTTTGATTTGCAGATTATAACTCATTGTGTTCCGTATTTAAGTCACACAATCACACAGAATAGAGACGTTATCAAAAGCATTTTTAAATACATTTGAGTAACTGTAACTTTAGTTTGGGTCTCATTTGATTATTATTATCTGTTTAAGTAGAGGTAGGAGGGGTTATTGAATCCTGTTTGAAATTCATGAAACCTGAACTTACAGTAGCAACAAATCCTATAGATCTATGGGGGGTGGGGTGAATCTTAATATTAAATTCTGGCCATTTTCAAGGCCAATAGGCATGCTATTGTAAAAAAAAAAGGCCATTTCTGTCTTGTTGTATGTGGAGCCATGCATATATCTCCTTTTCACAGACAAACAAAGGATTTCCCAGCACACTTACCATCTAGTCTGCAAGCCAACCAATGTGACCCTGTTTAACAATTCACGTTAAAAACAAGGGGTTTTGTTTGTTGCACATATTTGCAAATATATGCATAAGGAGGGGTGGGCTTCGTCCAGGCACACTTGCCCTTAAAATGGTTGTAAACCCCCTTAGGTGACTTTAACCTACAGGTAAGCCTATAATAAAGCTTACTTGTAGGTACCGAGAATATCTCCTAAACTTGCACAGTTTAGGAGATATTCACTGTGCAAGCAGCCTCCGACATCAGCAGCACATGCGCAGTGAAGAAATGGCCCACTGTGCCATTTCTTCACTTCGTTCGTGCTGTAACTGACAGCTCCTGGTCCCAGAAGGAAGGGGGGCTGAAGATGGATGCTGCCTGCATAGGGGACACCGCAGTCTTCGTTTGCAGATAAGTGACACATAATGGGCTACTATGCGATGCATAGTAGCCCATTATGCTTTTACTTTGCAGTGAAATTTAGAGAAAGTAAACCCATTAGGGGTTACTACCTCTTTAATCTATTCACTGCTATATATGTTTCAACTTTGGAGACTCTGAAAATTATAAAGTTAGAACCATAGTGTACATAGGAGCTTTGATGTGGGCACTGTGGCTTATGTACATATTTGCAAATGTGTGCAAACAAAGCCCTCTGTTCAAAGCCCACCATCATTATACGGTGACAGGTTGGCACTGCTGCACGAATTGCCATAGCTGTATGGCGGCTCGCGTAGCTGCAGTTGTGGGCATGAGTGTGCCCGCAGGTTAGGCAGACTCGATGTCTGCTGGTGACCCGCAATTGCCTGTTACAGGGGCAGAACGGATATCTGCCTGTGTAAACACTGTGGGTCTCCATTCTGATTTATGTCACAGATCTTCTGTTCCCTGTGATCGGGGACAGTTAGATCTGTCATGTCCCTACCAGCCCACCCCCCCCTACGGTTAAAACACAGTGAGGGAACACGTTTAACCCCTTGATCGCCCCTACAGTTTAACCCCTTCACTACCAATGACATTTATACAGTAATCAATGGTTATTTAACCACTTCAATACCGTGCACTTAGAACACTTCCCGCCCAGACCAATTTTCAGCTTTCAGTGCTGTTGCGATTTGAATGAGAATTGCGTAGTCACGCGGCACTGTACCCAAACAAACTTTTTATCATTTTGTTCCCACAAATAGAGCTTTCTTTTGGTAGTATTTGATCACCCCTGCAGTTTTTATTTTTTGTGCTATAACTAAAAAAAGACTGACATTTTTGAAAAAAAAAAAAACATTTTCTTTGTTTCTGTCACAAAACTTTGTATAAAGTAAAGTTTCTCCTTCACTGACAGGCACTGATATGGCTACACTGATGGGCACTGATGAGGCTAGACTGACAGGCACTGAGGAGGCAGTACAGATTGGCACTGATGAGGTGGCACTGATAAGGTTCACTGATGATGGGGCACATATGCAGCACTGATGGGCGGCACTGATAAGCAACACTGACGGGCACTGATAGGTGGCACAGGTGGGCACTTTTAGGTGGCACAGGTGGGCACTGATAGGTGGCACAGGTGGGCACTGATAGGTGGCACAGGTGAGCACAGGTGCTCACTGATAAGTGGCACTGGTGGGCACTGGTGCATACAGCACTGTTAGGGATGGCACTGGCAGGCATCATATATGGGTACAGTGCCATCCCTACAGTGCACTATATTGCCCTTACCTGGTGGTCTAGTGGGGGCTCCCTGGTGGTCCTGGGCGGCCTCCATGTTCCATCCCTGGTGGTCCTGGGTGGCCTCCATGTTCCCTCCCTGGTGGTCCTGGGTGGCCTCCTTGCGGTGTCCAGGGGGGGCTCCCTGGTGGTCCTGGACAGGCTCCCTGGTGGTCCAGTGGGGTGATCCTGAGGAGGGCTGCACTGATAAACGTTCAGCGCAGCCCCCCCGTCAGGCAAGCAGCCGATCGGCTCTCTGCTGCTCGGGTCTGCAGACCTGAGCAGAGGAAAAGCCGATATACGGCTCTTCCTATTTACACTGTGATCAGCCGTGATTGGTCACGGCTGATCACATGGTAAAAGGCTTCCACAGAAGCCTTTTACCTCAGTCGGTAATGCGGTGGGTCAGACTGACCCACGGTACCACCGATTGCCACGATGCGGATTATCCTGAGGACGTCAATAGACGTCCAGTCAGGATAATGAACCACCCGCCCGGACATCATTTGTCAATACGCTGGGCGGGTAGTGGTTAAAGCTCTGATTGCTGTGTCTTTGGTCCCAAAATAGCGTCAAAAGAGTCTGATCTGTCTTCTGCAATATCGCAGTCCCGACAAAAATCGCAGATCGCCACCAAATTAATAATAAAAATGCCATAAATCCCATAGTTTGTAGACGCAATAACATTTGCGCAACCCAATCAATATATAGGCCTATTGTGATTTTATTTACCAAAAGTATGTAGACGAATATATAGACCTAAACTGAGGAAGAAATTAGTTTTTTTGCATTTTTTTGGATATTTACAACATTATAGCAACGAGGTCGCTAAACTCCTTTCTAACGCCCACCTAACCACCTGTCCACTGGACCCTATTCTCTCTCAAATACTACGCCCACCCTCTGACTCTATCCTACACACTCTAACTCACATCTTCAATCTCTCACTCTCTTCTGGCATCTTCCCCAATGCTCTAAAACATGCATTGGTCACCCCCATACTCTAAAAGCCATCCCTGGACCCTACCGATCTAAACAATCTGCGCCCTATCTCCTTGCTCCCCTTTTCTTCCAAACTCCTAGAACGCCTAGTCTACAACCAACTGAGTGACCACCTTGTTAAGAATAACCTTCTGGACCCCCTTCAATCTGGATTTCGCCCTCAACACTCCACAGAAACTGCCCTTCTTAAACTCACAAATGACCTACTTACCGCAAAAACCAATGGACACTTCTCTATACTCTTACTCCTGGATCTTTCGGCTGCCTTTGATACTGTCGACCACCCCCTCCTCCTCAAAAAATGTTACTCCCTCGGTCTTCGTGACTGTGCTCTTCAGTGGCTCTCGTCCTACCTATCCCATCGCACTTTCAGCGTAACCTACAATTCTACCTCCTCCTCTCCTCTTCCCTTCTCTGTTGGGGTCCCCCAGGCTTCTGTTCTTGGACCCCTCTTATTTTCAATATACACCTCTTCCCTGGGTCGGCTGATAGCCTCCCACGGCTTTCAATATCACTTATATGCTGACGATACCCAAATCTACCTCTCCACCCCTCAACTCACCCCATCAGTCTCCTCACGTATCACTAGCTTATTAACAGACATATCTGTCTGGATGTCACACCACTTTCTCAAACTCAACTTGTCCAAAACTGAACTCATAATATTTGCTCCCCCACGTGCCATTTCCCCCGACTTCTCTGTCAAGAGCAATGGCACAACCATCCACCCATCCCCACATGTCAGGGTGCTTGTTGTTACTCTGGACTCTGAACTCTCCTTTTGGCCCCACATCCAATCACTTTCTAAGGCTTGCCAAATCAATCTCCGCAACATCTCCAAAATACGTCCCTTCCTAACCAATGGAACCACAAAGCTCCTGATTCACTCCCTGGTCATCTCCCTCCTCGACTACTGCAACTCCCTCCTCACTGGTCTACCTTTAAATAGACTATCCCCTCTCCAGTCCATCATGAATGCCGCTGCCAGACTCATCCACCTTACAAACCGTTCAAGGTCTGCCACCCCCCTCTGCCAATCCCTCCATTGGCTGCCACTCGCCCAACAAATTAAATTCAAAATACTACCAATTAGCTACAAAGCCATCCACAACTCTGCTCCCAGCTACATCACCAACCTCGTCTCAAAATACCAACCTAACCGTCCTCTTCGCTCCTCCTAAGACCTCCTGCTCTCCAGCTCCCTCATCACCTCCTCTCATATTCGCCTCCAAGACTTCTCCTGAGCCTCTCCCATCTTCTGGAACTCCCTACCCCTATTGGTCAGAATGTCCCCAAATCTATCCACCTTCAAGCGATCCCTGAAAAATTTTCTCTTCAGGGAAGCCTATCCTGCCACCACCTAACTACACTCCTTATTTTCTCAATCAGCTCATCCCCTGCAATTTACTGCCCTTTCATATCATTCAACCCTCCCTCTTAGATTGTAAGCTCTAACGAGCAGCGCCCTCTGATTCCTCCTGTATTGAATTGTATTGTAATTGTACTGTCTGCCCTAATATTGTAAAGCGTTGCGCAAACTGTCGGCGCTATATAAATCCTGTATAATAATAATAATAATTATAGCAAAAAGTAAAAAATATTGTTTTTTTTTTCAAAATTGTCGCCCATTTTTGTTTATAGCGCAAAAAATAAGAAAACTGCAGAGATGATCAAATACCACCAAAAGAAAGCTCTATTTATGGGGAAAAAAGGACGCCAATTTTGTTTGGGTACAACATCGCACGACCGCGCAATTGTCAGTTAAAGCGATGCAGTGCCAAATCGCAAAAAGCGCTCTGGTCAGGAAGGGGTCAGATCCTTCCAGGGCTGAAGTGGTTAATGTGAATTGTTAGATAGGGTCAATTTGGTTGTTTTTCAGGCTAGTTGGTAAGTGTCCTGGGAAATTCTTTGTTTGTGATGTGTGTTGCCCTTATATGTGCACTTTACTGCAAAGGCTAGTTATACAGTAGGTTAAGGTGGTTGCCACTTTTTTGTATTGTTGGTTGAATTGGGTGCAGGGACTCACTGGATTCCTTCAGCTGCCATTGACAGTGACAATTTTTCAAAAAAGCAAAGCAAGAGAAGGTGGGGTTTTGCTCTTGAGGTGGTCACAATCCAGGCAGAGGGCAGCAGCTGTGCAAAAGCGCAACCCTTTGAATGGCCAACAGCAGGTGCTTTCTGTAAGCGGGGCTTCAATGAGCAGTACGAAGATGATGTGTCAGAGTGCACTTGGGTAGTATGTAAGCAGAAAATCCCTGAAGGAGAGGCAAAAGCAGGAAAATAATTACTTGCTAGAAGTGGGACTAGGGAGAATTCACAGGGTACAATGGGCAACAGCTGCCATCTGGAGTTGCAGAAAATGTACACTTTTAGCATCCCACCTATCATAGGCCACAACTGGATCCATTGGAATTGTTTAAGCACTCCATTTCTGGCTTGCTACAAGAGCATCCACAAACAGAGGTTGCATGGATGTTTATAGTTGTTGTGGCTCTCCTTTGGTTCTCTATCTCTCCTAGACCCCACTGTATAATATCTATCTATCTATCTATCTATCTATCTATCTATCTATCTATCTATCTATCTATCTATCTATCTATCTATCTATCTATCTATCTATCTATCTGTCTATCTGTCTATCTGTCTGTCTGTCTGTCTGTCTGTCTGTCTGTCTGTCTGTCTGTCTGTCTATCTATCTATCTATCTATCTATCTATCTATCTATCTATCTATCTATCTATCTATCTATCTATTTTTCTGTTGCAACCATTTTCCTATATAATCTAGTGAAAATTTTCTGGCCTGGGTTGCCCCAAAGTGGCAAATTCACATTTTTTTAAATTTATGTTATTATTCACATTTTTATATGTATTTATAATTTTTATTTCTATTTTTCCAGTGTTTGATATTGATGCAGTCTTTAGATTGCCCACAGCAGAGGCCAGTCATATTTGCAATTCCTCCCCAGAACACTGAGTAACCAACTGTTTTTTATTTATTTATTTCATTATAGTCAGGGTACTGGAGACTTAGCTGTTGGGTTAAAACCTATGGCCATAGGTTGTCAGCCCCTTCCACAATGCAGGGGAAAGGGCAAGCAGCAGCAAATGGTGGAATGAAATTCTACAGTCAGGAGGGAGAGCACAGAAGGTTGACATAGAAAATACACAAATAGTTCAAATAATGGGCTTAGGGATGCATTAAAATATACGTTGTATTTCATAACCAGCACCCTATTCCTCCTTCTCTTCCTCTAATACTACCAGAATTGTTAAAAGCCAGAGAGAAGAGCAAGCAGCAGAAAAAAAAAAATAATCTAGAACTTTACAGCCATAGCAGCCCACCTTTCCCCAAATAAGGACTCTCAAAAAAATAATGGCAGGCAAGCCTGGAAAGCAAGGTAGCAGTGCTGCCACATGGAGATAGTAGGTACTGAACATTGCTAATTTGAAATCTACCTCCCACTCCTTCTCCCCCTTCTTCTACCAGTACTTCTCCTAGTTTGCTATTTTCACCTCCTTCTTCTAGGTTATGAGGGCACTAGGAGAGGCCCTGGAAAGCTGTTTTTTCACCCCACTAGTGGCTCATCATCTAGGAAGTCTGCACCATTTTGGCCTTTTTCAAGGGGCAAACAAATGGTGATGAGGCGGGGATTAGTGACATAAGCCCTCTTGTGTTACCATCCTTTTGAAAATTATTGCTTATTGCTTATTTCAAATTAACTTGTCGATGTTTCTTCACAGTGTCAATGCCCCTTTGGGCTTTGTTTCTCATTTGTGTTTGTACAGCTTGAGTGGGACTCTTTGAGGCTTTAGTACATACAGTATCTCACAAAAGTGAGTACACCCCTCACATTTTTGTAAATATTTTATTTTATCTTTTCATGTGACAACGCTGAAGAAATGACACTTTGCTACAATGTAAAGTAGTGAGTGTACAGCTTGAATAACAGCGTACATTTGCTGTCCCCTCCTAATAACTCAACACACAGCCATTAATGTCTAAACCGCTGGCAACAAAAGTGAGTACACCCCTAAGTGAAAATGTCCAAATTGGGCCCAAAGTGTCAATATTTTGTGTAGCCACCATTATTTTCAAGCACTACCTTAACCCTTTTGGTCATGGAGTTCACCAGAGCTTCCCAGGTTGCCACTGGAGTCATTTTCCACTCCTCCATGATGATATCACAGAGCTGGGGGATGTTAGAACCCTTGCGCTTCTCCACCTTCCGTTTGAGCATGCCCCACAGATGCTCAATAGGGTTTAGGTCTGGAGACATACTTGGCCAATCCATCACCTTTACCCTCAGTGTCTTTAGCCAGGCAGTGGTCTTTTTGGAGGTGTGTTTGGAGTCGTTATCATGTTGGAATACTACCCTGCGGCTCAGTCTCCTAAGGGGGAGATCATGCTCTGCCTCAGTATGTCACAGTACATGTTGGCATTCCCTCAGTGAACTGTAGCTCCCCAGTGCCGGCAGCATTCATGCAGCCCCAGAACATGACACTCCCACCACCATGCTTGACTGTAGGCAAGACACACTTGTCTTTGTACTCCCTCACCTGGTTGCCACCACACACGCTTGACACCATCTGAACCAAATAAGTTTATCTTGGTCTAATCAGACCACAGGACATGGTTCCAGTAATGCATGTCCTTAGTCTGCTTGTCTTCAGCAAACTGTTTGAGGGCTGTCTTGCGCATTATCTTTAGAAGAGGCTTCCTTCTGGAACGACAGCCATGCAGACCAATTTGATGCAGTGTGTGGCATATTGTCTGAGCACTGACAGGCTGACTCCCCACCCCTTCAATCTCTGCAGCAATGCTGGCAGCACTCATGTGTCAATTTCCCAAAGAAAAGCTCTGGATATGATTCTGAGCATGTGCACTCGGATACCGACTGGATCTCGCTTCCTGGCAGAGAGGAGGTGTTTTTTCCTGCTGTTACTTCTGAGAGCTTGGATTATTAGTATACATGCTCTTCTGTTTCCATTTTCTGTTAAGAAGATTGTGGTGTCACAGGGTGCAGTGTGCTGATCACCTTTCTTGCACAGAAGCTGGTGTCAGTGTTTCTACCACTTCTTTCATATTGAAGGACTATGCTCATATATGTTTTCATATAAAGCACTACATGTTTGGTGATCAACAAATAGTGCTGACTGCTAATTTATCCACTATTTATAGCTTTTTAACGTGGATAAACATCTTTGGGTGTCTGTTTTTATATGCTGTTCTGAGTGGAACCTGTCCTGTTAAACCGCTGCATGGTCTTGGCCACCGTGCTGCAGCTCAGTTTTAGGGTCTTGGCAATCTTCTTATAGCCTAGGCCATCTTTATGTAGAGCACCAATTATTTTTTTCAGATCCTCAGTGAGTTCTTTGCCATGAAGTGCCATGTTGAACTTCCCGTGACCAGTATGAGAGAGTGAGAGCGATAACACCAAATTTAACACACCTGCTCCCCATTCACACCTGAGACCTTGTAACACTATCGAGTCACATGCCACCGGGGAGGGAAAATGGCTAATTGGGTCCAATTTGGACATTTTCACTTAGGGGTGTACTCACTTATGTTGCCAGCGGTTTAGACATTAATGGCTGTGTGTTGAGTTATTTTGAGGGGACAGTACATTTATACTGATATACAAGCTGTACACTCACTACTTTACATTGTAGCAAAGTGTCATTTCTTCAATGTTGCCACTTGAAAAGATATAATAAAATATTTACAAAAATGTGAGGGGTGTACTCACTTTTGTGAGATACTGTATATACCACTGTTTGTAGATTCTGTAACTTTCATACATACTAAATAATATGCACATACAGTATTTTTTTTTTTTGTTTTTGTTTTTTTACCATAGAAAGTGGTTTTATAACAGAAACTAAGAACAATTTTTTCCAAATTTTTATTTTTTGCATATATAATGTAATTTTGAAAACCCAGAAAGCTATGTCTGTCTAAAAAAATTACCTGGCCTGGAAGGGCGGCAGGGGGACAGTCCAGTCTCCACGTGTTAAAGATATCGTCTTGAAATGTATAGTGGTTATGGGAAGAAATTGCAAGACTTCACTATTCATCAGTGGCTCTGTTAACCTATAACTGCTTCAATTTATCAATATCAGTATGATAAAGGGGATTTAAACCCAAAATCAAAAATGTAATACTGTATATTGCAGCTTACCAATCATTACATGTGGTGGCTGCATCAGTTTTTTTTTTATTTGGCTTTATTTCCTCTGTTTTCACCTGGTGATCTGTCCAGTAACACACCTCCTGTATTAGGCTCAATTCACATAAATGCATTTTGCTTTTCAATGTTTTTCACTGATTTATGCTGTGCTTTCCGTGTTTTTTTACGCCGATTTTGCAGCGATTTTACCGCGGTTTGCGTTTTCCGTTTTTCTATATTTCATTTTTTTTATAATTTTTTTTTTGGGAAAATTTTGTTGCTAGGCCGATTTAAAATGTAAAATGCAAATCACTGCAAAATTTTGGCAAAATTTTGGTAAAAACGCAGCACTTGCATTTTTCTTGCATGTCCATTGAAGTCTATTACATGCAAAATGCTGCTTTTTGCATGAAAAAAGTTCCCCACCCTTTCCAAAAACGCAGTCACAAAAAAGCATTAATGTGAACATGTTCAATAGGAACATATGTTAAAAAAATTCCCTGCATTTCTGCAATTTGCAAAATGCATCAAAAACACTCTAGTGTGAATGGAGCCTTAGTGAAACACAGCTCTGGAGGAATGAGTAAAGCAGGCACAGCAGATAGCAGCATTGTCAGTCTGGGGTGAGGGTGATGTTGAATGTATTAGCAGATTTAAGCTAGATACACACTATCCAATTTTCTGTGGATTTTTTCCTTCAGATCTACCAAAACCACATAATATGAGGTCAAACCTTAATAGTTTCAATTTGTATGTAATCAGGCAGGCCCTTGCACTTCATGCTTTTAGTAAATCCGAAGGAAATCTGACAACAAAAGTTGTATAGTGTGTATAGGGTCTTAGAATCACGTACAAAGTGAAGTGAATTTGAGCTCACACTTTATGAGCAGTAACAGCAAACATTTTTTCTCTTTCGTTCATTGACGGATGCAGCATCTCTTCATTACGCCAGGGGTTATGCCACCTTTCACTAGGAGTGGACTAGGCAGAACTTCAGTTCAGCTAAAAAGCAGACACAGCCCCTCCCAGGGGTTGTCCTCCTTGGTATAACCCCCACCAGCCAGCTCAGCCTTCAGTCTTTTCTGCCTAGTGCAAGGAGTTGGACAGGCCCCATGCTGGGATCTGTGGTTCCACGATTTTTTCTTTTTTAAAAGAGAAGTTTTTCTTTCTTCTGATGAAGACTGCAATCAAGTAGCCAGCTGGGTGACAGGCGGGATGATATAGATCCAGGGAGTCTCCCCAGCTCTGCCAACAGACTGAGCTGACCTATGCTCCGTGCTGAGTCGGCCGTGTCAGACCCCGTTCCGTGCGGGGCGGCCTGCGGGTTGAATGTCCCGCCAGCACGCTTGAGACTGGGCGTTCAGGTCTGCGTCACGGGTGTTGCTCGGCCGGCAGCTCCCCCTGTAGGAATAGACAGGGAGGCAGGTCTGTCTCGGGTGGGATACATGCTCCGCCCATCTGGATGGGTAAGTACTCCCCTCGTCCCTGACCGGGGGCGGGGGGGCTGGCGGGTTCCCCCAATTTCCTGGGGGGGTGTCTGGTGGAGATCCCTCCTCCATCCCTATCCCCCCATCCTCCACCCTTATGTCTCGGTCTGCCTACACTGCGCTGCAAAAGAAAAAAAAATGTTTTTCCTTTTTCTCTATTCCCTGCAGGGGACCCCCTTCTAGGAGCCGGTATCGCCACTGGGGGGGCCCTGGAGGGGTTTCCTACCTCACCCCCCCTCCGGTCGCTTCGGCGTCCGCCTTGTGCGGCGGTCGGCACCAATTTTCTTTGGCCCGGCCGCCATTTTGCTGAAGCCAGCCATATGTTTCTATGTGGCCACCATTTTGCAGGAGTTGCCCGCTCGTTTGGGCCTGTAGTGTGCACGGCGGCCAATTTTGGTTGGTCGGCCATGCATTAAAGGCTATGGCTGGAGGGGTGGGCGGTCACTGAGCGCTTCCTGGTCCAAGGCACATGTGAAGATGCTGGGAACGGCAGCAGCAACTCTATTTGGTGGTTTGTACAGGCAGACTCAGCAGCTTGAGCAGCGTTTCTCCTGGGGCAGGGTGCAGGCTACAGTTCGGTCCTCCTGGGTGTAACTGCAGGGGTCCCTGTCCGGTGTGCCTGGGGTGGGGGGCGCCTATTTCCGGTGCCTAGGCCTCTATTGGGTGGTGTGTGTGTCCAGTGTGGGTGGCGCAATGGCAGCTGAAGCTAGCGCTTCTGCGACGGGTACCTCCGCTGGGGCTGAGGGTGTGCTGGGACCTGTGATTCCTCTAGCTACTCTGACTCAGGTCCTGGAGTCCTTTATTTCCGGGGCAGAGTTGGGCCGTGACCACAGAGCGGACAAGAGATGGCCGCCTCCTCTTTCCCCTTCATCTGGGGATTCGGACCTTGAGGGGGGGTCCACCAGAACGGGGACCCCCCTCGAGTTGTCAGATGGGGAGCTCCGGGATTCCTCTGATGGGGAGGAAATTTTTCAGGCACCATTGCGCATGAAAGAGCTTTGGTGGGCTCCTTAATCTCATCTGTTTGTGAGATGCTAAAGCTGGGGACAGCAGGTGACTCGCAAGAGACGGCTGTGGTCTTTGGATCACATAGGCCGATTCACACCCCTGAGGTGTTCCCTTATGTACCTTTCTTTGATCAGTTTGTGTACAAAGAGTGGCAGCGGCCGCAGAGCTCTCTGTCTCTACCAAGATGGTTTGCTGTACGTTACCCTTTTGAGGACAGGATGGCGCAGAAATGGGTCTCCCCCAAGGTAGACCCCCCTGTGTCCCACCTGAGCAAGGTGACCACTATTCCGGTGGAGGGCACGCCGTCTTTTAAGGATCTGGCTGACAGGAGGGCCGAGGCAGTTGCCAAGGCCATGTTTATCTTGACTGGGTCAGCCATGCGATTGGCGCTAGCGTCGGCACTTGTGGCACAAGCTCTGACGGAATGGGCTGTGGTGTTGCATTGTCATTTGAGCGAGGCGCATGTCCCACCTGAAACCATGGAGCTGGCTGAACAGCTCGCCCAGGGGCTCAGGTATCTCTGCGATGCGGCCCTGGACATTGCTCCCATACTGTCAAAACTGTCCACCTTCGCAGTAGTGATTCGAAGAAGGCGCTTACTGACTTGCCCTTTCAGGGAGGGCGCCTCTTTGGAGCTTCTCTGGATGAGATCATCAAGGATCTCATGGGGGGAAAGAGTACCTTTCTCCCCGAGCCTAAAAGGGGTAAGGAGCCTCGTCGCAGGCCGGGCCCCTCGTTTTCTGGTCAGAAAAAGTTTTTCCGTGCCCCCCGTTCGGCGGGCAAGGGTGCTAAGCCCTCCAAGGCTGCTACAGGAGGTCAGAAGCGACCGTGGCAGCATAAGCAAGAGAAGTTGGATGGAAAGCCCTCCTCCGCATGATGTGTTGCTCCCACCCGTCGCTTGGGTGGGGGGTCGCCTGATGGACTTCATGGAACAATGGACCTCTCACATTTCAGATTCCTGGGTGTGCGAGGTGGTCTCCGCAGGGTACAAGATAGAATTCCGTGCCATGCCTCTAGACAGGTTCTTTGCCTCCAATCTGAGGCTTCCCCCAGGGAGACAGTTGGCCCTGCGGGGGGCCGTGCAGGATCTGCTCTACAAGGGGGTGGTGCCTGCCACGGGACGTTTCCATGGTTTTTACTCCAACCTGTTTGTGGTCCCAAAGAAGGATGGGGTCAGGCCCATCCTGGATCTGAGGGCGCTAAACATTTATGTTCAGGCATGGAAATTCAGGATGGAGTCAGTCCGCTCGGTGGTAGCGGCCCTTCGCCAGGGGGACTTGCTAGCATCCTTGGATATCAAAGATGCGTATCTGCATGTCCCCATCTGTGCCTTGCACCAACGTTTTCTACGTTTCACGGTGGGCGATCACCACTACCAGTTTGTGGCCTTGCCATTCAGCCTGGCCTCTGCCCCCAGGTTTTTCACCAAGCTCCTGGCCCCGGTGTTGGCTCTATTGCGGCAGAGGGGCATTGCAGTTCTGGCATATCTGTACGACCTGCTTCTGCGGGCAGAATCGGCCTCAGCTCTGAGGGACAACATAGCCATCACACTGCACACCCTGCAGGAGTTAGGATGGGTGATCAATCGGCCGAAGTCAGTGTTCACTCCATCACACCGCCTGGAGTATCTTGGACTCGGTCAGGGCAAGAGTTTTTCTTCCTTCAGGAAAACTGCAGACGCTGCAGCAGGTGGTGAGGTCTCTTTTGTCAGAGAAGTGGCCCTCTCTGAGGTTTTGCATGCGGGTCCTGGGGCTCATGATGTCCACCTTTGAGGCGGTTCCGTATGTCATACCCGGTCCCTGCAGCGCTTGATTCTGCTGCAGTGGAACAAATCTCCTCTATCCCTGGATCACCTGGTCAAGCTGGACCGCGAGGCCAGGTCCTCTCTAATTTGGTGGTTAAGGGCCTCGGCCCTGAAGGAGGAAGAGTCCTTCCTCCCCATGATGTGGTCTGTAGTGACCACAGGTGCCAGTCTAAGTGGCTGGGGGGAGTCCTGGGGTTGTTGTCAACCCAGGGTCATTGGTCTCGGGAGGAAAGTCAGCTCCCGATCAATGTGCTGGTACTTCGGGCCATCAGGCATTGCCTCTTCCATTGGTCGGGAAGGCTGTGAGGGCGCCCCGTCAGAGTCCAGTCGGACATATGCCGTGGCATATGTGAACCATCAGGGCGGAACGAGAAGCTCGGGGGCAGCATTAGAGGCGGCTCACATTCTGCTGTAGGCAGAGCTTCATGTTCCGGCTCTCTCCGCCGTGTACATTCCGGGCATAGAAAATTGGCAAGCGGATTACCTCAGCCGACAGAGGTTGGATCAGGGAGAGTGGTCCCTGCATCCGGAAGTGTTCCGACAACTTTGCCAAAAATGGGGTGCTCCAGACGTAGATCTGCTGGCATCCCGGCTCAATAGAAAGGTTCAGACCTTCGTGAGCAGAGCAAGGGATCCACTGGCGGACGTGGCGGACGCCCTGTAGCTCCGTGGAGCCAGTATCGGCTCATCTATGCTTTTCCCCCTCTCAAGCTGATTCTGCAACTGTTGCGCAGGATAGAGGTGGAGGGGATTCCAACCATTCTGGTGGCTTGGTGATTCTGGTGATTGGCCTTGGCGTCCGTGGTATGCCGACGTGGTGCGGATGGTGGTGAATACTCCCTGGCGTCTACCGCTTCACGAGGACCTTCTGTCCCAGGGCCCCATCTTGCACCCTGCTTTACCCTCTCTGGCTTTGACGGCCTGTCTATTGAATCCCAGGTCTTGAGAGATCGGGGTGTCTCCGCTTCGGTGATTCCCACCATGCTCAAGGCACGTACGTGCACTTCTAGGAAGATTTACCATCGCACCCGGAGAGCGTATATCGCCTGGTGCTAAGGGGGGTGGAACCCCCATTCCTTTTCGGTGTCCCGGGTGCTAGCTTTTCTTCAGAAAGACCTGGACCATAAACTGGCATTGAGTACTATCAAGGGTCAGGTTTCTGCCTTGGCTATCTTTTTTCAACGTCATTTGGCGACGCATTCGTTGATTCGCACCTTTATTCAGGGGGTCCGACATGTCGCTCCCCAGGTGCATACGCCTTTGGCAACTTGGGACCTCAATCTGGTCCTCTCGGGGCTTCAGAAGCCTCCCTTTGAAAATATTAGGGAAATTTTCTTACAACTGCTTTCGCAGAAGGTGGCCTTTCTGGTAGCCATCACTTCTGTCAGATGAGTGTCAGAGTTAGCGGCTCTGTCGTGTAGGTCTCCGTATTTGGTCCTACACAAGGATAAGGCGGTTTTGCGCCTGTCACCTTCCTTCTTGCCGAAGGTGGTATCTTCTTTTCACATTAACGAGGACATTGTCCTTCCTTCACTATGGGCCGCGCCTGTCCCATCCTAAGGAGATTGCCTTGCATTCCTTGCATGTGGTTAGGGCTTTGCGGGTGTACTTAGCGACCACTGCCTCTTTTCGGAGGTCGGATGTGCTCTTTGTCGTGGTGGATGGACCACGCAAGGGCTTGGCGGCCTCTTCGGCCACCATTTCTTGATGGATTCGACAGACAGTGACCCGTGCGTATGGCTTGCGGGGTCTCGAGCCCCCCTTTCCGGTCACGGCTCACTCTACCAGGGCGATTAGCACTTCCTGGGCTTTCTGACATCAGGCGTCTGTTTCTCAAGTGTGCAGAGCGGCTACATGGTCCTCAGTGCACACCTTTACTAAGGTTTACAAAGTTGATGTTGCAGCATCCTCGGATGCTGCTTTTGGCCACAGAGTTTTGCAGGCCGCTGTGTGAAGTTTTGTTTTTGTGTTACCCACCCCTCTTTTGACACTGCTTTGGGACGTCCCCAGGCGTAATGAAGAGATGCTGCATCCGTCAATGAACATAAGAGAAAATAGGATTTTTAAACTCACCGTTAAATCCTTTTCTTTGAGTTCATTGACGGATGCAGCACCCACCCCTTTGTTTGGTTCGAGCTTGCACTGCTTGTTACGGACTGAAGGCTGAGCTGGCTGGTGGGGGGGTTATACCAAGGAGGACCACCCCCTGGGAGGGGCTGTGTCTGCTTTTTAGCTGAACTGAAATTCTGCCTAGTCCACTCCTAGTGGAAGGTGGCATAACCCCAGGCGTAATGAAGAGATGCTGCATCCGTCAATGAACTCAGAGAAAAGGATTTTACGGTGAATTAAAAAATCCTATTTTTTCCTTTTGGGATAAAGGGTTTACATAGCTAATCATTTTAATCAGACCTGTCAGTGTTAGGTGTTTTTTCTCCATGTAAACATACATATTCTGCTGGAGAGTTTGTACTGTTAAAAACACAGACTTTAATCATCTGGATTACCAGATGAAAATACAATAAAGTACCTCTAAAAAGGAAACTAATACAGCCATCACATCTAGAATTAGTAATCTGCAATATACTTTAATACATGTTTGTTTTTAGGTTTAATTCTGCTTTAATATTCTTCAACAGCTGACACTTTAATTGGCTGCTAGCTGTCAAACCAACCTGTCACTGACA
The DNA here is from genome assembly GCA_018402905.1 of Glandirana rugosa. Lineage (NCBI taxonomy): Eukaryota > Metazoa > Chordata > Amphibia > Anura > Ranidae > Glandirana > Glandirana rugosa. The sequence continues at coordinate 105,914 of BLSH010299844.1, read as the reverse complement.
GTTTTGGTCCCCACTAACAATCAGGAAACAATCAGTGTGGTCCCTGGATCATGTGACCACCATGTCAAATATGACAAAGTGATCACATGCAAGTCTAATGCTTTCTTAACCTCCCTGGCGGTATGATTATGTCAGATTTTTTAGCCTCAAAGCGGTACATTGTTTCACATAGAAATTTGGTGTTTTATATTGTAGGCCTGTAATTCTTAGGAATAACTCACTTAAATCTGTCCAAACAAGAGTCTAGTAAACATTCCAGATATGATAAAGTTTGAAATGATGAAATCATAAATTATAATATAATAAATAACTATAAATAATTATCAAAAATAATAATATAATAATAATAAAATGTATTCAATAATTGAATCAAATCAAAAATACAGAAATTTGTGCAGTTGCAGAATTGTCGCTTTCGTCACTTTCAGTGTCTGATGACGAATTTCCCCACAAATCAGAATCGCTCAATTCTGCAAATGATTCTTATTTACTATCACTGTTTTCTAGCTGGTCAAAAAATGCTTTTGATATAAAAGGATGCTTTTTAGATGCCATGGACATTCTCAAGTTTCCAGGCAGAAAGAATGGCATATATAATATAAAAGTGCGTGCAGGGCACTGGACAAAGCACTTGGGACAAAAGGGATGTGAAATGATTTGATACAGTAATGTATGACTCTCCATTCTGTAGCATCCCCCCACAGCAGCCGGGGGAAGAGGAGAGGATGGAAGCCAGCAGCACTGCTGGGGGAAAAAATGCAACATGGGGGGAATCCTGGGCAGTGGGGGGAATCTGCACGTAGTGATTAGGCACACACCCTGCACACGCCTATGTGTCCTGAACAGACATCCTGGATCTGCAGAACTATTCTTGGACTACACATCCTAGCAGGCCATCTGCTACACAAAAAAGAACTCTGGGAGAGACTATAAAAGGGTCAACCGATTAGGCCCAAGCTCTCTTGCTTCCCAGGTTCCATCAAGTAAACACCCCTCCGCTGCTGTGCGAGAGGACTGTGGCCTACCATGCAGCAAAACGACGATCCCAGTCCCAACCCAGGTGGGTCCAATGCTGCTTGCTACCTGAGGGGCATCACCGCAGAGTCGCTGTACCAGCTGGTGAGAGGGCATCCGTCCGCCAATACAATCTCTACCTTGTCATATTTCATTGGACACTGTATACAGATCCCTTACACTTGGGATTGCTTTATCAAATTTCACAGGACACCGTATACAGACACCTCACCCTTGAAATTGATCTAAACATTACTGCTAGCCAAGTTAAGCTGCTTTGCTCTGCCTACACATCTCTGTGCCATATTCAGAATCCCTGTTCTTTGAGCTCCAACTTGCCAGTGAAGATCATTGAAGGCCTTGCATCCTGGACACTGCTATTCTACAGCTATTTAAAGGGACCCATCCCTAATACTTATAATACCTGGTCTCTCATTAGGATTAGAGGTATAATAGGATGGCCTGGGATCCCCCTCTAGTGGTGGTATCATATACAGTAACTAGTGGTTTATTATAGATTCATTCATTCATCGTCTGTTCATATGTACCTTGTTATTCTTTATCTGTGATTACAAACTGTGTTTGCATTGCCTTAGGGGACCTTCTCAACCAAGTTTTGGTTTCTTACCTAGGACTTAGGTGACATTTGTTTGAACAGTGGGCTGGGCAGCAGGCATGGAGCAGGTACTGGAACAGCAGGCATGGCAGTGGGCACTGGAACAGCAGGCTGGGCAGTGGGCACTGGAACAGCAGGCTGGTCAGCAGGCACGGCAGTGGGCACTGGAACAGCAGGCTGGGCAGCAGGCAGGACAACAGGTACCAGAACAGCAGGCTGGGCAGCAGGCATGGCAGCATGCACTGGAACAGCAGGTTGGGCAGCAGGCACAGCAGCAGGCACCGGAAAATCAGGCTGGGCATCAGAAACTGCACCACCAGGCAGGGAATCAGGAATGGGACCACCAGGCAGGGCATCAGGAACAGGATCAGTGAGGTTAATTTGGGGTCCAAAGGGTCAGTAGCAGACGGTCCAATTTTCATAGGCTGACACAACGTGGCAGGTGTGATGGTAGGTCTGACTGGGGCAAGTGGTATGGTAACAGGCTTGACTAAAGCAGATGGTGTCATGGCAAGCTGGACTGAAGCCAGTAGAACCATGGTGGGCTGGACTGCAGTAGCTGGCATAGAGGCAGGAGAAGACAGGGGCAGAATGATAGAGGTTGGAAAGAATTTCCTTTTCTTTTTTGGCTTAGACACTGGAACCCTAGTCTGCTCTTTCAAGTTTTGGCAGCAATATTCCCTGTCTTCTTTTATAAGTAGGGCAAAACACACAACCTCCTCAAACTGCATCTTGCACCAATTACCAAATGCTAAAACCTAATTTCCCACGTGCAGCTAATCTAATAGTATGGCTTCAGTATTATGCCTGCATCCAGTAAGGGTAAACAGATCAATTGGCTGCACCTAAAGAAATCAGGACATATGAATAAGTGAAAAAATATGTTTATTATTGAAAATGACACACATCCAATACAAGCACCTGTGACAATAAACAAGCAAGGTGGACGTAGTTGAAACAAAGAAACCCCAGCAAATACACTAACTAACTATTTACAAATAAGGGAACACACATATGAATACCGACAGAGACAGGAGACAAGAGGAACATAAAGACAGCAGCAGCAGAAAGCAGGTCATAGGGCACAGGACTCCGGATCAGGATGAAAATACAAGGACAGATCAGGCTCAGGCAGGAACATGGCTTGCAGAAACAGATACGGAAGAAACAAGTCTTAGACAAGGGTGGGCTTAAATACTCCCAGCCGACCACATCAGGTGACCTAATTATCTGTATGTCCCTCTGCTGGGAGACGCCCGCTGGTGGCCACCAGAACTACACCCGTTGGTGCTGAAAGTAGCAGTGCCACCTGCAGGTGAGCCATGCAATAACACAGGTCCTGACAATGAGATGATCTCGGATCTCTCATACAAGTTCAATCACCCTCACCAACAGAGAGGGGAGAGACTTTGAGTACATTTCTTGAGTAGACCAAATGCTACACCAGATTATCCTTAAGAAGGGTATCGATCCAAAGGATGCTGATCGAGCTTGTCTAGATTGTGTCTTACAACGGGCCCGCCCCAACCATCCCATTGTTTTGAAACTACTACTGAAGGGAGCACGGACAGTTCCAACCTACCCTGAATTGATTAGAAAAGCTTGGGAGGAGGAAGCTCTATTGGAGGAGAAGAGTCAGGGAATGAGAGAATTGAGTAACAGTGGAGGAAGGAGAGAAAAAGTGTCTGCTCATGTTGTCCATGCTGAAGCTGGTTTCTCGGATGAGGACAGTGAAACAGAACCAGAGCAAGAAGGGTTTACCAGCCCTGTCAACAAAAAGCCAGTTGTCGAATCAGGGCCAGTAGAGTTGATGACACAAGTTGCTAAGGCTCAAACCCAGGTGTATCATGCGTTGATGCCAGGAATGGAAACCCAAGAGAAGGTGCAAGAGCAAGGATTTCACCCAGGAGGGTCAAAGTTTCCCCAAACTATGGAAAGATATGTTCTGGATGTGGGGAAGTTGGGCACTTCCAGGCTAAATATCCCAAAGCCGGGATTAGCATGCAGTTGCTTACAGAAGTATTGAAAGCATTACAGAAGATACTCTTCCAAAAACCTCAGTGAAGAAGCCAATTGAGCGTCCCAGGGGAAAACTGCGCTCCAAATCTAAGAAGGGGTCAAAGAAGAAGCGGAAACCAAAGTCTCCTACTAATCCCTCTCTTCCTTTGCCTGTTCTTTAAAGTGAGTCCCCAAGGAAGTAAAGATGGATGCGGGAGATTAATGCACACCCCTCTAGTCGAGTCATTAAAAAGACTTCTCAGCCACAGGAGAAGCTGATTAGGGCCCAGACTAAAAAGCCACAAGTAAGAAACCTGCCAAAGAACTTGGTAGACCCTTCTCCCATAGTTTCTCTTCAAGTGGAAGGGACCTACACCCAAGCACTGCTGGATACTGGAGCCCAGGTGATGCTGTTGTATTTTTATAACAAACATCTGAATCATATCCCCTTGTGTAAGCTAAAGGAGTTGGAGATCTGGGGTCTAGGTACCCAGAAGTTCCCTCATGATGGATATATCCCTATCAAGATACCCTTCAACCCCTCATTGCCCGGGAAGCTAGAAACATTTGACACCTTGGCCGTTGTTTGCCCTCAGCCCCCCCCCCCCCCCCGGGCAGGACAAAATTCCTTGTTGATAGGAACCAACATCAACCTTGTGAGGAGATTGCTCACCCCATTGGCTGTGGAAGGTGCTATTATAAAGAGGATTCACCCCAGCTGAGGCAGGCTTTCCAATTCATATTGCAGGAACAAAAGGCAACTGCCGAAGAGGTGGGGAGACTGTGGCACTGGATACTCAAGACAGTGTTGCAACCCGGAGAAAGGACTTGCATGAAGGCCACTGTCAAACTGTCATGGGACCAGCTGGGTCCTTTTGTGGTATTGGAAGCTGACTCATTGGAGGAAGATATTGGGATAGAACTGGTCCCAGAGATCGTGTTTACTAGGGCATTATTGAAAAGTGGGGGAAAAAATCCCTGTCAGTGTTCGAAATGTCACAAGTCAGCTGGTCAGCCTGAAACCTCATAGGGTGATTGGAAAAGTGAGTGCAGCTACTCCAGTAATGGCAGATGATTTAGTTCAGAGGAAAAAAGAGGGAGAGCCTTCTGTCCGGTGTCCCAATTTGTGTCCCATATGGAAAGAAATGATTAGAGCTCAGCTAGCCGAGTGGGAGAAGATGTTCTCCAAGAATAATTTTGATGTGGGCTGTGCCAAGAGTGCCCACCACTGAATTCAACTGAGCGAAGACTGACCTTTTTGAGAGAGAGCTTGACTGATCCCTCTACGTGACCTGGATGATTTTAGGGAGCAGCTGGCTGAGTTGGAAAAAGTCTGGAGTCTTTAGAGAGTCCAGGAGTCCGTACGCATCTCCTATTGTGGTAGTGAGCAATAAAAATGGGTCCATTCAGATGTGTATAGTCTATAGAACTCTGAACCTAAGAACAATTCCTGATCAGTATACCACACCTCACATAGAAGATGCTTTGCAGTGTCTGTCTGGAGCCAAATGGTTCATTGTATTGGATCTAAAGAGTGGATACTACCAGATACCTATGCATCCAGATGACAGAGAGAAGATGACATTCATCAGCCCACTAGGATTCTTCGAGTTTGATCGCATGCCATGGGGTTAACGGGGGCCCCAGCCACCCTTCAGAGGTTGATGGAGAACATGGTGGGCAACATGAATTTGATAGAGTTGCTTGTGTACTTTGGCAAGACATTAGAGGAGCACAAAGCATGACTCGAGAAAGTCTTTCAGAGACTGCATTCTGAGGGGCTGAAGCTGTCATTGGAGAGATTTCAATTCTACCAGACTTCAGTTACCTCGGACACGTGATCTCAGCTAATGCAGTAGCCACGGATTCATGAAAGCTGGATGCTGTCACCTCTTGGCCTCGACCAAGTACTGTTACCGAACTGAGCTCATTTCTGGGATTCTGTTCTGTTCCTATTATAGGAGATTTGTGAAGAACTTTGCGCAAATCGCAAAACCCCTCAATGAGCTGTTGCAAAGGCAAGGGAATGAAAATTCACAGAAGCTGAATTCAAGGGAGCCCAGAAATCCACGTGAGGGGATTAGGGATCAATGGATGCTGAGGTGTGAGAAGGTCTTTGGATGTTTGAAAGGGAGCCTCACTGAAGCGCCAGTCCTGGCCTATGCCGACCCTTTAAATCTTTATGAGCTACATGTGGATGCTAGCCGAGATGGGTTAGGGGGAGTTCTGTATCAAGAATCGGAAGGAAAGCTTTGTCCTGTGCACAAGTTAGAGTTTCTGGCCCTTAAGTGGGCAGTAGTAGACAAGTTGTGAGACTATCTATATGGGGCTACATTTGTGGTCAAAATGGACAACAATCCTTTGACCTTCCTGTTGTCTATGGCTAAATTGATACTGGACATTGGTGGTTGGCTGCATTGTCCGAGTTTCAGTTCAGCTTGAAGTATAGGCCAGGAGTGGGAAACCAAGATGTAGATGGCTAATTGCGAAGACCGTATGCCTCAGATGCTGGCCTGAAGAACTGGGTCCATTTGCCTCCTAAGGGAGTGCGTGCAGTGTGCCAGGGAGTAGAGCATCGCCATAAGGGGGCCACCGTAGCTGAACCCCTGCTGGAGCGCCCCGGCACTACTGCGATTTGACTCAAGTGCACAGCCAAGAACTGCCTCAGCTGACCCGGGAAGACTTGAGAAAGGATCAACGTGAAGATCCACTATGTAACCTTGTTAAGAAGCCCTTGTCAGCTAGGGACCCTCAAATGCTACTAAACAGTTCAATTGATGGCTCAAAAGTAGTGTTCAACGAATGGGAATGGATGGGGTTGGAAGGAGGAGTCATTTACTGGAAAGGCCCATCTGAGAAACCAGAGGGTGTTCGCCAATTGTTTCTTCGCGAGAAGCACAGACTGGTAGTTCTGACCGCTCTTCATGGTGACCATGGACAGTTGGGGCCAGATAGAACCCTTAAGCTACTTAGAGATCGCTTTTAATTACCATCTATGAGGGCCAAAGTTGGAAGTTATTGTCGCTTCTGCATTCGGTGCATCCAAAGAAAGACTTTGCCTGGTAGGGCTGCCCCAATGGGCCATCTGCAGAGTCAGAGGCTGATGGAGCTGGTGTGCATTGATTTCTTGTGTCTAGAACCTGACCTGAGTGAGTGAAGCAATGTCCTGGTTGTGACAGTACATTTCACCTGTTATGCTCAGGCCTTCCTGACCAAAGACCAACAAGCTAGTACCATTGCAAAAACTCTGGTGGAGAGGTTTTTCATCTATTATGGCCTACCTCAATGCCTACATTTGGATCAAGGTCAGGATTTTGAGAGCAAGTTAATCAAAAGACTGTGTGAGCTTTTGAACGCCAGTGCAAGAAATTATGAAGGGCCCCACTGACCCCTGGTCAGGGCCCTTCCCTTTTCCCACTGATCCTGGGGCCATTTACTCCCATCGCGGGTCCCTTTATTATGGTTCCACCGAATAAACCAATAGTTGTGTACCGAGTCTCCCATTTATTCAAAAATGGAAGTATAGTAAAAACAGTTTACTATGCTACAGTTATGAGTGAACCAATTGGTATCAATCATTGACTTTCTGTCCGTTCAGAAAAGGAAGGAGACGTAAATGACAAATTTACCAACCTGTTCCCATCTCTCCATCATGGCACATTTTCTACAGCAGCTTGCAGGAGAGAGGAGGGGGGAAGACAGCAGCTCTGGGGGCTGGGGGGGGGGGGGGGCACGGGGAAC
>BLSH010299844.1:70289-98535 GCA_018402905.1 Glandirana rugosa | reverse complement strand
CATGGCACATTTTCTACAGCAGCTTGCAGGAGAGAGGAGGGGGGAAGACAGCAGCTCTTTGGGGGGGGGGGCAAGGGAAGCACACAGGGACTTTGGGAACAGCAGAAGACAAACTGGATAGGAGGGACGGTGGGGGCAGCATATAGAGGAACAAATCTCCTCCATTAGGAGGAAAATGCAGGAGATTGGTTCCTCTAAATGCTGCCCCGCCATCCCTCCTATCCAGGTGTACAAGGGAGGCACACGGACCCCCTGGAGCACGGGGCTCAGTTGCAATTGCAACCCCTGTAGTTACGCCTCTGGTCATACTCTACTGAGCATGTTAGGAGCCCTGCCTTTGGAAAAGAAGCAACACTGGGGTGACTACATTGCTACCTTGGTCCACGCTTATAATAACACGATGAATGATTCCACTGGGTACTCTCCTTACCAGTTGATGTTCGGGAGAAAGGCTCGTTTGCCTGTGGATCTGGCTTTTGGAACATCATTGGATCACACTTCCCAGGCCTCTTATTGAGGGTGTGTTGAAAGACTTCGGAAAACCTTGAAGATGGCCTATGAGAAGGCCAAGGAAGCATCCACAGCTAGAGAGCAAAGGAACAAAAGGAAGTTTGATCTCAAGGTGAGGGTTCAAGATTTGCAACCAGGGGATCGGGTGCTATTGCGCACCTTAGTGATGCCAGGGAAACATATGTTGGCTGATCGATGGCGTTCTCAACAATACATTATCTGCAAACGATTACCAGGGCTGCCTGTTTACCAGGTTCACCAAAGGGAAGATGGACCCACTCAAGACATGCATCAGAACCACCCATTGCCCATATCTATATATTCTAGTATCTCTTCCTTCTCGCTCTGATGCACCTCGCTTCCCTACTTTGAGATGTAGAACTCATTGGACACCTGAACCCATCTCACAAGAGGTTGGAGAAGAGGAAAGTGATGACGAAGAACTAACCCCTGACTGGCTATGGATTCCCCCACTTAAGGAGACCAGGAGAATTTCTCAATCTCCAATAGAAAACAGGAATGAAACAGCTCCACTCAAAAGTGTGGAACCTCAGCCTTTTGAGGATAAAGGGTCTGTACCCTCCCCTGGGAGAGGGACTGGAGGGGTAAAACCATAACCCACTGACCACCCTGAGGTACAAGACTTTACATAAGCTCCAGTTTCACCTATCCATGAAGTAGAAGGAGAGATTGCTCCTGAGAGCTCAGTTGCGGTTTTTGGGGGACAGTTCGTGAACTTGAACCTTTGGAGAGTATCTACTCAGGACTTCTCAAGAAAGAAGAAAGAAGATCTGTTCTTCTAAGAGACTGACCTACAACACCCTTGGAGTAAGCTCTGATGAACGAATTTCCACAGCTCAACATTCTAGCATAGTGCTCGCCTCCCTTATTGAACCTTTGGTAGAGGATGACCCTGTTCCACCTTCTGACACTGCTGGGTGGGCCACTAATTTATTACTGGCTTGTCATCAAAATGATATAACTCTGTCTGATAATGTACAGTATCTCACAAAAGTGAGTACACCCCTCACATTTTTGTAAATATTTTATTATAACTTTTGTGACAACACTGAAGAAATGATGCTTTGCTATAATGTAAAATAGTGAGCGCACAGCTTGCATAACAGTTTAAATTTGCTGTCCCCTTAAAATAACTCAACACACAGCCATTGATGTCTAAACCACTGGCAACTTTTGTGAGATACTGTATATAGTTTATTATTGGAAAATCCCTATATTAGTCAGTTGTTTGCTACTGTAGCTTCTGGTTCATAGAATAAGTAGTTGTCTACCTTTAAATGTTTCAATCAATAGTTAATTTAATGAGATTGTATCCTGTCTTCAGGGGCCAAAGACTTTCAAGTGGGGGGAGGATGTAGCAGATGCAGACTTACCCCCTTCATTCTTAGACTGTCTCTGTGTCCCTCTAGTGCTGGGCTGGAATGACATGCATCATCTTCCTAAACCAGGCAGAAAGAATTATAGGAAATATTGTATTATCCCTTTGGCATTCTAGAGCACAATGATTCTAAAACGTACCTCATCCCAGAAAAGAATGTACTTACAGGGCAGAACGGGGTTCCCTAGTATGCTTATATGGTGCAAGAAGATAAAGTCCAAAACAAAAACAAATTTATAAAACAGTAAAGCTTTATTTTTAAAAATGTACCTTTTAAAAGGACGTCTTACATAGACAATGTAATTATTAAAAGCTAATGGTCCAGGTGTTTTGGTGGAGGTTACCCAAATGGTGGTGCAGTGGGTAAGTCAAACTGTTATCCCGACATGTTTCGCCTATCACAGGCTTCCTCAGGGGATTTAATTGACAACCACCGTACAGAGATGTATGCCAGAGACGCCGGTATTATACATCTCCCACTCGGCCGACGTCTGACGTCACCGGCTGAGTGCGGACGTGACGCATGCGCCGATCATCCGAGTCCGGCTGGGACTCGAAATCCCATGATGCATGGCTGCTGGGAGGGGCTGGTGGGAGGGGCGGAGAAAACACACCAGACGTTGGACGAACGATCGGCCGTACCGCCACCATGTGTGCTGCCCAGATGGAATAACGTTGCCAGGCAACAGGGGAAGGAAGCCCAGCAAACCTGTCAAAGACGGGTGGATCAAGGGATCCTGGATGCGGAAGGGAAATGAGTAAGAACCCCACCATGGAAAAAGGGGCGCCCATAAAGGGTAGTGGCGCCCCTTTGCATCTGTACAGTCGCGCTGTATGCCATAGTTCCCAAATGGTAGCGGACCGGAGGCAGATCCCGAACATGGGAGGCAAAACATACTGGCCAGGATGTGGGCTTGCCAAGTGGGGTGTGGACCACCCCACACAGGCAAATAGGGAGTGAGTGACCATCAATTGAAGGATGACATGAACCCACTCACCAATAACATCAATAAGTCCTGTGCAAATGAAAACAGAACAAAGGCGGCTGATTCAAAACAAGAACAATAAATATAAAAAGAAATGAAAGTAAATAGCATAATACATTATAAATACAGATATGGCGACAATTTAGACTAACATAGCATTGACACTATCAGACAATTAGCTCATCCCAGTCTTGCGAGAAATACACCCAACCCATATATTTCCACAATAACCAAATGAAAGGACGGGGGGAAGGAAAAGAACCAAGGGGGGGGAGAGAAGGAGAGGGAAACCAAGATTGTCAGCACATTATTTGCTCAGAAACGGTTTGAAACTCAGGGTTTCGTTAAATCCAGGATATTGGGTAGTTTTCAGGTCATAGGTCCAGCGTGATTCCAGTTGTAGCAGTGCTGTGTCAACAATGCCAACCCTGGTAAGTGTTCAAGAGCTGCAAACTTGATGCAGCTCAAATCAAAGTCATGGTAAAGGCCCACATATCTTGCTATAGAAATGGGCACACGTCATTTAAAAATAGGTTTGACGTGGTCTCCAATTCTTATATGGAAGGCACGTTTAGTCTTTCTGATATAAAAACCCTCACAGACACAACTAGCCAAATAGATGACCCCAACGGTGTCACAAGTGACCCTGTGTTGGAGATGATGACTATGTCCATTGGCAAGCTGAGTGGTAGGGCTATTGATCATAAATGGGCACATATCACAGTCTCCACAGGAAAAAGTGCCCGGGTTAGAGGCCTTAGTAGGTGGAGTTGGATTAAAGTGACTTCGTACTAGTTTGTCCCTAAGAGATGGGGCATGTCTGTAAGTTATTTGAGGATGCTGACCAATAAACTTATTTATCTGGGGATCTGGTGTTAATAGAGGCCAGTATTTCTTTATAATGTTTTTGATTTTTCCATGTTGAGCAGAGTATCTTGTTATTAGTCTATTGGGTTGACTAGCCTTCTCAGTGGTTTTGGGGAAGATCAACAACTCCCTATACTTCTCTTTGGCCCTTTTATAGGCTTTTTTAAGGCAAGAGTGGCTATATCCACGTTGTCTCAGTCTATTGTACAGATCCCTAGCTGCTGACTCAAAATCCTGTTGTTTACTACAATTACGTCTGATACATAAATGTTGGCTGTAAGGTGTACTATGGATTAGTGGTTCTGGGTGAGCACTTTCAGCATGGAGAATTGTGTTACCTGCAGAAGGTTTTCTATAGAGGGAGGAACGCAGGTCCTTTGTCCACAGATAGCTGGATGTCCAGGAAACTAATTGTTTCTTGACTATATTCAAAGGTGAATTTTAGATTATAGTCATTCACAAAGATAGCATCATAAAATATTAAAAATTCTTGTTCCACGCCTGTCCAAAAAACCAGCACATCATCAATATAATGGTACCAAGCTGTAATGTGCACCAGAAAGGAAGACAGATCTTCACTGGAGAAGAGGTCTGGCTCCCACCCCCCAGGTACAGGTTGGTGTATGATGAGGCACAACGTGTCCCCATCGCAACCCCCTGCACCTGGAGGTAGTGGGAGGAGCCAAACATAAATATATTTCGAGTTAGAATGAACTTTAGAAGATCTAATACAAATTTGTTGTACTTTTCAGCCGAAGGTCCTCTTTCTTTCAAATGTTTTTCAATAACTTCCAAACCTCTATTGTGAGGGATGGTGTTATACAAACTTTCAATGTCTAGGGCTATAAGCCATACATTGGCTGGACACCATCGACCATACTTAGAAGGTCGATGGTGTCTCTTACATAGGAGAATAGAGATGTCACATGGGGACGTAGATAATTGTCCACCAGTAGACTGGCGTTTTCTGTCATTCCGGCACATCCAGAGATAATTGGATGGCCGGGGGGTTTTGTAATAGATTTGTGCACCTGTGGTAAGGCGTAAAAAGTTGGAAGCCTAGGCTCCTTGGTATTCAGAAATGCCCATGTATCCTAATTGATGATCTCTTTTTGGAAAGCTTTTAATATAATATTGTAGTATTTAGTTTCGAAGTTCGTGATAACTCTCTTAGAGATTTGGCAGTACCATTCCTTATTTCATAAGATATTTTTACACATAGTTTCATAGTCTGTCAGGGAAATAGACAGAGGACGGCACCTAATGCCAATTTCCAACATGGCCACTTCAGGCGCACACCGATGCGCACAAACAAATGTTGACGCACACTGATGCGCGGGGACGCGCTGGGCGCACGCAAATGCGCAGTAACAAACACTTTGGCGCCCTCTGGGCTATTTAAACCTGCTACTGACTGGAATACTTTCCTGGATTATCTCTCAGCTCCCCTGTGATTCCTGTGTTCCTGATATCCTGATTGATCTCCTGTTATCTGATCCGGATTGTCCTGACCTTGAACCTGCTCTCCTGTTCTGACCCCTGGCTTGCTTCACCGATTACTCTCCTGGCTTCATCCTTTGCTGACCCGGCTTGCCTTATGACTTTGCTCAGCCTTACTCCTGTGTACTGTACCGGCTACACCTTCTGGTGTATGGACTGTCTCACCGTCTATGACCTTGGCTTGGCTTCTGATCCTGTCTCCAGTTTACTCCACACAGAATTGCAAGCACGCCAGTACCTACCAGCTGTTCCTGTGGCTTCCTGCTTCCAAGTCTTCTGGAATATCCTACTGGTGACCCGTGCTTCTTTGGACACTGCTTTACTGTCTCATCTCCAGGTTAGCTGTGCACAAAGCCACAAGGGAAGCCCTGTAACATCTCGGCCTCACACCCGGTACATGACGTCTTTTGTGTCCATGATTACTGTGTTGCCTCCTTTATCAGCCATTTTAATTGTGATATTTACAGTATATTGTAGCGACTTGTCTCTGGGCCCTTGATAGATTTTGTAAGTTAGGAACATTTGTTTTCATTTTCTCTATTTCTTTCGTAGTTTGTTGAACAAACGCTCAAATATTTGGATTTGTATTAAGTACTGGGAAGGCTGTAGATTTAGATTTGAAGGAGGATGGTGGAGGGAAGGAAACCCCAGCTACCGAGATAGCCGGTGGGGCCAAAAGCCAGGTCATGTCATCCTCGATATGGCCTTTCTCCCACAATTCCATGAAGTCCTGCAAGGTCTGGCACTCATCCAAAATAGGATTGAGATAAATATTCTTGGGATTCAGAAACCTCTTCTGTGGATTGATTGTGCATAACTTTATAGGTACGTTTTCTTTCAAACAGATGTATATCTTTAATGAGGATGAATATATCCGCCTTAGTATCTGGACAAAAGGTCAAACCTAACTTCAACACCTGAGATTCTTCCGTGGATAGTGTATGATGCAATACATTTCTAATTTCTAATTCTGTATTGGTATCATTCCGGTTGGGAGAGTGTTTCCCGAAGTCGGATTCACAGTGGAATCCTGATTTTTGACTAAAAAAATGGGTGCTAGTCTAGTGTCTACAGATTGTGTACTGGTTGAGGGTGCATCAATAATAGAAGTATCACTCACCTTCGATACAGTGCTATTTTGTGTCCTGTGTGCCGAGGTTAGCAATCTCATGGTCATATTGCTTGCACAGAATTGATAACATTTCTACAGAGCAGGTTTGAAGATTATGCTCCCAGGTATGTTTTAGGGAATCATCAATTTTCCATAAATTAAGGAAAATTTGGATTCCCCACGGTATAATTTTATTTTCCATATATCTCTCAAAAAACTTTTTCTTCAGAGATCTCTGAGGTATTTTGGGTTTCCTCAATCTTGGTCATAAGGCCCTCCGAGGCCTCCCCACAAATGCCCGCCATATTGGCGGGAAATATATGATGATAATTGATGGGGCTAGGGGTAAGGTACCGAAACACAAAATGTTTAGAACAAAAATGACAATTCTTAAATAATAATATCAAAATAGCAAACATAAGGAGTTTATCAGCTTGTACATAAATAAGTAATTTAAGAAAGCCAAGAGAGAGGGGGCAGGGAACAAAGTGTGTATTGAAACACTGAATATTTGATTATATTGTATTATCCCCTTGGCATCCTAGAGCACAATGATTCTAAAATGCACCTCTTCCCAGAAAAGAATGTACTTACAGGGCAGAACAGGGTTCACTAGTAGGATTATTATATTGTGCAAGAAGATAAAGTCCAAAACAAAAAAAAAATTATAAAACAGTAAAGCTTTATTTTTAACAAGATATCTTTTAAAAGGACATCATACATAGACAATGTAATTATTAAAAGCTAATGGTCCAGCTGTTTAGGTGGAGGTTACCCAAATGGTGGTTCAGTGGGTAAGTCAAACTGTTATCCCGGCATGTTTTGCCTATCACAGTTTTCCTCAGGGGATTTAATTGGCAACCACCGTACATGTGAGCTTTAACAATAAAGAATACAGTATGAGCAACAGAACAGTCAAGATACAAAAACATATCAGATATTTCAGTATCACAAAAATATTGATGTATGGTGATTAAGCTGTCCCCCAAAGAAAGATCAAGCTCCTACCACGCAGTACCCAAAAACTTACCAGGGCAATCACCAATCCACACGCATCGAAGAATGCATTCAACCGGTGACCAAAGGGAAACGTGGCACTCTACGACTGCAGGAAATGCATAAAGTCCAGGCTGGGATGGAATAACAAAAAATAGATATCTAAGCTTTCCAAAAAAAAAAAGAGAAATAAACTAATATTGACAAAAAAATCAAACCATTTTATTCATCATACCGCACAGAATATGAGTGCAGAGTAGAGTTAAGCGGACACCTGGATGTTCGGGTTTGGCAGGTTCAGCCAAACTTCGCGAAAAAGTTTGAGTTTGGCCCCGAACTTGACCTGAACTTGACCCCGTACCCCATTGAAGTCAATAGGGAACTGAACTTTTGGGCACTAAAATGGCTCTAAAAAAGTCCTGGAAATGGCTAGAGGGCTGCAAAAGGAAGCAAAATGGGGGTAAGAGTAGGACAAGTACCCTGCAAACAAATGTGGATAGGGAAATAACTTAAAATCACATAAAAAAAATGGAGGAGGAGGTGGATGTGGAGTAGGGGTTGAGGGGGCCTCAAAAAAATAATAAGTTCACTTAAGTATACCAATGGCTGTGTGAGGCCGGTATAAATGTCTATTCTGCACAAAGTACAGACAAGTCTTGTGGGATCCATGCCTGGTTCATTTTAATAAACGTTAGCTTGTCCACGTTGGCTGTGCACAGGCGGCTGCGCTTGTCAGTGATAAAGCCCCCTGCCGTGCTAAATACACGTTCAGACAATACACTGGCTGCAGGGCAGGCCAGCACCTCCAAGGCATAAAGGGCAAGCTCAGGCCATGTGCCCAATTTGGAGACCCAGAAGTTGAATGGGGCAGACCCATCAGTCAGTACGTGTAGGCCTGTAGGCGTGTGCACACATACTGTTCCACCATGTTGCTGAAATGCTGCCTCCTGCTAAGACGCTGCCTATCAGCTGGTGGTGCTGTTTGTTGTGGCGTGCTGCTAACAAAGCTTTTCCACATTTCGGCCATGCTAACCCTGCCTTTTGAGGTTCTGATGGTGCCACAGCTGCGTTGGCGACCTCTTCCGCCTCCTCTGCCTTTGCCTTGTGCTTCCACTGAGCCCCCGGTGTCATTTGGGAATGCCCTCAGCAGCGCGTCTATCAGCATGCGCTGGTAGTCACGCATCTTCCAATCACGCTCCAGTGAGGGAATTAAGTATGGCACATTGTCCTTGTAATGGGGATCCAGCAGGGTGGCCACCCAGTAATCAGCACAATTTACAATGGGGGCAACTTGGCTGTCATTGCGCAGGCACTGCAGCATGTAGTCGCTCATGTGTGCCAGGCTGCCCAGAGACAAAGACAAGCTGTCCTCTGTGGCAGGTGTATCATCTGTGTCCTCTGTATCCCCCCAGTCACGCTCCAGTGATGCTCACGAGCTGCGTTGGGTGCCACCCTGCTGTGAACACGGTTCCTCCTCCTCCTCATCATCCTCGTCCTCCACATCCTCCAGAACTGTGCACTGGCTTGAAAATGTTTTACCTGGCCTATGCTGGTGCAGGAACCCACTCTCCGAGCCACTTGTGAATGACTGGCCTGATAACCGTGGAAATTACCCCTCTTCCTCCTCCTCTTCCTCCTGTGCCACATCCTCTTCCATCAGTGTTTTTTCAAGGAGACATAGAAGTGGGATAGTAACGCTGAGAACAGCGTCGTCGGCACTGGCCATGTTGGTGGAGTACTCGAAACACTGCAATATGGTACACAGGCCTCGCATGGAGGCCCACTCATTGGTGGTGAAGTGGTGCTGTTCCGCAGAGTGACTGACCCGTGCGTGCTGCAGCTGTAACTCCACTATTGCCTACTGCTGCTCGCACAGTCTCTCCAGCATGTGCAAGGTGGAGTTCCACCTTGTGGGCACATCGCATAGGAGGCAGTGAGAGGGAAGGCCGAAGTTCCGCTGCAGTGCAGACAGGCAAGCAGCAGCAGGGTGAGAACACTGAAAGAGCGCACAAATGGCTCGCACTTTCTGCTGCAGCTCTGACATATCCGGGTAGTTTTTTGCACCAACAAATTCAGCACATGCGCCAGGCAAGGGATGTGCGTCAAACCGGCTAGGCCCAGAGCTGCTACGAGATTTAGCCCATTATTGCACACCACCAGGCCGGGCTTGAGGCTCAGTGGCAACAACCACTCATCGGTCTGTTGTTCAATGCCCATCCACAGCTCCTGCGCAGTGTGGGGTTTATCCCCCAAACATATCAGTTTTAAAACAGCCTGCTATTGTTTCCCCCTGGATGTGCTGAAGTTGGTGGTGAAGGTGTTATGCTGAGCGGATGAGTAGGTGGTCGAGGAGGAGGAAGCGGAGGAGGAGGCAACAGGAGGCAAAGAGAAATGCCCTGCAATCCTCGGTGGTGGAAGGACATGCGCCAAACTGCTATCCGCCTCAGGCCCACCCGCCACTACATTAGCCCAGTGTGCAGTTAGCGAGATATAGCGTCTCTGCCTGTGCTTACTGGTCCACGTATCAGTGGCTATGTGGACCTTGCCACAGATGGCTTTACGCAGTGCACACTTGATCTTGTCCCCGACTTGTTTGTGCAGGAAAGGGATGGCTCGTCTGGAAAAGTAGTGGTGGCTGGGAACTGTCTGACAGCCACCGCCATCCGGTTTTTAAAACTGTCCGTGTCCACCAGACGGAATGACAGCATTTCAAAGTCCAGGAATTTTGAAATGCTGGCATTCAGGGCCAGGGATCGCGGGTGGGTAGGGGGGTACTTTCTCTCCAGTGTTTGGGAGATGGACAGCTGTAAGCTTCCATGGGACCATGTGGAAATGCTTGGGGACGGTGGCGGACATGGTGGCATTGCTGTCATATCATCTGTTTGCTGGGTGGCAGGTGACACTGTCACTGTAGAGGTAGAGGAAGAGGCCGAGGCAGCAGCAGGCTATCATTGCACAGCTTGCAAACCACTTGTGTCTTGTCGTCAGCACATTGTCTGAAGAACTGCCACGCAGGGGAATGCCTCTGAGCTGCCTTTGGTGTGCTAGGTCCCTGGGTGTGGTGGGTAGTAGCAGGCCTACTGTCTAGGGGACGCTCGCTCCGCTTTTGCAACCTGCTTCCTCTTTTGCTGTGCTGGTGCCTCTGTGCGACCACCACCTCCTCCAAACTGCACATGTCACTCGCATGACCCTCATTCCATGTGGGGTCTAGGACCTCATCATCCTCCATGTCATCTTCCACCCACCCTTCACCACTGCACTCCTTGTCAGTTTGCAAACTGAGGCAAGCTGCAGCAGTTGGCACCTGTGTTCCGTCATCATCAGAGATGTGCTGCACTGGTGTTTCCATGTCCTCATCCTGCAACAATCGTTGAGGGGCATTCTGGCCTACCATATACCAGCGAAGGTTCTGTTGGCTACCTGAGGAAGGTGTTTCCCTTGTGTGTGTAGCTGGCACACCTCGACCACGTCCTCTCCTTCCAAAAGAAGGTTCACCAACACCACCAACACCAGCAGCACCAGCATCACCAGCAGCACCATGACCACAACCCTTATTTGCTCTCCTCATTGTGCCCGCAAATGTACTATGTAGCCCTATGTAAGTATTTATTAATACCAATTAATACCTTTTTTTTTTTGAAAACACCAACGTAGCCGGACTTTTTATTTTGGTGCAAGAAATGCACCGCTCACACCAACAGCTGGAAGCTCTCCCTTTAGAACTAGGAGATGATTTTTGAAAAATAATGTGTCACTTACAGCAACAGCTAGAACCTCTCCCTTTAGAACTAGGAGACGATTTTTGAACAATAATGTGTCACTTACAGCAACAGCTGGAAGCTCTCCCTTTAGAACTAGGAGATGATTTTTGAACAATAATGTGTCATTATAGCAACAGCTGGAACCTGGCCCTATAGGAGTAGGCAATGATTTTTGAACAATAATCTGTCTCTCTAAGCAGAAGTCTCTACCTAGTGCCGTCAGATCGTTGTGTAATGCAGGGTTTGATCTGCAATCTGTCACTCAAAGCAGCAGTATGTGAAATCTCAAATTACTCCTGATCGTTGTGTACGATCCCACAATCTGATCGTTGTGTACGATCCCACAATCTGATCCTTGTGTACGATCGTAACGATCATTGTGTTAGGCAGGGTTTGATCTGCAATCTGTCACTCAAAGCAGCAGTATGTGAAATCTCGATTCTCAAATTTCTGCAATCTGTCCCTCAGAGCAACAGTAGTAGTAATCTCAGGATGCAGGATCAGATGTTAAAATGTCTGCAATCTGTCCCTCACAAAAACGCTCGCAGCTTCCTCTCCCTATACTATTCAGAGTCTCAGAGAGCATGTGACTGCAGCATCAAGTGGCTCCAGCTTATATAGAGGATGGGTCACATGATGCACTGGCCAATCACAGCCATGCCATTAGTAGGCATGGCTGTGATGGCTTCTAAGGGCAAACCAGTGAAACGCTTGTTGATTGGCTGCCCTGCAGCTATTCAACATGCGTGATCAACTACCAGAACCCAGAACCCGAACGTTTTTTGAAATGTCCGTGTTCGGGTCCGGGTCCTGGACACCCCAAAGTTTGGTACGGACCCGAACGTTACAGTCCGGGTTCGCTCAACACTACACATAACAAAAATCATATCAGTTCAATTTTATACAGTAGAAATATCACAGCATTGATGAAAAGAGCAAATTTACAACAATGGACACAAACCCAAATTTGAATCAGCGATTAAAAACAGCAGCAGTCCACCTGGATATCAATGTTGAAAAGGAGGCTCTGCACCCACAGAAGATCAGTGATCTTACAAAAGGGGACCACTCACATGTAGTTCACCATAAAGGAGCTTCATCCAAAAGGAGCACTTGCCAAAAGTGCTACAATAAAGAGACTGGGTAAATCTTCAGGACATTATATGTATATATATATATATATATATATATATATATATATATATATATATATATATATACATGTGTATATATATATATATATATATACATATATATATACACATGCATATGCACATGCACATGGGCATGTGCTCTGTAAAGAACAATAAGTAAGCTTATTAGGAATTAATACACAGGCAACCTATCTGACTTGAAAATAGCCATGTGATGGTGGACAAACCAGTCCCAGTGATGGGATGGGGATATATCTCCCTATGGGTTCTGAAATTAAAGCAGGAAACTGCTAAAAATCTCAGACATAACACAGATCCACCAAGGGATCATTCAAAATGAAGATAAAAAGCCAGAACAAAAAGTAGGGGAAGAAAAATCCCATGTCATTTTACTCACATGTGGTGCAGGCAGGCTTGTGTAAAGCTCATTGTAACAGAATGACTGCACCCATGAAGTAATGAAAGGTGAATAGTTAAGGAGATGGCCCCCAGCTGAGATCACAGTGTGTTCATCAATCACAGGAGATGAAATCCACCATTGATGCACGGCACATGGGCAGTGTGAGGAGCCAAGTGGAAAAAGCAGCTACCAAAAATGACCACTTGCGCACCCGCTGTGTGAACAGACAAAAGAGTTAAAAATGGTCATCACGGCTGGCACCACTGAGCCACACCACCTGGCCAAAGGGGGATGAAGAAATGCGCACGCGAGTGCACCACACTTATAATGACAATTGCGTGGTCATGTAACACTGTACCAAAATTATTTTTTTTTCACACAAATAGAGCTTTCCTTTGGTAGTATTTAATCACCACTGGGTTTTTGTATTTTTTGATAAATAAACAAAAAAGACTGAACATTTTTAAATTATAGTTATAAAATATTGCAAACCGGTAATTTTTTTCCTTCACTGACGAGTGCTGATGAGGCTGTACTGATGGGCACTGTTGAGCTGCACTGATGGGCACTGATGAAGCAGCACTGATGGGCACTGATTAGGAGGCACTGATGAGGCTGCACTGATAGGCGGCACTGATAAGTAGCAATGATGGACACTGATAGGCACTGGTAGACAGCACTGATAGCTGACACTGATGAGGAGGCACTGAAGGGCACTGATTGGCAACACTGAAGGGCCCTAATTGGCAGCACTGATGAGAACTGATTGGCAGCACTGGGAGGAACTGATTAACAGCACTGGTGGGCACTGGTCGGACTGCACTGATAATCAGTGTCTTGATTATCAGTGTAGATGTCCCTTTTTCACAAGCTGGTTATCGGCTCTCCTCTCTGACAGCGGGAGGAAAGGAATGCCAATACCCGGCTTGTGTTTACATTGTGATCAGCTGTGATTGGACACAGCTGATTATGTCGTAAAGAGCTGCTGATTGGATCTTTACCTCGGTCTGTGATCAGCTGTGTTCCGAGGAAACAGTGATCACAGAACATGGCGGGCGTGATCACGGGAGGATGTCATATGACACCATCCCAGAACTGGCCAGCCACGCTGTAGCAGTCATTTGGCTATAGCATGGTCGGCATGTGGTTAAACAGGTTGACATTTTTATATTATTCCAGAAATATGTATTATTTTGTGTATTTAAAAAATGCTTTAGTTTTAGCTAAAAGATTTTTGGTAGAATAAAATCTAGTTCCTGGCAAAGCTTTGTAGGAAGGGCATTCCTTGTTAATAAAACAGAAGTGGAAGCACTTATTTCATCAGCCTAAATGTAGTAAATATGTAAAATTAGGAAAATGTGTGCCATTACCTTCAACACCAGTAGAGTTATACTTTATTGCTTACTTTCCCTTCCAGACCCAAAAGATTTATTTGCACTTGACAACTTAAAATGACCAAACATTAAACTGAATATGACCAGTTTTAAGTGTCTATGAATCTTCACGAAAGGAAAAAGTGAGGTAAATACAGATATTATTTTGTACTTTTCCACACTGTGGAAGATGAGCTAATTTATTTTTATTTTTCTATTACTTTGAAAGTCTCCAGAGAACCATATCTTAAGGCACATTTAGCCATTTACTTCTCAATTCATGTAACATCTTTATATTTGGCCATGAGCCAACATCTTTCATTTCATACTCATCTCTGGAAAATGGCTTTTAAATATTTAAACATTTACCTTTACTATTTTATTCCTTTAGGAGACTGATTCCACAACGGTTGCTAAAATATTGCTCATGGAAAAAAGATAGCAACTTTTTTGCTTGTCATAGGGAAATCTAATACTTATTAAAATGTCTGATCAGGTATCCTTCATGTTGTGATCTTTAAAGATCAGTTAATGTCAAAACTCTAAAGTTTGCATGTCTAAAGAACTCTGCTTCTAATTTATCAAAAGTATTTGCTCACTTTAAATAACTAATCAAGTTCATATTCTTTTTTAATGCCTTTAAACTTGCTTGGATATTTAAAGGAAACACATACTAAAATATAAAATGACTATTTTAACAATTCACCCTCCATTATTCCCTGTATTTTTTAACATTTATTCTGCATTTAATGTTAACCTCTTGGCAACAACAGCACATAAATATGTGGCTTCTCGGTAGTTGGGCCTTGGCGCTGAATGGCCACATAATTGCAAAAACAGCTGTGTCAAGAGTGCGCTCCCAGCACAGTTACCAGGAGCTTTCCGTTCATGTGATCATCATGACAGCTAATCATGGAAATCATATGATCATAAACCCTGCTTCCCAGCATCAATGCCAAGGGGTCAATATAGGAAGGTTATACAGTGTAGAAGTACAGAAAATGTATACAAATAAGGTAATGTAATACTTTCAGCAAAGTATGGATGGCCTTGGTGTGTAACAGTTACTAGAAAATAAGATAAGCAATGTTTCATAACAAAAAGAACTGGACAAAGGTGTGTGTGTGTGCATGTGTGTATGTATGTGAGACGAGGGGGGGGGGGGGTTGTTAGGTTGGGATAGGTGAAATAGGGTCTCAAAAGTGAACATAACTACTTATAGCACTACGTTACAAATCAATTAGGGTCATGTACCTAGTTTGTAATCATGTTACTAGGTAGATATTGCAAAGAAAAGTATGGTAGTAAAGATAGTGTTAAGAAGTTGTATCACCATGTTCAGCAAAGGGGAGTCTTTATGTTGCCATAGTCTTGTAATTGCAAGTCTGACTGCACTCAAGATATGAGTGAGAACTGTTTGAGTGCTCAAGGGCTATTCCTATTCCCAATAGTACAAGACTTGGGTTGGGGCAGTGGTTCTCAACTCCGGTCCTCGGGACCCACTAACAGGCCAGATTTTAAGTATTGCCTTGGGGAGGTGCAGACTAGAATACTGCAATCACTGAGCAGCAAATTATATCACCTGTGATGTATTTCAGTTATCCTGCAAACCTGACCTGTTAGTGGGTCCCGAGGACCGGAGTTGAAAACCACTGGGGAAAGAAGAGGTGGTTGTCAGAAATGAATTGCATGATTTTGTTTCAGTATGGTGTGAGCTTTTCATAGCTCCACCATATGTTTGTAAGGGTTCCAATGTAGCCACAATTTCTACAACACATTAGGAAGTGACAGGGAGACATTTTTGTTTGTTTTCGTAGGGTGTATTACCACCTATGTAAGATTTGTTTGTGTTGACTCCCAGTGTGATATACATATGAAAGCCCTGATATGTCATTGTATAGCATAATGCAATTGTTGGCCAAATAGAGTAAAGTTGTGTTCTTTTTTTTCTTTACATTGTTTCTGCCTCTTTCACACTTTAGTCATGGACAATTATACAAGATTTAGCCCAGACTGCCAGATTTTTTTCTCTCTTTTTCTTAGCACATCTTTCTGTCGCCTGCCATTTAGTATACCCAGACATTGCTAAAAAAAATGTAGTTCATTACACCTGACCACACATCGTAACCTAAAACATTACATTGTTAGGACTGTTACAGATGGGCCACCTAATTTGCATTGTCTATACTGTTATAGCCAGCCTCTTCAGTCAAATGTCTACAAGTACATACTATCTTGTGAATTGACAAGTGGGTGTCCAGTTTTATCAAGCTGCTTGCATTGCAAGAACATGAATAAGTTGTGGCTGGCCCTTGGTGGGCAGCTAGGCTTCACATTTATTTCAAAAGTATGCATCAAGCATTGTTGAAAAAAATTAGACTGTGTGCTGACTTGATAGTAAGTTGTGCTAGGGATATTTTTTTGCATGGCATTGTTCTGTGAACCATCCTGCTTATGTGCTACCTGTACTATTAATTGGCCTGAGAGGTTATTTTAGTTTGGATGCACAAACAAGCACAAAATGTATACAGTATTTCTATTTTAGCTTCACTAATAATGCACACAAACTAAAAAAGTAAGTAGGGGTTGATTTACTAAAACTGGAGTGCAAAATCTGGTTCAAGTTTCTTTTTTGTCAAAGCCTAATTGAGCAAGCTAAAGTCAGATGCTGAGTGCCTACCATGCACAACTGCACCAAAGTTTGCACTCTCCAGTTTTAGTAAATCAACCCAAGTGTTGCCATCAAAGGATTATTATGCAAGCCGCTAAGACAATATGCATGCATCTTTCTTTTCAGTGCTACGAGTGCTATTTATTTCTTTTCTTTGTCTTTGCATTATATTTAATTGAAAAGCATGCACCCATATGCATCAAAATACAAACATATCCATTTATGTTGACTTTTGACACTTCTGTTAGAAATGTGATGTATGTTTTGGTTAAAGTACATATTTGTTAAGAGGTGACCTTTTGATTTGATTGTTTGTCTGACTTCAGTGCTAATAAGCTAAAGGATTTTGTATCTAATGAATGTTGTGTATATAAATAGTGATAGATGGCTTATTTAGCATTCTAGAAACACAGCATGGCCAACCCTGGTGAGAAGTATTTGGAACTGAACCAATCTTATAGTGGAAGGTTTATTGATTACACAAAGACGGGGCACAATTTAATCATTTTTACAGCACTGCACTGCCTGAGGTACTAAAATCCATTAAACGAGGATTAAAAACTTTGTTTTAAACTGGCTCCTAATTTGTTTCTCAGTTTATAGTCAACAGTGATGCTATAAAATCAATCAGTTACTAGGGCGTATTAAAATTAACTTGTTTCATTTTAATTGCACATATGCTGGCCTGACCCAGCACATGTCAGCTGTTGTTACAGCTAAATTTTTTCCTCTGTGACAAGAGCTTCACTGCTATTTATGACAATTTTTTTGGTGTTCTGCACATTCTGCAGACAGTTCTTACATAATAATTTTCCAAAAAAAAGTCAATGTTTTAAATAGTTTCCAAATACATCAGAAACATGTGTTCATTTTTTGGGAGTTTTTTTAACATTCTTTAAATTCTAGGATATTAAATAGATATCAAAATACAGAGTCAATAACAGAACACCCGTGTCTTTAAACGAAAAAAAGGCTCTGCTCAGCGCCAAAACGACGCTGTCTCCCTTATTACACAAATACAAGCAGCTGCTGAAATAGTCAATGTCCTGATATTAAATAGATACTAAATTCATATTAGTATTTCTATCATATAAAACCCCATGCATAAGTAATTTTGTATGCCCTATGTGACCCTTTGCAAAGCCATTCCAAAAGGTTAACTTCACTCAAAACTGATATATATATATATTTTTTATGTAAGATTTTATTGAAGATAATGAGGTACACATTGGAACTTGTAAAGAATACAAAAAATTTACACAGTACAGTACAGATCATTAGGTGTTCGGAATACATATTACAATCAGAGGATCGTATGATAGCAATGTATAACAAATCAAAACTTCTCATTGGATATTATTCTAAATATATCATTGAAGTTTTTATCAAATAGAGAAAAAAAAGGAGGGGGGAGAAGTAGACTCAGGAATGGAGGACAGGAGGGAGGATAGAAAGAAAGTGCAGAGGGAGAAGGGGGAAGGTGGTTCGGTAGCCCTACCCACCTGAAAGGATTTACATAGCGTTAGAGATCATTACCATCTGAGGGTTTTTTTGGATAGTAGGTGTGGTCCCATGGTCCACGATGGGATCCTTCTGGGGACCAGTGCGTTATGGTATGAATTTATATATTAGGAGGCGCATGCGCGGACTCTGCTAAGATGGCCACTTAGCTCTGAGGCTCCGCTCCACCACTCCTCGCTCAGCCCGATAGCAGCAGATCGGATCCCCGCAGACGACACCAGACGGGACCGGGAGACAGAGCGAAACCCCAGCCACACACAGATGTCCTCAGGGACGGCAAGGAGGGACCTCACCCGTATTCTCGGTGAGGCCGCACCTCAGCCTGACCCCTCCAAGATGGCGACGGCGTCTGCATCTCCATGCGGCCTGCTGGGGGAGAAAGGAGAAGAGATGGACACGTTCGGGGAGAGCACAAGGATCAACCTGCCCGCCGGAGACACATCCCCAGAAGGTAGGGGGTTAATAACACAACAGGGGGAGATCTCCCCTGCATCCACGGAATCTCTATTAAGGAGATCTATGAGTCAGCACCATTACTCCCCCCTAAGCGATGCACTATCTACCCCGGACATTCACATATAGAGGCTGCAACCAGCCTCCCCACTACCTATGGATCTCCCTACCCTAATGACTGCCTTTTCGGACATGCTGACTAAAGGCCTAGCCCAAAATGCAGCTCAAATCACAGCAGCAATTCAAGCTGACCTTCAACTTATAGGCAGCAGAATGGAAGCTATAGAAAATAAGTCTGAACAAGCCATAGCCAGGATTAATCAAAACTCTAATAGAATTCAGGAACTCCAAGAACACCTGGAGGCAGCTATATCCAAAATCGACGACCTCGAAAACCGTTCGAGGCGTCTGAATTTCAGAATCAGAGGTCTTCCAGAGTCAATTAAAGACATTAGCTCTGCAGTAGCAACCCTGATTAAAGACCTGATCCCTGATATACCAGCACAACGCCTAGAGATGGACAGAGCTCACAGAGCCCTACAACCTCCCAGGAGTGATGGTCTCCCACGAGACATCATCGTCAAGCCTCATTACTACTCAGTAAAAGAAGAGGTTATGAAAACAGCCCGCAATAAGGAAAACCTACAACTTCTGGGCCACAAAATCCAGCTGTTCGCGGACATTTCCCCCTACACAATTCAAAAAAGGAGGGCCCTGAAACCCCTTTCTCAAATCCTGGCTCAAAAAGACATAACATATCGCTGGTCTTTTCCCCTCAGGCTTAATTTCTCCTACAAAAATAAAGCCTATGGATTTTCTACGATTCCAGAAGGCGAGAAGCTTCTACTTCACCTAGGACTGATCTCACAAGAACCCACTTCTGCACCCATTGGAAAAGGTCATTCCTCAACAAAAAGACCCTCACCTCAAAGTCCGCTCACGCCGGCATGGCAGAAGCAACAATCGAAGAGATCCAAAGAAACCATGCCCCCCTGAAACTTTCTCATGATTCTTGCTAGCTCCCCTTTATTTCGTCAGGTGCCCTTCTCCATTCCCAGAAATGGATGCTCCTAATGGGACTGATACATCTCAAGCCTAAACTTCAAAACTATTTCTTCTTTTTTCCTACACAAAGAAAGTACAAGAACAGTTTTTTTTTTTGGTTTGACTATCGTTCATGTTTTCTTATGCCCTCATCGGCAACAAGGTGTCAACTGTCCTGTTTGGATATGGGGCACCTTGCTGCTGCAGCTCTCGGCACAGTCCTGACCATTACCCAGAAGGTCTCCGAAAACTAACTTTAGGATACTAAAGGACTGTCTTTAAAACTGTTAGTCCTTTAAGGGCTGGGTGATGTCGGTGAAGCCCATGTGCCAATCCATGCCTCTGAGGTTACTCGTGTTTCCTCTCAGATGCAGTTTTTCTTGAAAGCCGTAAGGCCACTACGGCTTTTTGTACTCTTCCTGGAGGCAGGCTGGTCCTCCTCCAGAAAGGGTCATAAACACTTTAAGCCATTGTTTTGTATTGTACTAAATATTGTTTTTCTTCTCAATTCTTCACTCAACTCTCATTTCTCTACGTACCTCCCTCCTTCCATTTCCTCTCGAGTCCCAGCGAACCTCCAGATAATTTCACCACCTAACGCAGACGAACCGAGATATCTCAACCTTCCCAGAAGCATCAAGCTAATATACTTCGCCTTCAACAGGGGTAAGTCCCTTCTCTTTGCTCGTTTCTACTCAACCTCCAGAAGTGAGGACCTTATGGGGTCCACATTGCTGGACGTTAAGACACACAACGTACAAGGTATCAATTCTCCTACTAAGAGGAGGAAACTGTTCCAAGCCTACCATAAATCCAATACAGACATACTACTCCTACAGGAGACCCACTTTCCTTTGTCATACAAACCTAAATTCATTCATAAAACATTCCCTCATTTATTTTTTTCTAATGCCCGTAACAAAACGAAGGGCGTAGCGATATGCATCTCCAAAAGATTGAATTTTTCCCCCTCTGAAGTAATAGAGGATGCCGAAGGCAGGTACGTTTTAGTTAGTGGTAACCTTAATGGGGCAATTTATACTCTAATCTCGTATTATGCTCCAAACTCAGGTCAAGGCAGCTTCTTTAAATGTATGATGACTCACCTAACCCCTCATTTGAAAGGCATTGTCATCATGGGAGGGGACACGAATACACCTTTAGATCAGTCTCTGGACAAATCCAACACCCTACGACCTATACAGAGGAGGCCATCCAGGCACAGCCTCCACATAGCACAAAAATTAAATTCCCTGGGCCTGATAGACATATGGCGGGAATTGAACCCACACGCCTAAGATTACACGCACTACTCCATACCGCATAGAACTTATTCACGAATCGATCACATATTTATCCAAGCCAAAGCAGCCAGTAAAGCAGTTTCCTCGACCATAACAGCATCCCCACTTTCAGATCATGCTATCGTGACTTTAAAACTCAAACTCGTTCACCCCGCCACAAGACCCTTCAAGTGGCGACTGAACGAGGCACTCCTTAATAACCCGGTCCATTGCGACCAACTCACTAAGCTCATGGAGGAGTATTTCAAGTTGAATGATTCAGACTCAATCTCCCCTACCACCCTCAGGGCCGCCTTTAAAACTGTCCTGAGGGGACACTTAATCCAGCTCGCTTCAAAATTAAAAAGAGAACATGGAGCCAATATCCAAGCTTTAACTCTTAGTTTCCACCAGGCTAGTATATTACACAAGCGTACACAAACCTCGGAAACACTAGCACAACTAGACGCAGCTAAAACGGCCCTCAATCTAGCATTAACGACCAGTGCTGAGAAATATCTCAGATGGTCGGAGGCAAAATTCTACATGCAAAAAGATAGAATAGGCTCCAGACTGGCCCGAACTCTCTCCCCCAAGCACCGTCCAAAACACTTCCCGAAAATACGTACAAAAACAGGAGACCTCACTCAAAACCCAGATAGAATTATGAAAGAATTCCAATCCTTTTATGAGTCTCTCTATAAAGGAAATACAAATACTAATCAGCAACATAATTTAGATGAATTCCTGAGGGACCTTCCTCTCCCCCAACTTTCCCAGGAACATAGGATTGCTCTAGAAAGCCCCTTTAATGTAGCTGAAGTCCTTGAAGCAATCAAAACTGCAAAATCGGGATCCGCTCCAGGCCCGGACGGTTTCTCGACTATCTTTTATAAAAAATTTGGCCCCACGGTCGCACCCTACTTAGCCCGCTTCTTCAACAACACTAGAAAGGGTATCCCACTTGACAGAGATCTAAACGCAGCATTTATATCTGTTCTCCCTAAGCCGGGTAAAGACCACAGCGACATTGCAAATTACCGCCCAATCTCTTTAATAAATAATGACATCAAATTAATGACAAAAATTTTAGCAACCAGGCTCTCAAAGTTCATCTCAAAATATATTCATAAAGACCAAGTGGGATTTATCCCGGGGAGACAGGGCCCAGATCAGATAAGGAGAGCCATCAATATTATTTCGTTGCTAAATTCACACTGGGACGGCGGAACCCATCAGGAGGGATTTTTACTTTCCATAGATCTGCATAAAGCATTTGACAAGGTCTCCTGGCCATATATATTTGAAATTCTACCCAGGTGGGGCTTTGGTCCTCACTTTCTCTCCTCTTTATCAGCCTTATATACCAATCTTAACGCGCAGGTTCGCCTTTTAGGGCAATACTCTGATTCCCTGCCCATCACACAGGGCACCAGACAAGGTTGTCCATTATCTCCTATAATCTTTGTGATAGCAATAGAAACCCTGGCTATTGCAATCAGAACACATCCAGATATTAAGGGGGTACGTTGCGGCCCTCAGGAACATCGATGTGCACTTTTTGCGGACGACCTTCTGCTTTTTATCACTAACCCCCTGATCACAACACCTAATGTCCTCAAGCTTCTTAGAGACTTCGGAAAGGTCTCAGGTCTTACAGTGAACACCACAAAGTCGATGGCTCTCAATATCTCACTCCCACTATCAACCTTAGAATAAATGAAGACACATTTTCCCTTCATGTGGGCCCCCCAGTCTCTCCCTTACCTAGGCATACAATTAACAGACACAATTGGAAAACTGTTCCGAGCTAACTACCCCCCATTATTCAAAATCATTGCGGCTGATCTACATTCGTGGTCGTCCGCAAAACTATCATGGATAGGAAACATTAATGCTGTCAAAATGAATGTTTTACCACGGCTGCTTTACTTCTTCAGATCACTCCCAATCCCTTTACGCAGGGATCAAATCCATAGAGTCCAATCTCACATTATCGCTTTTGTTTGGGGAAAGAGGGGATACAGATGCCGTAGGGAAACACTTTTTCGCACAAGGAAACAAGGAGGTCTGGGCCTACCATCCCTTTGGTCCTACTACCAAGCAGCGCAACTTGCACAGATCTCGGTAGTATACTCCAAAGGCCCCAAACCGGATTGGGTAGCAATGGAAAGGCAAGCAATTCCCAACTACACAATAGATTTTTTACTCTGGTCTCCTGGCAAAACTCGTCCTCCCATCATGGCCCCAACACTTTCACACTCAGTAGCATTAACGAGCAATTTATATAAGATGCACGCTTTAATCTCCCCAAGCAAACCACTATCCCATCTATTTAACAACCCTTCATTTCCCCCGGGACTTAACGCTCAAGTTTTTAAATGGTGGTTCAACAAAGTATTATTTCGAATTGGCCATTTCCTCACTCGACAAGGCCCGATCTCCAAAGCTCACTGTCTCTCTAAACTTGAAATGCTCTCCAGTGAGTTGTTTAGGTTCTCACAGATTTCCCATTTTCTACAAGGGATTTGGGAGGATAGAGACAAATCCCTAACTCCGACAGATTACGAGATATGGTGCTCCGAAACCACAGAACAAAGGGGAGGCATCTCTATAATATATTCACTATTGACCCAAGACAATTCTAAACCAGCCTATGCTGAGGCCTGGGAAAAAGAACTAAATATTCAAATACAACCAGAGTTATGGCACATGGCAACCCAGAAAGCACAAAAAGGTCTTATGAATATTACACTTATAGAGGCTAACATTAAGGTCCTGGTAAGATGGTACTACACACCAGCGCGTCTGGCTCAGATGTACCCTACCTCCTCTCCGTTGTGTTTTCGGGGCTGTGATCTTGGGGGCACCATGTCTCACGTCTGGTGGACCTGTCCTCGCATTAGGACTTATTGGAAAAGATTTTTTACAATGGCGAAGCTAGTTCTGGGACACGAAATCACACCATCTCCAAAGGTGGCTCTCCTAATGCAGGGGGTAACAGGTCTTCCCAAATATAAACAATCTCTCCTCAACTTCATGCTAGCAGGAGCTAAGTTAACCATTGCTAGAGCATGGAAGAGTCCCAAAGTATCTCTTCCAGAAACGAAGAGAAAGATCTCTTGGATAATGGCACAGGAACTCATAGTGGCCAAATTACTAGATAAAGAGACCAGGTTCGAAACAATTTGGGAACCATGGGCTCAATATATGAAAATCCCACTCTTACCGGGTCAGAATCCGGATTCATATTAAGGTCTGGAGGTTCGCTGGACGTGATTCCCTCTTTTTCTTTCCCTCGCAGCTTCTTACCCTGATTTCCTCTTTCTTTCCCTCTCCCTTTCTTTCTTGTCTCGTTTTCCTCATTTCCTACCTGTATTTTACGGAAACTTAACAGAATGATCTTATGTTCGGAACAGGATGACTATCTCCCAGGTGGCGGTGTCAGAGGAAGGGGGGAACCCAATCCCTTCTAGGGTCACTGGGGTCCATCCTTCATCTGGCTACCTCTGGGACCCGACTTAGCGTTCCTGAGACTCCAGATTGAGCTCTTCTGTGCGGGTCGTGTCGGAGTGTAACCCATGCCCACAGTTTTGCTCCCCTTGGGGTGGGCTGGGCTGTCCCCGAGGGTGGGGTTTTCCCCAAATTCCGGGAACAATCATATCTCTGAGCCCCACGAACGCACATAGCCCCACATCTCATGTAACATATTCATTTGTGCATTCTACTCCCCACCTTGGGACCAACTCAGCAAGAAGTATTTGTCATAATTCTATTTGACGACCTACTTCTCTTATACAGTTACCTTTTGACCTATTGAGGTAGTCTCACAAGCAACACGTTATACATGATGCAATTAATCTTCACTTGTTCTTATTTTTGTCATTGAGATATATTTCTATGCAACTTTGTTTACTTCGCTCTTTTCAAAATGTTAAATAATGCTTTGTTAAACTGAATTTTTCAATAAAAATATTGAAAGAGAATTTATATATTGGTGGTGTACTGGGGTTCGTACGACTGGAAATGTGATCTAGTGTCAGTGTAGATTATAGTCAGCGCTTGTTTGCATAATGAAGTGTTGTTTTAAAGAATTGCGAACCAAACCATGGCTGTGTGAGCAGAAAGTTTTTCTTGCGAAATGCTAAGTCCTTCAATCTTTTCCATATTGTTAATTCTGTGGAACCACTCCTCTTTCGACGGGGTGATGGGGATTAACCATTGGCAATGAATACATTGTCTAGCAGCATTAATCAAGATCTGTACCAGAGATTTATGATATTGTCTCTTAGGGATGGTGGTGTGATGCAGGTAGAGAGCTGGGGAAAAGGTCAGAGTTTCTGATGTAATCATGGAGATATTATTGTGTATCATCGGCCAACATTTTTGAATTTGTGGACACAACCACCAGATGTGGATAATTGAGCCGTCATCTGAGTTGCATCTCCAACATCTGTTGGGGTGTGAATTTGTGGAGAAGTTCAGGAGTTCTGTACCATCTCGATAGAATCTTGTACCCACTTTCCTGCATTGCAACATTTAAGGTGCCTTTATGGATATGGGAACATATTGTTTCCCATTCTGAGTCAGTTAATTTAACTTCTAAGTCTCGTTCCCATGTCTTGCAGGCCCAACTGGAGAAGGCTGATTGATCAGAGAAGAAGGAGGAATGTAGCATTGAAATAAGATGTGTTTGGGTAGTTTTTTGGAGCAGAGATCTTCTAGGGTGGTTAGGGCTCTAGTCCAATGGAGAGTGTTACCAGGTTTTGTTAGAAAATGCTTTATTTGCATGTATGTCCATCTGGGGATGTTGTGTGGTGAAATTTTGGCGTTGACTTCTTCTAGGGTGAGGATGGTGTTCTGGTGGAAGAAGTGAGATGTCAGGACGTCTCTATGTGGCCAGATTTGGGCTAGGAAGTTGTCATTGGTACCTGGTGGGAAGTCCGGGTTCGCACGTAGAGGGGTTAATGGACTCAACCAAGGATTGGGGTTTTTCTTTAGGTTGGAGGAATAAAATGTCTTTAATGTGGGACCTATTAGGGGGTGCGTTTTTATGTTCAAAGTAATGTGTTTGGGGTGAACCCACGGTAAGGTTCTGAGACTTTGGGAAGAGACAAGGTGTTCCAGAGTGACCCAATCTTTCATGTTGTGGTGGATATTCCAATCCACAATGTGTGATAGTAGAGACACCCAATAGTATCATTGGAGGTCTAGTAACATTATCCCTACTTTATTTTTGAGGAGGGTAAGGAGGTTGTATTTAATCCGTGGTCTCTTTTGTCTCCACATAAAGGAGGAAGGAAGTAAAAAAGGCTTTTGGAATGTGTATGGGGATTGTCTGGAGAAGGTACAGGAATCGAGGTAGGATAGTAATTTTGAAAAGGGAGGCCCTGCCAAACCAGGAAACATTAAGAATGTTCCATCTTTTTAAGTCAACCTTCGCCTCTTTAAGGATTGGGGTGAAGTTCATCTGAAAAAGGCTCATAAGCGATTTAGGGATTTTAATTCCCAAGTATGTAACTGACTCCTTGACCCAAACAAAGGGAAAATTATTTTGGCACTGTCTAGCTATTTCAGGAGGTAGCAAAATATTTAGGATAGATGAATTGGAGTGGTTAATTTTAAGATTCAAAATGTTTTCAAAGTCCCCCAAGGTTTTAAGTAGGTTGGGAATGGAGGTGAGAGGTTCTTATAGAAATAGTAGTAAGTCATTGGCAAAAGCATACACTTTATAGGTATGATTTTTGATGGTTAAGCCTCTGATATCAGGGTTGGACCGTATTTGGTTCAGCAGGGGTTCTAGAGTGAGGACGAAAATGAGAGGGGAAAGGGGACAGCCCTGTCTGGTGCCGTTGTGTAAAGGGAAGGCATTCGACAGGTGGCCATTGACTCTATCCCTCGCGGTCAGTGAGGAGTCTAGAGCATTGATGTAGGAGATCATTGCATTGGGCAGACCCATGTCACTGAGAACTGCCTCAATGTAAACCCAGGCCACTCTGTTGAACGCCTTCTCGGCATCGAGGAAGAGGAATAAACCTTGTTTATCATTTTGGTTGAGCCAATGATGAATGTTGAAGGCTTTAATCGTGTTGTCTCTCCCCTCTCGGCCTGGAATGAAGCCGACTTGATTGAGGGAGATTGAGGAAGTAAGGAGAGGGTGTAAGCGGTTGGCAAGAATTTTCACATAAATATTAATAAACATAAATATAAGCGCCAACCTAATGTGTTAATACCAAATCATAGTAAACGTGTACAAATACGTGAAATACTTAATAAATATACACATCCACCAATGCTCTATGAGGTGGACATTTCAGATCCTAATCAGAATCGACAAAGTCCATTCGTGTCCATCAAATTGGTGGCAAATAATAAACATGAAAGTAATAGTTGAAAGTGATAGTTGTGCTCTTCCGTGCTTCAAAACCAAAAAGTGCCACAACACACGTGCTAGGTGCCAGGATCCCACTGGTGTCCCTACTCACCAGAGCGAGTGGACCCACTGCTTTGCAGTCAGCAGGTCAAAAATGCAGAGTGGTAATAGCCGATGGTTCCTGGCTGGACACTGGAGCAAATGGTAAGCCTCCTTCCACTTCTAATGGCAGACCTTAGTGAACTCTGGAGCAAAATGGTACACCTCCTTTCCCTCTAATGGCAGACCTTGATAGCTCATTACAACAAGGGGACCAACATAGTGTAATCCGCATAAAACTTTTATTTGCGCATAAATAAAAACTTACTTACAAGATGTATCTTTAAAAATCGCATCTCATTGACGAGTAGTGCAGACTGATTGGGCGGGCTCTCGCCCCACACAAGCCGCCGGCGGACGTGACGCGATCGAAGACGGAGGACTGGAAGTGACGTCAACGCGTTTCGCTTCCTGTGTCAAAGCGTCATCACGGACCGTGGAAGCACATGCAATTTAATGGACAGATGGAGGACAGGTGACTGGAGGGGCCCATCCCTCCTTAAAGGTACAGGACCAGACACCCAGCCGTGGCCTAATGGCTGGTGTGCACCTGGTGTGCGCCCAAAGTTGCGACCTTCGCTTTGCGCAACTGCAGTGAAGGTCAGGAGGCAGAAGCTAGCGCAGTGCAGGCGGCCGCCGAACACACCCCGCTCTCGGGCGGGTTAGTCAGACGTGATGAGCAGTTACTCTACGCTAAAAATTTCTATGTAGAACATTCATTCAAAAATAAATACGCGTTTATTTT
>BLSH010299844.1:34221-54961 GCA_018402905.1 Glandirana rugosa | reverse complement strand
ACATCTAAAAGGGGGCTGCCATATTCCAGTAAGATTCCCAGTAGAACCCCCCATGCTCACTGCCCCCATTTCCTGGCCAGTCGGGCTGCATGCCTAAATAAGGGTTTTTCATAAACTTTTAAGGTACCGTAGGAGGCTAGCACGAAAGTGATGCTTCGTTGGTACTTGGTTCCGGTTCGCCTATCTTTAATGTTCCCGGGTGCTTCCCCACTATGCTTTAGAGGCTGCAATCTACAAGGCACCTATCTTCATATATGGTGGGAATGTCCCAGGGTAAGGGGTTTTTGGAATAAGATATTTAGAATGTTACGGAAGATCTCAGGATTAACAATTCCACAAACTACAGAAATGACCCTTTTATCTTGTAGGCCGGACGGCCTATCTAAATGTCTCTTTAAATTATCCCACTTCATCCTGCTGGGAGCTAAGCTCACCCTCGCAAAGGCATGGAAGAAGCCCTCAGTAGCTTTTAATGCGACTAAGAGAAAGGTCACATGGATCATGACCCAAGAGAAGTTGGCTAATATACTACTTGACATTTCAGCCAAATTTGATCAAGTATGGGCTCCCTGGATGTCTTACCTCAACTTGCCCGCTTGAGAGGTAGTTTTACCCTCTGAGCAATCTCATCCTGGTATTCTCTTTTTCTTTTTCCTCTGCTCTCCTCGTTTCATACTCTCATCTTTCCTACTTTCTTTTTATTACAAGTTATTGGTACACCTAAAATTCCAAAAGTGTTGGTTTACAATAAGGCATTGCTTCTTGTTGATTTCCACTTTGGAGCCTTTGGTCCATTCCCAAGCGGAGTCAGGATATGTATGGGCCTCCCCCTCATGTCTCTGGTATTTCCAGTGTGTTCTTTTACTCTGAGGTTGGAGTGGCTGGTGGCCCCTCGGGACACAGTATTGCTCCCTCTTGGGGTGTCCGGAGGGGAGAACAGCACTTTGCCCGCTTAACATGCTCGGCTCTAAGGTTGGAGGCTCTTGTGTTATCCTTTCATATTACTTTGGTCTCGATGTCTTTTGGCAGCAATATGATTTATCCTGTTTCTTTCTTAGTGTACTTTCATGACGATCTTTTGTAATTCTTATTATGTGATTTCAATAAAAACCTTTGAAATTAAAAAAAAAACTTTTAAGGTACCCTGCACTGTTTATTTCTCTTATGCTCTTAAAGGGCCAGCACACCATTTAAAAAACATTGATAATCTGTCATGCCATAAGACCTCCAGCTGATGTTTGCTAATAAACTTCAGTCGAAATTTCAAATGGGCAAACTGGACAAATATATTCAGTTTA
Organism: Glandirana rugosa; assembly: GCA_018402905.1. Lineage (NCBI taxonomy): Eukaryota > Metazoa > Chordata > Amphibia > Anura > Ranidae > Glandirana > Glandirana rugosa. The sequence continues at coordinate 53,663 of BLSH010299844.1, read as the reverse complement.
TTTGCCATTTTCCAAACTGTGAACAAGCTAGGTTTGGATCAAACTCATGTTCAACCACAACCCATTTATGGCTATTTTTTTCTGAAATAGTACACTCTAAATGTTAGTTCTAGATAAAATCTGTCTGGTAGCTCCTTTTTAAATTGCAACTTATTAAAGCTGCCTACATAGAGTGTACATCAAGTCTGTACAATATTTCTGGCTATCACATTCACAATAATACTCTCTAATTTTTATTGCATGGTAAAACATGACTTGTCTTTCCCTTTAAATTGCAGCCTACTAACAGCTTGCAACTGTTCACTGAGTCTGTTTCTCACTATTTTCTCTAAAATAATACACTCTAACTTTTATTTCACAATAGATCCTACCCAAGCTCCCTCCTAAATTGCAACCTAATAAAGCTGCTTGCATACTTTGCATCAGCAGTACAATATTTGTAAATATTTTCTGTGAAATAATGCATTATCGTTATTATTTTTTATTGAAAACTCTTGTCTCTCTCTCTCTGTTAAATTGAGGCCTAAAGTTGCGTACATACTGTATGTTGAAATAATACATAGGGAAAATCTTTATAGATACACAACATTAATGAAAAAACATTAAAATCACCACTAGAATGAAAAATTCTGCCACACAATTTAAAGAGTAATGCCACTTTTGTTGAAAAAAACAACACCCCCTCCTTGGTGATCTATGTACATTGCAAGGATTTTAAAAAATGTTGTTGCAGATTCCTATCTTTTGTTACTCTGAAATATAACTGTTTGTCTGTGTCCATGTGCACAGTGAACCTGTATGGGAGTGGTTTAATAATTATCAATCAGCTGCTGCACCCACAGGGCTGTAATAGGAAATTGCCAGGGTCTGTATCCCCTTAGATGTGATTTCCCTTTTGGAATATCTCACCAAAAATTACAGTTTATTTGCAGAAGATTTTCAAAATGCAATTTGTGTCTTAGTGCAGACTTCTGTGAAAATCAGTAAGCCAGTCATTCAAACAGGACATTTTCAGGGGGCATTCTGTACACCATCTGTATACAGAGTGCCTCCAGGTAACCATATTTACAGAAAATTACAGGGTTGCAGATTGAAAAGGAAAGTTCATTTTTAATAACAATCCATTACAATATGACTTGAGTTGCAATTGTATCTGCTATATATATTTTTTTCCAAAATTATTTTATTGAGTTAAAGGAAAAACATTCACAAGTAAATGAGAAAGTGAAAATCACAACAGCAGAAACTCATGATCCAAAGATCACCTCGTGCATTACAAATACGGTAACAGTACAAAACAAATTCAGTAAGTAAGACAAATAAGAGCAGTAAGAACAGGTTAATTGGTGTACCCCAAGAGCCAATTGCTGCATTGTAACCCAACTTGGAAAAGGAGCTAACGTAACTATGCAGCAATCTATGAATCCATGGGTTTGCCATATCCGAACAAATCTTTCCATTGTGAAAGCAGGGTGAAGGGGATGGGGGGGGGGGCATAAGGGGAATCAAATCAAATATGGGAAGGTAGGAGGAAAGGGTCTAGCGGTTGGCGTTTAGATCCTTTCACCTTGAGGGGTAGTAAAGAGTATGTGGTTTTAGCAAGGGTGAACGCAATGACTTAGTATCAGCATTTTAAATATTGGGAAGTGTTATGTATTGGACCAGGAAAGGGAGGTATTGAGGAACTCAATCTACTTTCCCCTTCTCAAATCTAGTCCCGTTCCCAGTTTGTCTCCTTATTTGTATATGCTATATATATATTTTTATTTGCTCATTTTTTTCACACAAAAGTGGAGTTACCCTTTAAACCTAGCAGACCTTGTTTTTTTTAATAAAGGGTATTTACTAAATGTAATTTCTGCCATAACAATAGGGTGTGCACCCCAAAGCTCAAACACAGATGCCTTTCTCTGCACCCTCAGCTGCAGGGGATAGGGAATTAATGGGAAGTGCTCTGTGCTGAGCAGCTTCCTGTTCATCCACAAACTGAATCATAGTAAACAGTTTACTATGCTTCAGTTATGAATGGACACAGAGAGCAAGTGTGTTCATTTAGAAAAGGAAGGGGCTGGTAAATTGCATATTTACTAGCCCCTGACTCTGCTCTCTATCCTGAAACATCCCCCTCAGCAGCCACTGGGAGAGGATAGGAGGGAAGCCAGCAGGACTGTGGGGCACCCTAATAGTGATTAGGGTGTGCTCCATCACACCTGACACACACCCTGTGCACGCCTATGCAAATGGGAAAAGGGGGTTGTTTTGGTGCACACGACTGTACTGTATGATTATGCAGTGACTTGCTGCATACAAGGAGATCCAGACAGCATCAGGAAATACATCAAATTCACTTGCTCAGATTGGGTCATTTTGATCTCACTTTTAGATAGTGATAGTATACCTTCCAATATATTTTTTCCCTTGTATCAAAAAGAGGTAAAAGGTTCCCTTGACGCTTCCCCAAAAATTGTCCAGCACCCCAACACTCCACCAAAATGATCTCTGCTGCCTCATTGCATACCACATTCAGGTGAAAGGCAGAGATGGTCTTCTGTGCAAAATGATGATGCTAGCTCTGGACCTTCTGGTCCAAATAATGAAGGTGAGGTACCTGTCACTGTGGTACAGCACAGGCCACAAAAAGGGCACAAGGTCTAATAAAAATGGCTACTGGGACAGATAAAATCTACTGCTCCATCTCCCAGCTTCTTTGTTCAATGTGGACACAAAGATATTTACTAAAATAACAGATTACTATCATTTACAGTATTCCTTGATTGATATCTTTAGACCAAAGATAATTTATATAAAGCAGGGAGGCAGGAAATAACTCTCAATTGTGGATTAAATGAGATGAAGGGATATTGGGGACCTTCTCCTGTCTACAGATGCAGAGAAGGCCTTTAATAGGGTGGCTTGGGATTCTATTAAGGTGACATTGGACAAGATAGTTCTGTCAAATTAAATGAAGACATTGACAGCCTCTATTCTAAACTTCAAAGTCAATGGTTTCTAATCAGAACCTTTTACAGTCACCAATGGAACCAGGCAGAGTTGTCTCTTATTTTAACTATTGAACTCCCTATCAGGACTATTAACAGCCCCACTCATTTTAGGGGAGTGCAGATAGGACCTGAAGAATACCATGTGGCAGCATTTGCCAACGTCTTACTTTTCTATATCACATGTCCTGTACCAGTATGAGGAGCTCAAAATGACAAGGGTGGCCTTTTGCACAATTTCCATCTGAGCACCCCTGGAAGTGGAGACAGGGACTGCTAGGGAGGGGGAAGGGCACAGGAAGTTGGACAAGTGAACATGAACATGAAGAACTGATGTCAAATGAACAGAAGCATGGAGTTAGGACACAAGTCAAATTTGGTAAAAGACAGGCGGAGAGGAACCAAATCACGAACAGAGTCAGGGCTAGAGACAAGCAAGGGTTGGCAGTGTGCTGACTGAGAAGTACAGAATCGAAGGGCAGAAACTTGATCAAAAATCCAATCCGAGGAAACTGGTAACACAGATGAGCAGTAGACATGAACAGGTAAGAATAATTCAGAGCAGAGTATCCAGGTGAGGAACAAAGTCATGCAGGTTTCAGGAACACAGATAACAGGGGAATAAGCTAAAAGATTACCCAGCAATGATCCCATGCAGGCCTTGGGTTCAAAGAGTCCACTAGGTGCCAGAATCTACGTTGCATCCATGTGCACTCTGCTGTGGTGTGTGCACGTACAGTCTTGCAAGCTTAGTTAGGCTTCCATGCCCGAAAATATGCACATTTATGTACATGCACTTGAAAATGAGCACTATCTCTCTGACAGCTGACAAGAGGTTCCCGATACTAGTATCCCCATCCTTTGAAAAGTCAGAGATAGATAGGCAAGTATCTTACTTTAAGAATTATTTCTGAAAGTCAACATTTTTGCCAGTTGCTTTGACTCTTAAATGTAAACTTAGATCTTCCTTTCCCTTCAAATAGGCAACCCAATATAAAATATATTTAGGTGTATTTGTTACACCTTCACTATCTGAATTATTTACAGCTAATTTTATTCCACTGCTATCCACATTTCCTAGGATCTTAAAAAATGGGACCTCCCCACTCTTTCCTGATTTGGGAGGATGGCGTCAATAAAAATTAACACTTTTCCACCTCTTCTTTACATTATGCAGCCCTTTATGAAGACCCTCCCTTCCTACAACTGGAAAAAAATCAGAATGCAACATTAACCATTACATTTAGCAAGGTAAACATTCCTGAATGGGTTATTTACTGCTGTTCCTCCCAAAATCAGTGTGTAGAATGGGGATCCCTAATCGTAAAATATAAAATGTGGCTTGCATCCTGAATAATGTCTTGGATTGAATCTGCCATACTTCACAAAAACTATGGACAACTCTGGAGGCAGACATCCTAGGTTAAAACATCACAATACTTGCATGGTTGATCAAAACATCCAGGCCAAAGCATACAAAGATTAAAAACTTAGCACACACATGATAAACTTAATAGATAGCACAACTTCATCTGCAATGGTACTTACCAACTCATGTCAACTCACTTCTTTGACTTTCCTCCAATGTTCTACCTGGAGCTCCCTCTCAAAACCAGCACTTATAAATGTGTTAGTTTGTGATTTTTTTTAGTTGGAGGAAAATTCTGAGATAAATCAGATATAGAACAAACCTTTCTACTGTCTCCACCTGCTTACTGACAATGACCTTATCTGACCCCACACCCAATCCTGCCATTCTCTATCCCCCTTCACTGTCTCTCCCTCCCCCCACCCCCCCTACTTTTCCCAATTTTTTGTTTTTCTCATTCCTTTAAACTGTAAATAATAAAATGTGTTAAATAATTTAATCTAACAGACACAAACCAAACAACTACTACATCCAGTCTATGACAGCCAAAAGGCCAATCCAGATGGCCTCTGACCATTTGCCTGCAAAAGCAATATTTGAGAAAGGGCTGTCAGCCTATGATGGTGTCATTATACACTTAATTTTTGCTACTGTCTGTCCCTCCCCCAGTGGTTTAATCCCCCCCCCCATTGAGGAGTGTATTTTTTCCACACTCCTCAATGCCAGCACCACATCCCTTCTTCTCACCACAAGCATCCTAACCCTTCTCTTCCTCATTCAGGATTGGATGAATAATAATTAATAGTCCTTAAAATGAATGCAATGCACAATTGAGGAGGAAACGAGTGTATTAACAGTCCTCAAAATAAAATGGCTGCTCCTTCTTTAGGAAGATGTAAAAAAGGATGCTTTAGCAGCACTTTAAAAGGAAGTGGTGGTTATGCACTTTTCAAGAGAAAGAGGATAATTTTCCATTATTATATATATATATTTATTATTTCATCAGCACTCTAAAAGAAAGTGACTTCAGTAGTATGTGTGCTCAAGGATGAGGAAAATGGTGCTTTCTCAGACTCTTCTGCTCCCACCAGGCTCTGAGGTAAGAATCATGTGTTATTGTCAGCTCCCCATGAACTTTGATAATCCTTTACCTATTAGCTTTGAAATGTCCAGAACTGATTTTCAAGATTCAACAACATCGACTTAAATGGGGTTTGTACTAAATTCACTTTAATTTTTGGACTTTATGATGGGTTCAAGGAATGCCCAACAAATTGTCCCCAGGCACATTCGCTCCTTCCTATATACAACATACAGCACAATGTATACAACTGAGCAACGGAATGGATGCATGGAATGGATCTATATAGTGTATTTAGTGTAATGCGCAGTGGAAAAATTGGAGAAGAGCATACCATGTAACGTCCACCAATAAAGTGGATACAGTTTATTAGCCTGGAATGTGTAATTATATGCACAGAATGAATTGCTGAGTAGTGTGAAATATGCAGTATACAATGTACAGCACTACAGCATTGTGTATAAAAGATAAGCAGTATGAAATATATAATGCACATCACAATGAACAGTATACATCAGTGTGTGGAACATAAGCTGTATATCAATAAATGTAAAGCCAAGCAGTGTACCAAGCTGCAGTATACAGTATGATGTACAGCACAGTTTATACAATTGAGCAGTGTGAAGTATATACGGTAGCTCACATCTGAGCAGTGTGGAGTATAAATTACAACCATAAAGTGAAAGGACAGTTTAAAGTGTAAAACTGTGACACATTTAATGTACAGTATAATGAAAGCAAAGCAAGTTTTACATTAAATGCATTATAAAGATGCAGTGACTGAAGATTCCTTTACTGATAAAAATGGTTGTCCCTGCGACAGGATGTGGGGGAAAATCCTTTTTTCAGATTTTTCCTCATTCCTGTTTATTAAAACCAAAGAACCCCAGATAACAGTAAAGCCTGACTGAAGATCTTACCCTTTTCCAGTTTGTCCAAAATGTAAAAAAAAAATGTAATATACACGGAATAGGAGTGGGGCATTAAAGCAGTAGTAAAGTCCGCTTTCTCAGTTGCACCTACAGGTAAGCTTATAATAAGACTTACCTGTAGGTAAAGTAAATATTTGCTAAACATTTACCGTTTAGGAGACATTCACATCTGTGCATCAGTACTCACATCAGTTCTCACATCATATCGATGTATGCTCTCTGTGATTTGAATGGATGGCACTCTTTAGTGTGTTGTCCATTCAGAGCACTGTCCCATGGCCATGACTCCCATGCACATGATGTCATCATGGCTCGACCATTCAAACTTCTGGAGCCAGTGAATCTGGAAGGAAGATGGAAGCCCTGCTAGTGGTGACAACAAGCTGCTAGAAGGATCCATTCCATAGTTCCATCTTTCATAATGTGCTAGTATGCCATGCAAAAAACAAAACTGTACATGTACACCTAGATTAAATGAGAGAGCCACCTGTTCATATTATAAAAATTGTAATAATGTACTACAAGGAATATTTTAAAATTAATTCCACACAGAAAAAAGGTAAAGTGATTGTAAAGTCACATCTATTATATTTTATTTTATCCTTTATGTTTTAGGAACGTATTAAATACAATGAGTGTGTTTATTTTTAATTATAAAGCTAAATACCTTTGTTCTCAGCCCTGCTCTGTGGTCACGTGTTCTCTCTCTGTTCTTCTTCTCAATCTAAGGAGTGCAGTGGGAGGGGCTGAGATTCCCATCTGAGATATGGAAGCTAGCAGAGGGAGGACATGTGACAGCACAGCAGAGCTGGATAAAGAAGGTATTTAGCTTTATAATTAAAAAAATACACACACTGTATTTAATAAGTTCCTGAAACAGAGAGGATAAAAGTATATAAAATATGTTTCTTTACACTTCACATAAAGAGGGGAGCAGCTGCAGCAGGAGTCACATATATTATATTATTTTATCCTTTATGTTTTTGGAACATGTTAAATACAGTGTGTGTGTTTTTTTAAATTATAACGCTAAATACCTTCTTTGCCCAACTCTGTTGTATGGTCACATGTCCTCTCTCTGCTCTCCTTCTCGATCTAAGGAGTGCAGTGGGAGGGGCTGAGATTCCCCTCTGACATATGCAAGTTAGCAGAGGGAGGGCATGTGACCACACAGCAGAGCTGGGTAAAGAAGGTATTTAGCTTTATAATTAAAAAAAAATACACACACTGTACTTAATATGTTCCTGAAACAGACAGGGTAAAAGTATATAACAGATGTTTTTTTATACTTTACCACAGAGGAGGAGCAGCTGCAGTAGAATACTCAACTGAGGCAGGAGGAGGGGGGAGGAGCTGTGGAGCCGGGGGAGGAGATTGGCTTCACAGTTCACACACAGACTACGGAGATGACAGGGAGAGAGCGAGGTGCAGAGATGCTAAATGCACAGCAGGATGATGGAGGCACCTAATCTGACCACACAGGCAGGATCAATCACGTGTTGTACAACACTGAAGGGGACAAATGACATAGCAAAAGCATTGTGCTATACCTCGTGCCTCAAAGGGACAGACACATTTTTTTAGGGTTGCATCTACTTTAATTTAATTCTAGAATCATTAAAAAAGATGTATTTTGAAATATAGCTCCTGATATCTGCCTTCTGTAACCTCATGCTAAGTTCGATCTCATCAGTGTGCATATGCTAATTTATTGTCCAATCACAAACTGGGGAAGGTGGTAGAGCACGCTCTACTGCTTGATTGCAGTAAGAGCTATGGGGAGCCCATAGAAAGGGCAGACCTGACTGTGATGTCTTTATCATTGATTGCTCTGGCAGAAAATTTAAATCAAACTGATTTCTATAGGTAACAACACTTGCACATCATGGCTAATCTTTACATTGCTTTTTCATACTGTACATTTGTTATTCGATAGGCAATAGCTTAACTATCTTTAACTAAATAATTATACTATATGTATTAATTTTACATCAGCTATTTTATCATCAATGTTCCTTGAATATTTCAGTTTTAATCTCAAAGCAAATGGCTAAGCATGAAAATGAAAGCATCATTCATGAGGAATAGGCACATATGCACAAATGGCATTTTGCCTTCTGTAACAGTTTCTCATGGTTTTTATAGTAATGATTATTTGGAAAGTAAATTGATGGTACTGGCTTTGTCACTAACATTCTTTCTGGTATTATTAACAAAGAATTCATCTGATTACTACTAGTCATATTTAGCAAACTATATGAAAAGTGCAGTAACCGTTTAAAACAAAGATGTTTTCAATGTACATATGTCAAATTGTGACAAATTTCCAGCTTCCATAAAAGTTGTGTAAATTTACCTTAGTCAGCTTTGTGAAATAAAACCATCCAATTGGTTCCTATTTTTTTGTAACTTTTAATGCAGTATGAATTGTATTTGCCTTTTTCTTTTAGTATTATCAGTGAAAAGCAAATACTGTATTTCTGAAAAAAATGCTGCCATTTTATAATGGTCTTATTTTACTGTTTTTCTGTACTCTGGCATTGAAAACATTTTTAAATGCAAGGCAGAGTACATTTTATCATGTCCGCTCTGGTAAACTCTACTACCCAAATAAAAGGCCACGCACTGAATATCCTCAGTATTGAGAATCTATATGAACTTAGTGGGATGCATTGAGGATGCTGACCTATCGGTCTGCACCCTTCCAGAGGGTCATATGTTCACAAAGCTGTGATTTTCCAGCAGATTATCAATATACTACTCCTGTGCATCCTTGAATTTTTTTTTTACTTTCAAAAGTTTTATTGATTTTTAACAGAACATTGAAAGGCAATATACAATCTCGGCATGCCACAAAAAGTAGCATAATGTACTCAGGAATGATTGAATGCATGTACCATAAAATATTGACTGGGGTGAACACACTAGTTTCCACCGTCCGGAACCCCCGGATAGCTCTTGGTGTTATGGCCGTGTGCGACATCACCCGGCACCCCAGTTGGGAGCATACTGTGCCTGAGGGAGAGCCAACCACCGACCCCACAAAGGATTGTGTCCCAAAAAGAGAGGGATTTGGATTGAAGGAACCCCAGTGGGGCAGAAACTAAAATGCATTAAGAGGAAAATCAAACGTTATCAAGTAATAATAGAGAAAGGGGAAGAGGAGATGAAAAAAAATAAAAGGGCACCTGAGGAGCCCAGCTCCAGGGAGTGGGTGAATCATTTGGTTGAGTCCGAACTTGCGGTGGGGGATTACTGGAGGATACTGGGTGCCCCCCCTCAATTCCTGAGACAATGCAATGCCAGACTAAAAAGAAACAGTTAGTAAAGGGATAGGAGGGGAGAGAAGTGGTAGATGGAGGAGAGAAAAGTTGAGAGGAAGTAAGAAAGCCAATCATCAGGGCGATAAACCATCTCTTGGGGCTCCTGTAATAAAGGAGATTCCCACGTAAAGAGCCCAGGGTTCCCATATAGCTTCAAATTTAGGCACCATGTCTGTGAGGATACTAGATAATTTCTCTTGTGATATAATCCATGAGATCTTGCGCTTGGCTGCTACAAATGAGACCTTTGGTTGTTTCCAGGCCCTGGCTAGTGACATTTTCACTCCTAAGAGCATAAAGCGAATCAGTATTCGGCTGAGTTTGGGGGTGTTTTCTGGAAGGTCTGAATTAAGAAGAGCAATGGCTGGGGATCTAGGAAGTTGGCAATATGTTACCTGAAAAATTAAATGGAATATCTTCTTCCAAAATTTCCTAACCCTGGGGCATTCCCACCAAATATGGGACATGGAGCCTATCAGCTGGCAATCCCGGAAACATGATGGGTTTGTTGAGGGGAATATGGCAGCGAGTTTGTAGGGTGTTAGATACCATCTAGTCATTAATTTAAGACTACCCTCAGTTAGGGAAATATTAATGATACCTTTGTACTACTTGGAGCAGGCAGACTGCCATCTTTCCAGATCCCAGGTGAACTGTAGGTCCTGTTCCAAGGCTGACATATAATAGAATTTACAAGTTGGGAGAGCCAGGGACTGGTAAATGATGAAGATTCCACCCCTTTGTTCCATGGCCTGGCAACACCATATCTCATAAGTTGTGAAAGTAGGAGGATTTGATTTGTTCTTCCACAAAATATTGAGGAAATGTTGGAATTGCCTAAATCTAAAGTGTTCTGTTCCCGGTAATTCCAGTTTGCTTACGCAGTAACTGAATGATATTGGACCAGTGGAGGTAAAGAAGTGGCCGATTCAGTACAACCCCTTATCCAACCACCATTTAAACGCAGAAATATCAAGACCTGGTAGAAATCAGGATTGTGGAAAAGCTGCGATAGCGGGTGTATCTTCGAGACCAGGGAAGTGGAGGTTTTCATCCTGTCCCATACCGCCAGGGCCTGAGACAGTATTGGAGATAATATTGGAGGGTGATTCCTGGGTGGGACCCAAAGAAAAAAGTCTAGAATATATGAGGGGACTGCTAGTCTTTCTATGTGTACCCAGTTTGTTTTTTCCCATTTTGAGTATACTGTAGATAGTTGAGCTAGTCTGGCAGCCTGATAGTGCCACCACAATCACGGTAACTCCAGTCCCCCCTTAACCTTGTGTTGAAATAATGTTTTTTGTGGTATCCTATGTCCAGATCCATCCCACACAAATTTGATCACTCTGCTTTGAAACACGTTCAAGTGGTCCTTTCTTATAGCAATAGGTAGGGATCTCAACAGGTATAGGATTCTAGGTAATAGTGTCATTTTTATAGAGTGAATCCTGCCTAGCCAAAAGAGCTCCCCTTTGGTCCAGATCTTTAGGTCCATTTCTAGTTTCTTATACATAGGTGTATAGTTGGACAAGTATAGGTTTTCTATTCTATTTGTAAGGGTGATCCCTAAGTATCTAAAGGAGGAGTCGCTCCAGGAAAACTCAAAGGAGCCTCTGAGTTGTGAGACTGTCTCCTGAGGTAGCGTTATAGTCAGGGCTCGACTTTTGGAGTAATTTACATGTAGGCCAGAGAAGCTAGCAAATTCCTTCAAAAGATTGTGGAAGTTAGGGAGGGTGGTGTAAGGTGAGGTAATAAAAAGAAGTATGTCACCCGAGAACAGGTCACATTTCTGGATCTGTGATACGCAGGAGACCCCTTGTATATTAGGGTTATTACGTATGGCTATTGCAGGGGTTTCAATTGCGATGGCGAAGATTAGGGGGGAAGGAGGGCAGCCCTGTCTTGTTCCTCTAGCTATGTGAACAGGTCTGGAGTAATGTCCTCTGAGGCAGATCATGGCCCTTGGAGTGGAATACAGGGCCCAGATCATCCCCATGAAGTGATGCCCAAACCCTCAGCATTCCAAGAGAGAAAAGATATAGGGCCATGAGAGTGAGTCGAAGGCTTTCTGTAAATCGAGGGAAAGCAACAAGCCTTTTTGTTTGGGGCCCTTGTCCCAATTTGATTGAAGTATAGAAATTATGTCAATTGCTCTCCTTATTTGATCAGGTCCCTGTCTGCCTGGGATAAACCCTACTTGGTCCTTATGTACAGGGTGGGCCATTTATATGGATACACCTGAATAAAATGGGAATGGTTGGTGATATTAACTTCCTGTTTGTGGCACATTAGTATATGTGAGGGGGGAAACTTTTCAAGATGGGTGGTGACCATGGCGGCCATTTTGAAGTTGGCCATTTTGAATCCAACTTTTGTTTTTCCAATAGGAAGAGGGTCATGTGACACATCAAACTTATTGGGAATTTCAAAAGAAAAACAATGGTGTGCTTGGTTTTAAGGTAACTTTATTCTTTCATGAGTTATTTACAAGTTTCTGACCACTTATAAAATGTGTTCAATGTGCTGCCCATTGTGTTGGATTGTCAATGCAACACTCTTCTCCCACTCTTCACACACTGATAGCAACACCGCAGGAGAAATGCTAGCACAGGCTTCCAGTATCCGTAGTTTCAGGTGCTGCACATCTCATATCTTCACAGCATATGGTTTTTTTATGGTTTTTATGGTCAGTAAAAACCAATACTGGGTGAGCCATGGTCACCACCCATCTTGAAAAGTTTCCCCCCTCACATATACTAATGTGCCACAAACAGGAAGTTAATATCACCAACCATTCCCATTTTATTAAGGTGTATCCATATAAATGGCCCACCCTGTACATGCAAAGGAATTGATCAGAGCCTTCTGGAGAAGACACCCAACCAAGAGAGCCCGTTTGGGCATCTAGAGGCTGCCCCTTGGGGGGGCAATGTTAGGAAAACAACTGTTTCCAGGTGTCTGTGCGCATTGCAGAGTGTGAACTGCAGAGAGTCTTGCAAACTTGCCACTTCTGTGGTCTTGTCGGCCGGTACCCTTACCAGGTAGCCCTGCAACATGGATCTCCAATCCCTCACAGCTAGCCGAATAGTTCATAGCTCTAGGAGGTTTATGGGCAATCTCTGCTCCACCAAGGACCATCTCCTCTGGGCCATGGAGTCCTCCATGAGCACTCCCCAGCCTACAAGACTGGCATCTGTGGACACAATCTTCTAAGACACTGGAAGAAAAGATCTACCCTGAGACAGATTCTGGTTTACTAACCTTCAGGCGAGATTCCATCGAGCTCTGGGAGATAAGGATATGCAAGAATCTGAAGTCTGCAATTGTCTGTTCCACTCTGCCAGGATGTTGCGCTGAAGCACCCTGGAGTGACACTGTGCATAGGGAACTGCCTTGAAAGAGGCTACCATCTTCACTAGCAGCCTCACACAGAGGAGAACTGAAGAGTGTCTCATCGCCCTCTCCTGGCTTACCAGAGCCTCGAGGTCGCTGATCCTCTCAGCGGTGAGAGTATCCTTGCTTGGACTGTATCTAGCTATAAACCTAGATATTCCAGAGACTGAACTGGGTCTAATAAGGAATACCTTACATACATTACCCAACCCCTGCTTTCCAGGATTGTTAGGGTCACATTCTGCTCGAGTCTGCCCAGAGACAAATCTCTGAGCAAGAGGTTGTCCAGGCATCTCATTATTAGGACTCCTCGTGACCCTAGAAGGCCCAGCACTGGAGCCAGAATCTTTATGAAGATTTAGGGAATTATTAAGAGCCTGAATGGCAGAGCCAGAACTGGTAGCATCGTTCTTCTATCGCAAAACGCAAAAAAACTTTGATGAGGTAGCAAAATTGGCACAGGCAAATATGCATCCTTGATGTCTATTGATGCCAAAAAAATCTCCTTCCTGGAGCGAGGTAATCATTGAGCAGATTGACTCAATGTGGAATGGCCATACCGCAAGAAATTGGTTTAGGACCTTGAGATCTAGAAGAGGCCTTACCTCCCCGTTTTGCCTCTGGACCGTAATTTGAGTAGTTTGAGTAGTAAGCAAGCAGGCGAATGTTTATGCAAAACATGCCTATGTAAGTAAGCGGGCATCTGTTTATGCACAACATTCATAAGCATCAGGTGTCTCTGCACCATGTGCGCTATGCATCATGCGACCTATGCAGACACCTTCCTATGCAGACACGCGCCCATGCAGACACATGTCTCAATGCAACATAGGCCCACGTGACACAGGCCCACGCGACACAGGCACACTCGACACAGGCCCATGCAACCCGCGTCCATATGACACAAGTCTCTATGCAACACGCACCTATGCGACACAACTTTCTATGCGACACAAGTCTCTATGCGACACAAGTTTATGCAACACGAGCCTGTATGTGACCCGAGTCTATGTGACATGTGTTGCTTTGCAACCATGTGTTTTAGCCCACATGTGTTTTAACTACCATGTTTAACAAACATATTTTAACAAACGTGTTTTAAACAAACAAGCGTTTAAGTACACACATGCTCCAGCAATCCAGCAAACATTCATTTAGGCAGACGTGCTTTTTTAGCAACCATGCGTTTAAGCCAGTTTGCAAGCATGCCCCTGTTCAACTGCAACCTGGCCCAAGCAGGATGAGCCAAGCACATATGCATCCAATGCGGCCTCTATGCTGCTTCAGAACAGTAAAAAAAAAAATAAGCTCCGATGCCCAGCCAAGGAAAAAGAAGCCTTTAATAAGGACTCCAGCTTTTTACCTGAAGGGTCCTTAACACTTGGGCATTATCAACAGGGCAGGCCAGGGATTTACTTAGGAATGTGACTGCTGCATGGACAGCTGCTACTCCCCCTTTCAAAAAGCTTTCCTGCATAGGCTATATTTAGAAGGAACAAACAATCTGTCTGGGTGCACCCAGTCAGCATATATCACCCTCTCAAGGAGAGGGTGCAAAGCGAATCCCTGCACACCTTGTGGTATTTTAATGACCCAAGGGAGGAATACACATCCACAGGACTCTCCGCTGGAGGTAACCTGAATGCTGCATGTACCTTATGTGTAAGTACCTGGATCAGCAGCCTCTGAGATTGAGAGGCAGGTGTCCTTGGGGATTCTTCTTGCTCAGGACTCTCTGAAGCAGAAGTGTCTGCAAAAGAATCGGCCAGATCCCCTGTAGCTACCTCCTCTCCCTCATCAACCCATTCTCACTCCAGAATCAGAGTGTTAAGGGAAGGAGACCTGTTACCCTTCTCACCCTGTGTGGTAGAAGCAATCATACCAGCAATCCTGGTTTCTAAGCCTAGCAAAGGCTGCTGACTGTGAGAAAACAGATGAGGGGTCAGCTACCATACCAGACAGCCGCAACGGCTCAGATAGCCTGGTCGCTTCTGGTCTCTCAGGGGAAGTAATAGCAACAGTGGTCTGACTAGCCTCAGCAAGGGCTGTGGTAACACACCTGTGCCTCTAGCCTTATTACAGGCAGCTTCGCTCCCCCTTATGCTTCTCGGAAGCCATGGCTTCTAGTGCATGCACTGCTTTGCCCACATTCCCCAAACTCAGCTTCCTGCCCAGCCTGACTCAGCTCTCACCCCTAGACTCGCGTGTCACCAGGAGGATCTTTAGCCTGCTCTCTAGCCCTGTCCTGACTTCCTGCGATTGTCCATTCACTAATGAAAGACAGATTAGTACTGGCACAGGCTCCACCAGGTGGCAGCTTCACAGAAACTGCAGGCAAGACCCTTCTAGACGAGCCCTCTGGTGTTGAGAACATTTTAAACAAACTTTTTCCTATGTTTGCAGGAAGCCAGCTGGGTTCAGTAACATTATCCCCATTGGGGATTATTCACCATTCCTCGTCGCAGGACCTGGAGGAGACTGCAGGCCCAACCTTCACCCACCATGGCGGGCTTTGTCCAAAGGACCTTCAAGGACTGGATACCCATTCTGAGGGTCCACTCCCTTGGACCTGTATAGCACCCTGCAGGTATACCTTGGTTCAATGTTCAATGTTCCAGGTTTATCTACACGCATGATCCAGTGGAATATATGGTCGCTTACAGGCAAAGCCTCACAGTTTCTTCTGTCTTCTAAGCGAGGTCTGGGTACCATTTGTCTTAGCTTAATGCCATTTGAAATGGATCCGGTATGAAGACTGTCCCTGATTCTAAAAGAACCTGTGTGGGAACCAGCATTGAAGCTCCACAGAGCTGTAGAAGTGACCATCCACCTTCAAGACACTGTCGAAAAAACTGAAGTGCTCCCAGTGTGGGAGGGGTTATATAGGAGGGGGAACTTCATGTTTGTTTTTTATTTGATTACCAGTGTCCACTCACGTATAGGTGGCTTATAACCCAGTATGAAGTAGAAAAAAAAAACCCAATGGGACTTTATAGGGTGCCAACTCTTCAAAGAGCAAAAGACTAAAATAAAATAGAAAAATTTTATTTATACATTTTAAAAAAACAAACTGACCTTGATGGAAAGTCAGCCATCAAGGGATACACAGTAAACATACAGTAAAGCAAAAACTGACATGAAAGGGGTAACATACAAAACATGTGAATCAGTGAAAGAAATAATGTTGATAACAAACAATTAAAATGCAAATACACTTAGACCAATTGCATTGCCACTAGGTGGCAGACAAAGCCCAACGTGTTTCGAAACATTCTTCTTCAGGGGTAAGCGGTCACATTAAAATCCTCTATATATGGTACAGAAAGACAAAAAAACCCAACATAAGGGATACATTCAAAATATAATGACTGTAATCAATGTACATTGATCAGGTTTATATGTCTATACTGACCATCTACATGAGGTATCAATGAGGAGGGCACGTGCATTTAGATGGCTTAGTCCTGCCTCGGTCCACCGAGAACATGAAACAGGAAAAAACGCACGTGCCCTCCTGATTGTGTGTCCCTTGATGGCTGACTTTCCATCAAGGTAAGGTTGTTTTTTTAAAATGTATAAATAAACTTTTTCTATTTTATTTTAGTATTTTGCTCTTTGAAATGTTGGTGCCCTATAAAGTCCCATTGGGGTTTTTTTTCTACTTCATATATCTATATTAGGGATGTGGGCAACCCTTTGATATCTCAGACTCAGAATGCAGCACTAATTTAATCACACTTATAACCCAGCATGTATAGAATATATAGCCTGCTCTTTGTCCTGTGATGTCCAAGAAAGAAAGGATCAATAACTCTAAGGTTAGTGTAGGAACCCACTGTTAAAATGGGGTACTTTGCAGCAGTCAGTGGGCTTAAGCACTTCATGGCCATTCAGTGTGACCAAACCCCCGTATTTTTGCATTTTTGCTATATACGTTTAGATGCTTTTAAACAGCTTGGCAGGAGTAAGTATCATGTGTGTGCTGTAATATGCATTTTTTTTTTAGGTAAATAATTAACTCTTCAAAGTCAAGCAAGATTACATGTTAAAGCATTAAACATGAAATACAAAAATAAAAAATAAATATCTGCAAAGATGGCAACAAGATATATGAAAAATGCATTAACAAGAAAGGCATGTAAAGATATATGTAAATACACAAAGATAGGGCCAAAATATATGAAAAATGGATGTGCAAAAGGCTGCATGTAAAGGAAGAAGTGGAATTCTTATTATGACAGTACAGTCCCATTTGGCATCTGTCCCAACTCCCTTTTCATCACTGGGATACCGGCCCCTGAACCTTCCAGGTTGTCTGTGTTTAGAACACTGACATTGGACATCCCAAGTGTCCTTAACCACTGACAAACTTGGTTGTGTGCCGTGTAGAGTTGAGCGGACACCTGGATGCATTAGGGCCAGGTTCCAGTTGGTGCTTTGAGGGACAGTTTATCGTTCTAAAAAAAAATACAACTGCATTAGGGCCAGGTTCGTGTTTGTGCTCTGAGGGAGAGATTATCTTTCTAAAAACAACTACTACTGCATTAGTGGCAGGTTCCTGTTGGTGCTCTGAGGGACAGTTTATCGTTCTAAAAACAACAACTACTGCAATAGGGCCAGGTTCCAGTTGGTGCTCTGAGGGACAGTTTATCATTTTAAAAACAATTACAACTGCATTAGGGCAAGGTTCCTGTTTGTGCTCTGAGGTACAGATTATGGTTCTAAAAACAATTAATACTGCAATAAGGCCAGGTTCCAGTTGGTGCTCTGAGGGAGAGTTTATCGTTCTAAAAAGAACCACTACTGCATTAGGGCCAGGTTCCTGTTGGTGCTCTGAGGGACAGTTTATCGTTCTAAAAACAACTACTACTGAAATAGGGCCAGTTTCCTGTTGGTGCTCTGAGGGACAGTTTATCGTTCTAAAAACAACAACTACTGCAATAGGGCCAGGGTCCAGTTGGTGCTCTGAGGGACAGTTTATCATTTTAAAAACAACTACAACTGCATTAGGGCAAGGTTCCTGTTTGTGCTCTGAGGGACAGATTATGGTTCTAAAAACAACTACTACTGCAATAGGGCCAGGTTCCTTTTGGTGCTCTGAGGGACAGTTTATCGTTCTAAAAACAACTACTACTGCAAAAGGTCCAGGTTCCGGTTGGTGCTCTGAGGGAGATTTTATTGTTGTAAAAACAACCACTACTGCATTAGGGCCTTGTTCCTGTTGGTGCTTTGAGGGAGAGTTTATCATTCTAAAAACAACTACTACTGCATTAGGGCCTTGTCCCTGTTGGTGCTTTGAGGGAGAGTTTATCGTTCTAAAAACAACTACTATTGCATTAGGGCCTTGTTCCTGTTAGTGCTTTATGGGACAGTTTATCGTTCTAAAAACAACTACTACTGAAATAGGGCCAGGTTCCGGTTGGTGCTCTGAGGGACAGTTTATCGTTCTAAAAACAACTATTACTGCATTAGGTCCAGTTTCCTGTTGGTGCTCTGAGGGACAGTTTATCGTTCTAAAAACAAAAACTACTGCAATAGGGCCAGGTTCCAGTTGGTGCTCTGAGGGACAGTTTATCATTCTAAAAACAACTACAACTGCATTAGGGCCAGGTTTCTGTTTGTGCTCTGAGAGACAGATTATCATTCTAAAAACAACTACTACTGCATTAGTGCCAGGTTCCTGTTTGTGCTCTGAGGGACAGATTATCGCTCCAAAAACAACTACTACTGCAATAGGGCCAGGTTCCGGTTGGTGCTCTGATGGACAGTTTATCATTCTAAAAACAACTACAACTGCATTAGGGCCAAGTTCCTGTTTGTGCTCTAAGGAACAGATTATCGTGCTAAAAACAACTACAATTGCAATAGGGCAAGGTTCCGGTTGGTGCTCTGAGGGAGAGTTTATCATTCCAAAAAACAACTATTACTGCATTAGGGCCAGGTTCCGGTTGGTGCTCTGAGGGACAGTTTATCATTCTAAAAACAACTACTACTGCATTAGGGCCTTGTTCCTGTTGGTGCTTTGAGGGAGAGTTTATCGTTCTAAAAACAACTACAACTGCAGTAGGGCCAGGTTCCTGTTGGTGCTTTGAGGGAGAGTTTATCGTTCTAAAAACAACTACTGCAGTAGGGCCAGGTTCTAGTTGGTGCTCTGAGGGACAGTTTATCATTCTAAAAACAACTATAACTGCATTAGGGCCAGGTTCCTGTTTGTGCTCTAAGGGACAGATTATCGTTCTAAAAACAACTACTGGGATTACGTCATCATCAACAAAAATCTTACTATTTGACAGGGAGTCTCGTGGTTGGCCTTGGACCGGGATTACGTCATTATCAACAAAAAAC
>BLSH010299711.1:80683-91153 GCA_018402905.1 Glandirana rugosa | reverse complement strand
CTCCCGTCGAACACAGTCTCGAAGAGCCTAGTAAAATCTAAATTACGGACTGGAGAATGGGCCACTGTACGGGGCTCTCCCCCAATGTCTCCAGAGACACTACGTTCTCATCTCCGGTCGGTTATAAAACTTACGTGTTAATTACTATACGCCAACAGTGTCAGGGTTGCACCGTCCTAAAATTTTTGTGGAAGGGCTGGTCGCGACATTTATCCGTCGCCAGCCCAAACTCGCCGACATGGCCCTGTATAAAATCTCGACCGCCAGCCGATAGGTCCCCATTACTGGCTAGGCCGAGCCCTCGGCGGAAGGCGGCGGGAGGGGGGGCGTCCCCTCCCGCCCCCTGGGGTAACGACCGAGCGGCTCCCGAGCCGGATCGGTCATTACCCCTGGATAGCCGACCGCCAGCTCTAAAATATGTCCCGGTACAGCCGCTCAAACCCGACCGCTGCCTATTTACAGCGCTGGTCGGGAAGGTGTTTTTAAAATCCTGCCACGTTGGGACTGTGACAACCGCATATCATTAATTGTGCATTCAAAATATTGGCTGGCCTCTACTCTTGCATCACAGAGACCTCTGTAACCCCCTCTCGGGGCATGTCACCGGGTAAGAGGTCAGGCATTAAATCTAAAATGATCCGAGAAGCTCTGACACAAGCTGCCCTCAAAACATCTGCCTTCTCACCTCACACCGGCCTCCCTTCAGTTATCTGGCTCCCAAGACACCTTACCTCAACAAAGTGACCATCTTGCCACACTTATACCGCCCTCCCCACCAGCCCTGGGTTCACCCAGCACCGTCGACCTCCTCAACCAATTTGAAATAATGCTACAGAGGGCACTGCAGCACACTTCGGACATTATCGCGAAAGAGATACGTGAAGTGGGTCTCCACACTACCATACTAGAGGAGAAAATGGAAGACCTCCACATGGTCTCTGCAAACCATGAGAAGGATATAGAGGCTCTCAAAGAGGAAAATGCTACACTCCAAGCTCGGCTAGAGGACTTTGAAAATAGGGCTAGGAGATCTAATATACGTATTAGAGGAATACCTGAAACGGTTGATGATCTCCACTCCACCATTACAGCCCTCTTTCAGGAGCTGGCTCCCTCTGTCCCAATAGAAAGGCTGGAGATGGACCGAATACATAAATCCCTGGCCCCGCGCAGAGACGAAGGCCCACTGCGAGACATTATTACAAAACTGCACTTCTTTCGTACCAAAGAGCAACTTATGGAAGCGGCCCGCAATAAAGGGACCCTAACATTCCAAGGCCATAGATATCAAGTCTTCCAGGACCTCTCACAGCAAACTCTTGCCAGATGGAAGGCACTAGAGCCTCACCTGCAAATCTTGCAAAAACATAGGATTGCCTATCGCTGGAGTTTCCACTTTGCAGTTAAATTTACCTACAAAGGCTCCTCTTTCATCTGCAAATTGGAGGAAGACATCATTTCTGCTCTGCAGGACCTCCGCCTCCTTCCCCCGGATAATTCCCCAGACAACTCGAAGAGGCGCGCATCCTCCAACTCACCAAGGAAGCAACAGGGCGGATACGGACTAAACTCCCCGATAACTACTACTACGTAGGCTACTCAACGGGTCCCGGTGCCACTGATGGACACCTTCTCTTCAGACAGGTAAAACCCTCCGGCCATTGGTCCCCAGAGAGATGCTTTGACAGGTCACATGAACCTTCTTGCTTGCCTTTGACCCTATAGCCTATATGGAGCCATTTTTTACCTCCCTCTTGCTAACTGCCAGTTAACAGGGGCTCTGTACACCCCGCTACCCTTAGACCCTTCTGATACTCTCCTTTTGGGTCCCCACTCCCCCCTACTTGTGACTTTATGACATGTATGATAGTTCTGCACATGTTGTGGATCGAATGCCTTACTATGCTATACAAGCGAACCACAGTGATGACCCCGGCTCTCTCTCCATAATGTCTGGTTTAGGCAGTCTCCCTGCTTATAAGTACCCCATATGACACTCCAACTGTCTACATTATATGAGGTAGAGCATCATCACCGCAGTTCTGTATGCACTGTTACTATAGGTACAATTACTATGTTCTTATTTGATTGACTACTGATCTGTTTGCGGTTGTCCGATTTGAGACAACAGCCCACTGCTCCTCACTAATTCCCTCGCGACCCGATACTATCCTTCAGGTTGATCGTGGGATAGAAAATCCGCGGGAAGGCCATTTTTTGCCTTCCCTAGGATTTTCCTGCTCCTGGTGTGAGCTCCATAGTTTGTTTACTTTTACGCTTGTTACCTTATTGTAAGTACCATACAACCTGTATACCATTTAACCTCCGCCCCTCTTAACCTCTTTCTCCTTCTCCTGTGCTGCCCCTATTTTCTCTTCCTAACCCTACATATCTCTAGAGGGAGGCACTTTCACCCTCCATTATACCAGACTGTTGCTGACCACACCTGTAATCCTTCATGGCTCCCCTGAACATTGTAGCACATAATGTCCAGGGACTTAACTCCCCAGCTAAACGCACCAAAGCTTTCCACATTTACGCCTCGGTCTCAGCCCATGTGGTATGTCTCCAGGAGACACACTTCTCTACTCGTTCCACCCCAAAAGTTTTTGCCCGCCAATTCCCACAGGCATATATGGCCTCAGCAGCTAAAAAACATAGAGGAGTAATGATTGATTTCCACTCTACCACACCGTTCACCCTATGCTCAGAGGTCAAAGATCCGGAAGGCAGGTGCTTACTCTTGACGGCTCAGCTCCTGGATGATGATATTACTGTTGTATCCCATTACGCCCCTAATTCCCACCCGCTCCCATTCCTCACCCACTTATTCCAATTTGTAGACACGCATAAAAAGGGAACAGTTGTAGTCTGTGGGGACTCTAATCATGTAATCTACCCCCTACTAGATAAATCACCCGCACCTGCCTCGACTACCCGCCTTGACTTTCGACAGCTTCTAGACCGACATTCACTAGTAGACACTTGGAGAGAACACAATCCCGCTAGACGCCAGTATACTCACTATTCCAATCCCCACAAAACCTTTTCCTGCATCCATCACATTTTGATAAACACTGCAACCTTTGCTCTAATGCTGGATTCCTGTATCTTACCCAGTCTGATCATAATGCGGTTTGTACAATTCTTTCGTCCCTAGTACCTACACGGTCGCATAAGACCTGGACCATTAATGATAGTCTTCTGGCAAACACCACTCACAGATTGGAACTGATCGAGGCTCTGAAGGAATACATAGCTACTAATGTTACTCCACGCTCTGATCCTCTCACTATCTGGGAAGTGCATAAACCCTACATTAGGGGAGTATGCATTAGCCAAGCCTCCCATGCACTTAAGGAATACCATAAGAAACTAAAGGTACTGGACGATGCCTTCCACAAAGCTACAGATCAGTTCCAAAGCTCCCCCTCTCCTGTTACTAGGGAACTCTTTAAAAAAGCCCACTTGGAACTTGACATGTGCTTAACAGAATCCACCGAAGAAGCCCTTCGTAAGTCAAAACACACCCTCTATATGAAGGCAAATAAACCTGACACATTCCTAGCATTAGCACTTTGTAGGTCCGACTATATCCCCAAACCAATAAGACTGAAAACATCCCCCAACTCATATACTAGCAATCCTTTGAAGATCCTCAACATATTCCGTAGGAAACTTTCTGATCTTTACATGGAGCCTTCTAACCCTAACCAACCCTGATTGGACTCTCTACTCTCTAGCATCCATCTCCCACCCCTTTCTCAAGACCACAGACTAGCGCTAGACCAACCAACCACAATGGAAGAAATAGTTGGGACTATTAAAACTTTAAAACCACATAAACGCCCAGGCCCGATGGCCTCTCGGCCACCTATTATAAAAAGTGTCCAGATCTTCTGGCCTCACTTCTAGTCGCGGCTTTCAACTCACTTCTTAAAAATAGGCACTTCCGACCCGAGTCCCTAACAGCTTCTATTTCCATGATACCTAAACCTATGATGAGTCCTCTTTGTCCAACTATCGACCTATTTAGATTCTTAACCTTGATATTAAAATTCTGGCCAAGATCCTCTCCACTCGGTTACAACCTATCATAGGCCCATTAATACATAAAGATCAAACAGGAATTATCCCCTCTAGACAAGCATGCGATAATATCCGCAGAGCCACCCTTTTGACCCACATGGCACGCACGCGCGACATCCCTACCTGCTTTCTATCACTAGATATACGCAAAGCATTTGATTCATTAGCCTGGCCATATTTACAATTAATACTTTAAAAATGGGGTTTTGGAATGAATTTCCTCAAATGGATCTTATCTCTCTATCATGAACCCAAAGCCTAATTGAGATTTCGCTCAGACCCCTTTCACATCCAAAGAGGGACTCGACAAGGTTGTTCCCTCTCTCCCCTCCTTTTTGCTTTGGCAATTGAACCTCTGGCAATTATGATTCGGAGTAACCCTGATATACGCGGTCTTGAACTAGGGAATTACCAACATAAACTATGCTTGTTTGCCAATGATATCCTAGTGTTCCTGACAACCCCATTGACCTCCACATCCAACCTCATGAAGCTCCTTTCAGATTTTGCCCTAATATCTGGACTCCATGTCAACCCCCAAAAGTCTAAAGCTTTAAACATATCATTGCCACCAGACCTACACACACAATTGATAGATTCACTCCCCTTCTCCTGGGTCTCGACCCACCTCACCTACCTGGGCATCAAATACACTCCCAACCCAGCTGACCTATACTCAGCTAATTATCCCCATATGCTTTCTCACCTTACTAACCTTATGTCCAAGTGGGAGACTCTCCCTCTCTCATGGATGGGTAGAATACCTGTTGTTAAAATGTCTATCCTTCCGAAAATCCTGTACTTATTCAGAGTTCTCCCTATGAAAGTCCCACCACATTATCTCTGGATACTCTAACATAGGGCCTCCCACTTCATTTGGGGTTCCAACAGACCACGTCTACCCCCATGTACCCTCTACACCCCCCGCACACGGGGCAGCCTTGGTGTCCCTAATTTTTCTAAATATTACCAAGCGGCCCAGTTGGCCATACTCCCCAAATACCACGCGACAAAGGAAACCCTCCCTCCGTGGACTGTGATCCACTATCCACTGCTAATCTCCTTTGGCTACACCCGTCTCACCGCCGCTCCCTTCTTAATCCAATCACCAAACACAGCTTATCCCTATGGGACAGGCTTAAAAAACATTTTGGTCTCCAATCGCCCCACAATCCTCTACTCTCCTTTTTACATAATCCAGCCTTCTACCCAGAGTGGACCTCTCCACACTCATTTTTAACTGGTCTAGGGCTGGCCTTCTCCAGGCGCATCACTTATTTGGATCCCACATGATCACTCCCTTCTCCACCTTATGTGAGACCCACCACCTACTTTACACCGAAGATTTCAGGTACATCCAAATAAAACACTTCTACATGCAGTACATCCCCCCCCAGACAATTCTGTCCCCTCCCTCTCACTATTTGAACAGGCCTGCCATACTAACCCTCACAAGCGAGGCCTTCTATCTGACCTATTTGCATTGCTCCTATCTGCTACTACATCTACACCCCCCACATACATTGGGAAGTGGGAGCAAGACTTACCCTCCCACAGTGACAACCTAAATTGGAATCAAATCTGGCAGTCCACCAAGTCCGCCTAACCTAATATCGTTGCCTTGGAAACTAACTATAAAGTACTCACTGGGTGGTACCTGGTCCCCTCCAGGATTTCCAAATTCCACCCAAACTACCCTTCCACTTGTTTTCGCGGTTGCTCAGACCTAGGCAACCATATGCATGTTTGGTGGGACTGTCTATGGACCGAAGTCTTTCAATTACTATCTCTGATGTTTGACACACCCTTGCTACCTGATCCTGCAGTGGCTCTCTTAAACAGTAGACCCCCTACCTTGTCTAAAATACAGTTTAAGCTCCTACTCGTGGTCACAACAGCGACCAAACAGTCTATTACCAAGGCTTGGAAATCCACCACACTATCCATGGTCCCAGTTAAACACAGGATTAACCAGGCGAAATACATGCGATACATCAATACATGCGAAAACCAAGGCCATCTATCTTGACAAACTTCCCATATTTGAAATGGGCCACCGGGCTTCGATCAGTCACTGATCATGGACAACAGATGAAGTGATCCCACCTGGGCTGCACACCTTCAGGCTTCCCCAAGTGAGCACCCCCCCCACCTCCTTGCATTATCCCCTCCTTCCCCCTTTCTCTTTCTTCTTCTTTCTTCCCTCCTCTTCCTATCATAAAAGCTATGATTCACAGGAGGCCTTTGCTCCCCTACTTTGGCTGGGCCACTTAGCCGGATCCCAGTCAGGGTAATAAACCCTACGATTTCTGCAATTCCTACTTGAATTGTTCTCGATATTGAACCGATTTCACTGGTTTTGTTCTAAGTGTTTCAATACTATTGGTCATTATTTTCTTCTAAGTATTCTTCCTAATGTGACATTGTATCTACAAGTTGCACTGTCTACATTTATACTCCATTATACCACCCTGATTGTGACTCATCACCTCTGTAACGCTGTTTTATTTGAATATAGTTCTGTATCTGAAACTTTTTTTTCTCTCAATAAAATATTTGAAATGAAAGAGGACCTTCAGAAGTATATAATGTTCTTAAGAAGCAGTGGTCAGAAGTATGCCATATAGGTGTTGATTTACTAAAACTGAAGAGTGCAAAATCTGGTGTAGCTTTGACCAAAAAACCTGGAGATGATTGGTTTCTATGCAGAGCTTGCACTCTTCAGTTTTAGTAAATCGACCCCATAGAGTCCATCATACGGAGTGCAGTAGTCAGGACTATGAAATGTACAACATGTACTCCTTTGTGCAGGGCTCAGGAGTATATTAAGAACAGGTGCAGGGGCCAGTAGTGCACTATGCAGAAAGTACAGGGACAGAACTGAATATTGCAGAGTTCTACTAGTCACTGGAAAAAAGAAGATTGTAATTTTGTATAACAAGTTTTGAAATACAGGTACTCCTGTCAGTCAGGCACAGACACAGCCTGGTCTTGCACTCCCTCTGTCTTTTGTGCACACTGTTCTGCAGTTGAGCTTTGTGGCTGGTCTGAGGTCAACCCCAGGTTGTACCCGGTCAGTAAGTCACTTATCCGGAGCTTAGGTATATATAATAAAATTATCAAATGAGGGGCTGTTATAATAGTAACAATCATAAATTATAAGCCATAAAGTTCAACTGCATTGATCCGCCAGCACGTCTTAGTGTGTTATACACAAAGAAAATTATTAGTGATTACACTCAGGGCCGGTACAAGGCGGAGGGGGCAGATGCCCTGGGCGCTACAATTTTCTGGGGGGGGGGGTGCAGGTGAAGTGTGTTACTATATTGCTGCGGTGCCGCTGCCTGTACCTAAAAAATTGTACCTGATGGCTGCTGAAAAACTGTATGTCCCGAGCTCACTCCTGCACCCGGCACAACAAGCCCTTCATTCACTGTTTACTCCCCCTATGGAGGAGTAGTCTCGGCTGGCGGCGTGACATCAAGAAAGCGTGGTGGGAAACAGGACCAATCCTGGGCGGGTGCGCGGGGTGCACCATACCCAGGTGCCACAGAGCTAGGAGCGCCGAAGTGCCCGAGTGCTCCCCTCCCTCCTCCTCTCCCTGTTTGTGTCCAGGGCCAGTGCTGAGTCTGTGTTCGGTGGTGTTCAGTTAGTGGTGCTGTAACAAGGTCCCGTCTCGGCTCCTGTGATAGCCTAGATGGATTACTGATTGAATCAGTGTTCCGCCTATCACACAAGCCAGTCTAGGAGGCAGACCCTGTTACAGCACTACTGACTGAACGCCGCCGAACACAGACCCAGCTCCATGACACACCACGGGAGATGCCCACTGTGAAAGTGTGTAATCCAGGCAATGGTGAGGCTACTTTGTTGGGCACAGTGAGGCTGCATTGGTGGGCACATTGAGGCTGCAATGACAGGCACAGTTAGACTGCAATGATGGGCACAGTGAGGCTGCAATGATGGGCACAGTGAGGCTGCATTGATGGGCACAGTGAGGCTGCATTGATGGGCACAGTGAGGCTACTTTGTTGGGCACAGTGAGGCTGCATTGTTGAGCACAGTGAGACTGCATTAATGGGCAGTGAGGCTGAATTTATGGGCACAGTGAAGCTGAAATGATGGGCACAGTGAGGCTGCATTGATGGGCACAGTGAGGCTGCAATGATGGGCACAGTGAGGCTGCATTGATGGGCAATGAGGTTGCATTGATGGGCACAGTGAGGCTGCAATGACAGGCACAGTGAGGCTGCAATGACGGGCACAGTGAGGCTGCATTGATGGGCACAGTGAGTCTACATTGTTGGGCACAGTGAGGCTGCATTGATGGGCACAGTGAGGCTACATTGATGGGCACAGTGAGGCTAATTTGTTGGGCACAGTGAGGCTGTATTAATGGGCATAGTGAGGCTGCATTGATGGGCAAAGTGAGGCTGTATTGATGGGCACAGTGAGGCTGTATTGATGGGCACAGTGAGATTGCATTTATGGGCACAGTGAGGCAGCAATGATGGGCACAGTGAGTCTGCATTGATGGGCACAGTGAGGCTGTTTGGGTGTTATGCATTTAAATTGTGCTTTCTGAAAAACTGTATACATAACTGCCCTCTACAAAATTTTGTGTGGCAAATTAGTCAGTTTGCCATCTTCGCCCTGGGCACCAAATGACCTTGTCCTGGCACTAATTACACTAATAACTTTCTTTGTGTATAACACACTGAGCAGCACTGCTTCGGACAGATGGATCAGTGCAGTTGAACTTTATAGCTTGTCCTCTACAAAAACATTCTAAGTTTAATAGGGCCTTAAAAACAAAGTAAAATTCAAAAGAGCCAATAGCAACCTTGGATTGTTGTTCCCGTTGTTCTCCAGAGAGTTTCCGATAAGGATGCTTGCCCCATTCAGTCTCTCTCCACAGCAGTCTCCTCTGTTGGTGATGATGACAGAGGAAATTCTGTATGAGGCCCGTAGATCCACCCTCCACCATGGGGACAAGTCAGGTTGAGTACAGGAGCACGATCTGTAAAAGTTGGAGTCTGTGTTCCCATCGATGGATTTTATGGCTTCATTGCCGGTGGAGTAGATGGAAGATTGTGCTGCTTGACCTTGAAGGGCAAGATTTGTACCTGTATTTATGAAATATAATCAGAGGATAAATCAGTTTTGGGAATAGTGAGTAGAGTTGAGCAAACACCTGGACGTTGGGGATCCGAACAAACTTTGGGGAAAAGTCCGGGTTGGGCACCGAACGTTGCCCGAACGTTATCCTGAACCCCATTGAAGTCAATGGGGACCCGAACTTTTAGGCACAAAAATGGCTGTAACAAAGTCCTGGCAAGTGCTAGAGGGCTGCAAAAGGAAGTAAAATGGGGGTAAGAGTGGGGCAAGTGCCATACAAAAAAATGGGGATAGGGAAAATAAATTAAAATCAAATAAACTAGGAGATGATTTTTGAACAATAATGTGTCACTTACAGTTGCAGCTAGAACCTCTCCCTTTAGAACTAGGAGATGATTTTTGAACAATAATCTGTCCCTCTAAGCAGAAGCCTCTACCTAGTGCAGTCAGATCGCTCAAAGCAGCAGTATGTGAAATCTCAAATTACTCCCACAATCTGATCGTTGTGTACGATCCCACAATCTGATCGTTGTGTACGATCATAATGTTCGTTGTGTTATGAAGGGTTTGATCTGCAATCTGTCACTCAAAGCAGCAGTATGTGAAATCTCAAATTTATGCAATCTGTCCCTCAGAGCAACAGTAGTAGTAATCTCAGGATGCAGGATCAGATGTTAACCGGTTCCCGACCGCGCGCCGTCTTTCCACGGCGGCAGTCGGGGAGCCCTGCGCGAATCGCCGTAAATAAGCGGTGATTCGCATTTGGCCACCAGGGGGCGTGCGCGCGCACCCGTCGCACTCCTGGGGAGTGTGCCCGCGGCTCGGGCAGACCCGATGTCCGCTGGCAAGCCGCGATGAGCGGCTACAGGGAAAAGAACGGGGAACCGCCGATGTAAACACGGCGGTTCCCCGCCCTGTCAGTGGGGCATGAGAGATCTACTGATCCCTGTCACTGGGATCAGTTAGATCTCTCATGCCCATGTTAGCCCAACCCCCCCACAGTAAGAACACACCCAGGGAACACACTTAACCCCTAGCTCTCCCCCTGCAGGTTAACCCCTTCACTGCCAATGACATTTATACAGTAATCAGTGGACATTTAAATTTCTGATCGCTGAATAAATGTCATTGGTCCCAAAAAAGTGTCAAAATGTTCCGACATGTCCCCCCCAATATCGCATTACCGCTAAAAATCGCAGATCGCCGCCATTACTAGTAAAAAAAAAAACCCAGAATCACGCTGCCCACGCGCGCGTGCGGGGG
>BLSH010299711.1:60798-80531 GCA_018402905.1 Glandirana rugosa | reverse complement strand
ATCGCGATCTAGTTACCAGAGGTGAGGGTCTTCTCCACGGCCGTTCCCTGTATCTACCGTCTAAGTCTACAAATTTTTTTCTACATGTACCATGGAAAGATTTTCGACATTCATCTACCCTTACACACTCTACCTACCTATCCACCCTAAAACTAGAAACAGATTTCTACTCTGCAACATTTCGACAACATCGGTATTTTCACAGCTTTCACTCGGTTATCATGTGTTCTTTTACGTGTACCTAGATTCACTGTTCGTAATTGTAACGAGATACAACAACTTGTGTCGAGTGATAATCACAACTCGCTTGGGCGGCCTGACTGGCTGTGATGGCTTCTAAGGGCAAACCAGTGAAACGCTTGTTGATTGGCTGCCCTGCAGCTATTCAACATGCGTGATCAACTACCAGTACCCAGAACCCGAACGTTTTTTTAAAAGTCTGTGTTCGGGTCCGGGTCCCGGACACCCCAAAGTTCGGTACGGACCCGAACGTTACAGTCCGGCGGGTTCGCTCAACACTAATAGTGAGCTGTGTTCAACAACATAGAGCAATGTTAATGCTTGTCACTTAGATCCATGTGCATTTTCTTGTGTACTATTGGCTCACTTTCGACACTTTTATGGCTACAACAGCTTTACAACGTCTCATCTTTAGACAAAGATCAAAATCCCACCTATCCATCCATCTCACACATTCCCATCTACTTACAGCTTTTAGAAAGGTACCATGTACATCTTTTTTTAAACATCTGAATCTGCCATCTATGTCCCTTGCCGGCACCTCTTCTGGGAGTGGAGACCATTGATCTAGCGCTACAGTCTGTGCCCATTACGGACCAGATCCTTGTCATGATGTCATCATGTTGCTTTTCTTGGTCCTCAGCAGACTTTATAGCTGAACACTCAATAAGAGGTATCTATGTCCCTTTCCACTTTGCAGAATGGAAGAGATAAGACTCAGAACCCAGGGTGACACATGACCAAAGATTCAGGTAAGTCTTTTGGGCCATTTACAATTAGTTCGTAATGTCTGGCAGTCTCAGAGCTTTAATGTAGACCCTACTTAAAAAAGTAGGGTTCGTGATTTAGATAGCCCCCACCCCCAGATAAAAAATAGACTAGGTTAAAAATGATAATAACTTATATAGAAAAAAAGCAACCAAAAATATTTTTTTCAAAAACATCTATTACGGGCGGAAGAGGAGAAGGCACGCAGATTACTGCTTATTACAATAGAATAATAAAAAAAAAAGTTAAAAATCAGAAAACAATTCAAAATATTCACCTTACCTGTACCACTACAAAAATGGCCAAAATATCTCCATTTAATAGAAAGCCTCCTCTGAAGTCCACTGGGTAACTAAACTGGCAACTTCTGGGAGTGTTAATCTCCTTCGTCCCCTGGAGCACTAAGTGGTTCTACCCTCTGACCTCCATGTTATTACGGTATCCCTTAGTGAGCTGGAGGTCAGCAGGAGGAATCACAGAGAGGCACACAGGGAAGGGACATCCCAAAAGAGCTGGTCCTAATGGACTTCAGAGGAGGATTTCTATTGAACAGAGCAGTGTTCTGGTCACTTGGAAAAGGTAAGTTTCCTCTCTTTTTCAGGTGAACCACTTTAGTATTCCTATTGTAAAGGACAGGGTTGCTCTAAACAAAGGATTTTTGAAAGCAGCCATTACCTCAATCATTGTGTACATTTCAGGGGCAGTAAATCCATCACTCAGTGTTACTCTCTTCAAACTTTTATGGGGCATGTGGCCAAAGATATGGCTGCTTCCATCAAATCATTTAGAATTTTTTATTTTTTGATCTCAACAATTAGTTCATATTGTCTGTCAGAGCTTTAATGTAGACCCTACTTAAAAAAGTTGGGTTCACTTATTAGATAGCTCCCAACTCCAGATAAAAAATACACTAGGTTAAAAAGAGAAAAGATAAAAATGATAATAAACTTATAGAAAAAAGGCAACCAATAAACAATTTTTTTCAAAAACATATGTTACGGGCGGAAGAGGAGAAGGCATGCAGATTACTGCTTATTACAATAGGTTAACCACTTCAACCCTGGGAGGATGTAAATCCTTCCAGGGCTGAAGTGGTTAACCTATTGTAATAAGCAGTAATCTGCCTGCCCTGCCCCCTTCCTGACCAGAGCACTTTTTTTTGCGATTTGGCACTGCGTCGTTTTAACTGACAATTGCGCGGCCGTGCGACGTTGTACCCAAACGGAATTGATGTTCTATTTTCCCCACAAATAGAGCTTTCTTTTGGTGGTATTTGATCACCTCTACATCACTTCTGATCACCGCTATAAACAGCGACAATTTTGAAAAAAAAAAACTTTTTTTTTTTTACTTTTTGCTATAATACATATCCAAAAAAAATATAAAAAAACAAATGTAGCAGTTTTGGCCGATATATATTCTTCTACATATTTGTGGTAAAATAAATCGTAATCATCGTATATTGATTGGTTTGCGCAAAAGGTGCCATGTTTACAAACCATTAGAATTCATTTATGGGGTTTTTACTATTTTTTTTTTTACTAGTAGTGGCAGCGATCCAGACTGCGACATTGCAGCGGACAGATCGGACAGTTTTGACACTTTTTTGGGACCATTGACATTTATACAGCGATCAGAACTAAAAAAAAAACACTGATTACTGTGTAAATGTCACTGGCAAGGAAGGGGTTAACCTGCAGGGAGTTAACTGTGTGCCCTAGGTGTGTTCTAATTGTGTGGGGGCTGGGCTGGCAGGGGCATGACAGATCTAACTGATCCCAGTCACAGGGATCAGTAGATCACTGTTATGCAGCCTGTCAGAACGGGGAACCGCCACGTTTACATCGGCGGTTCCCGGTTCTTTCTCTCCAGAAGGTAATCGCGGATCGCTGGCGGATATCAAGTCCACCCGACCCGCAGCAACACTCACGCAGATTTCAGTGGGCACGAAAGTGCATGCCGGCGGCACGCGCCCACTGGCTACTGCGGCCACGCGGATCACCTTTTATAGACGGCGATCTGCACAGCGGTGCCAACTTGCTGCTGTTTATGTACGCAAGGCGGTCGGCAAGTGGTTAAAAAAAAAAAGGTAAAAATCTGAAAAAAAATCTAAAATATTCACCTTATCTTTACCACTGCAAAAATGGACAAAAATATCTCCATTTAATAGAGAGTCTCCTCTGACATCCACTGGGAAACTAAACTGGCACTTCGGTAGTTTCAGTCTCCTTGGTCCCCTGTAGCACTAAGTGGTTCTACCCTCTGACCTCCATGTCATTACGGTATCCTTTAGTGAGCTGGAGGTCAGCAGGAGGAATCACTGAGCACTGTGAGGCACACAGGAAAGGGACATCCCAAAAGAGCTGGTCCCACTGGACTTCAGAGGAGGATTTCTATTGAACAGAGCAGTGTTCTGGTGGCTTGGAAAAGGTACGTTTCCTCTCTTTTTCAGGTGAACCTCTTTAGTATTCCTATTGTAAAGGGCAGGGTTGCTCTAAACAAAGGATTTTTGGTAGCAGCCATTACCTCAATCATTGTGTACATTTCAGGGGCAGTAAATCCATCACTCAGTTTTACTCTCTTCAAACTTTTATGGGGCATGTGGCCAAAGATATGGCTGCTTCCATCAAATCTTTCTCAGACAGGTGTTTTGCTTCATGACAATTCCTCCTAATAAATTTAAATATTGGATGTCTAGGGTGTACATATACAAACCTGGCATACTGGGCAATACAGGTTCTCCAAACACTTGGACTTCACAGAGCTGTAGATATTCCCGTTTCCCCAGCAGCACAATGTTCACATATTGGCCAACCATGCCATTGCACTGGAAGCTCTGAGTGGCGCCATTGGGAATGTTGGTTATTTCTGCACACCTGCATAAGAGCAGCAATATCATACATACTGTATAAGTGTCAAGATGTTATTCATACTAATAATGTAATTCAATGTAATTAAGTTAGCATTGTCACAAATATTTATTTGGTTTGCCCTCGATATAGATATTTTGCAATTGAATTGGAGTGTAAGTATTTAACCACTTCAGCCCCGGAAGGATTTCCAGCTTTAGGACCGGAGCCCTTTTTGCGATTCGGCACTGCGTCACTTTAACTGAAAATTGCGCGGTCGTGCGACGTTGTACCCAAACGAAATTTGCGTCCTTTTTTTCCCACAAACAGAGCTTTCTTTTGGTGGTATTTGATCACCTCTGCGTCATTTCTGATCGCCGAAATAAACAAAAGAAGAGCGACAATTTTGCAAAAAAACCCAAATTTCTTACTTTTTGATAGAATACAAATCAAAAAAAAAAATATATAAAAACATTTTTTTTCACCGTTTTTGGCCGATTTATATTCTTCCTCATATTTGCGATTAAAAAAATCGCAATCGGCGTTTATTGATTGGTTTGCGCAAAAGTGGTCGCGTTTACGGATGATGAGAATTCGTTTTTGGGTTTTTTTTTTTGTTTTTTTTTACTAGTAATGGCGGCGATCTGCGATTTTTAGCGGTACTGCGATATTTCAGCGGACATGTCGGACTATTTTGGCACTTTTTTGGGACCATTGGCATTTATACAGCGATCAGTGCTATAAAAATGCACTGATTACTGTGTAAATGTCATTGGCAGTGAAGGGGTTAACCTGCAGGGGGCGCTCTAAGGGTTAAATATGTTCCCTGGGCGTGTTCTAACTGTAGGGGGACTGCACTATCTGGGGAAGGGAAGTGATCACAGCCCTTCCCCCTTCACACAGAGCGGAGGTCCGTGTTTACATACTCCGTTCGGGGGGGGGGGGCATCGCGGGTAGCCGGCGGCAATCAAAGCCGCCGCACCCGCTCCCTGGCCCTCCCCGAACACAGTGAGCGCGCGAGCGTGCCTCCGGCGGCGCGCGCGCGCTCACTAAACTCGTTCCCGCAGCCGCCGTCGTATGACAGCGTTTTGCGGGAACTAACCACTTTGCCGCCGTCAAATGCAGATCGGCGGTCGGCAAGTGGTTAAAGAAGAGATGCAGGAAGTGAAAAAAAAGTCACCTGGGTGGATCTCAACATTATTGTCGCTATCCATCCAGAGTACTGAGCGGCTTTGTGACATCAGCTAACAGCAGAGTTTACCTCACTGTTGGCTGATTCTGTGACCCACATGAGAAGTATGACCAAACAAGCTTAGGCCCTACTTCTCTTTTAAAAGGGTCCATCCAATTCATTATCTAACGTCTAGATTGGAGTTCTAATGGACCCCTGATGTCTCCATAAAGAGAACTTGTCACCTGCCCATGCTATTTCATAGGGGGCTTGTCAGCCCCTTTGTGATAGCAATAAAGTTAAATGAAAAAAAAATATTAAAAAAAGCTAAATAAAATGATTAAAAATAAAATCATAATTAAATTAAAAATGAAAAGCACCCAACCTCCCCCTGTACACAGCCCAATACAAACGTAAGCATGTAAACATAAATTCATAAATTGTACCACAATTGTGTAGTATTGCTGATAATATCAGAGTGAGTGCAATAATTCTAAGGCCATAATTCATGGCTGAATCTAAACTGATAACCCATAAAGGCTTTTAAAGCATTACCTAGAGAGAATTTTGGATATTGTCATTTTGCGCGATTTCACAGGTTCGCAGTTTTAAGGCTTGACATGTTTGGTATCTATTTACTCAACACAGCCTCATCTTTTATATTTAACAAAAAATTGCGTATAATATTGTGTTTATTTGAAAATTCATTTAAGTGCATGTTTACCTGAAAGTGTATGTTGATAAACAGTTGCACAAGTATCGTACAATGTAAAAAATTGCATCTGCCATCATTTTATTCTACAGGGTCTCTAGATTAGTTATTGAAGAAGACCTTCAGAAGTATATAATGTTCTTAACTGGTTCCCCACCGCGCGCCGTCTTTTCACGGCGGCAGTGGGGGAGCCCTGCGCGAATCGCCGTAAATAACCGGCGATTCGCATTTGCCCACCAGGGGGCGCGCGCGCGCACCCGCCGCACTCCTGGGGAGTGTGCCCGCGGTTCGGGCGGACCCGATGTCCGCCGGCGAGCCGCGATGAGCGGCTACAGAGAAAGAACGGGGAACCGCCGATGTAAACACGGCGGTTCCCCGCCCTGTCAGTGGGGCATGAGAGATCTACTGATCCCTGTCACTGGGATCAGTTAGATCTCTCATGCCCATGTTAGCCCAACCCCCCCACAGTTAGAACACACCCAGGGAACACTGTTAACCCCTAGCTCTCCCCTTGCAGGTTAACCCCTTCACTGCCAATGACATTTATACAGTAATCAGTGGACATTTAAATTTCTGATCGCTGAATAAATGTCATTGGTCCCAAAAAAGTGTCAAAATGTTCCATGTCCGCTGCAATATCGCAGTACCACTAAAAATCGCAGATCGCCGCCATTACTAGTAAAAAATCAAAAAAAAAGAAAAACCCCAGAAATGAATTCTCACCATCCGTAAACGCGGCCACTTTTGCGCAAACCAATCAATAAACGCAGATTGCGATTTTTTTTTATCGCAAATATGAGGAATTATATAAATCGGCCAAAAACGGTGAAAAAAATGTTTTTTTATATATTTTTTTTTTATTTGAATTTTAGCAAAAAGTAAGAAATTTGGGGTTTTTTTGCAAAATGGTCGCTCTTCTTTTGTTTATAGCGGCAATAAGAAATGACGCAGAGGCGATCAGATACCACCAAAAGAAAGCTCTATTTGTGGGAAAAAAAGGACGCAAATTTTGTTTGGGTACAACGTCGCACGACAGCGCAATTGTCAGTTAAAGCGACGCAGCGCCGAATCGCAAAAAGTTCTCTGGTCCTAAAGTGGGAAATTCTTCCGGGGCTGAAGTGGTTAAAGAGCAGTGGTCATGAGTATGTCATATTGGGGTTGATTTGCTAAAACTGGAGTGCAAAATCTGGTTCAGCTGTGCATGGTAGCCAATCAGCTTCTAACTTCAGCTTGTCCAAGTAAGCTTTGACAGAAAAAAACCCCATAGGGGTTGACTTTACTAAAGGCAAAAAGCACATTTCAAAGTACAGTTGCACTCTGCAAGAGCAGTAGCTCCGGAGCTTAGTAAATAAGGTAGAGGTTCACTTTGCAAACAATACCCAATTGTGTGCTAGGAAATTTAAAAAAAACATAATTTTTGCTTGCACATGATTGGATGATGCAACTGTACATTGCAAATTGCACAGTCTATTTGCCTTTAGTAAATCATCCCCATAGAGTTCAATGTACAGTGCAGTAGTCAGGACTATGAAATGTACAGGGCTGGGCTGGGCCAAAAATTTGGCCCTGGACTACATCCAGACCAGCCCACTTTAATTTTGCAAACACGCACAAAAACAGTATATAAACTATACAGAATTGCACAAAAAACAGAAGTAAAAAAAATCCACTATAGAGCATAGGACAGGGCATAGCCGCAGCAGTGCCCATTAATGCAGCCACACCAGTGCCCATCAGCGCAACCTGATCAGTACTCATTAATGCAGCCACACCAGTGCCCATTAATGCAGCCACACCAGTGCCCATTAATGCAGCCCGATCAGTGCCCATTAATGCAGCCAGACCAGTGCCCATTAATGCAGCCTGATCAGTGCCCATTAATGCAGCCACACCAGTGCCCATTAATGCAGCCTTACCAGTGCCCATTAATGCAGCCACACCAGTGCCCATTATGCAGCCACACCAGTGCCCATTATTGCAGCTTGATCAGTGCCCATTAATGTAGCCACACCAGTGCCCATTAATGCAGCCTGATCAGTGCCCAGTAACCACTTCAGCCCCGTAAGGATTTACCCATTTAATGACCAGAGCACTTTTTGCACTGCAATGTGTCGCTTTAACTGACAATTGCTCGGTCGTGCAACGTTGTACCCAAACAAAATTGACGTCCTTTTTTCCCACAAATAGAGATTTCTTTTGGTGGTATTTGATCCCCTCTGCGTCACTTCTGATCACAGCTAAAAACATAAAAAGCGACAATTTTGGAAAAAAAAAATATTTTTTTACTTTTTGCTATAATACATATCCAAAAAAATATACAAAAAAAAAATGTATTCATCAGTTTTGGCCGATATATATTCTTCCTCATATCTGTGGTTAAAAAAAAAAAACGCAATCGGCGTATATTAATTGGTTTGCGCAAAAGTTGCCACGTTTACAAACCATGAGAATTAATTTATGTAGTTTTTACAATTTTTTTTTTTTTTTACTAGTAATGACATCGATCTGCGATTTTTATCGGGAATGCGATATTGCGGCGGACACGTCGGACATTTTTGACACTTTTTTGGGACCATTGACATTTATACAGCGATCAGAGCTAAAAATAGCCACTGATTACTGTATAAATGTCATTGACAGGGAAGGGGTTAACCTGCAGGAGCCAATCTAGGGGTTAACTGTGTTCCCCAGCCTGTTCTAATTGTGAGGGGGCTGGGCTGCCAGGGGCATAATAGATGTAAATGATCCCGGTGACAGGGATCAGTAGATTACTGTGATGCCGCCTGACTTAGCAGTTCCCCGCTTTTCTGCTGTACCAGGCGATTGCGGGTTGTCAGCGGTCATTGAGTCCGTCCGACCCATGGCCTCGCTCAGGGAGCGTGCAGCGGGCATGATAGCATGCCACCAACGGTGTGTGCTCGCCCCCTAGCTACGTGGGCACGAATCGCCATTTATAGACGGCGATCTGCATACAGCTGCCACTTTGCTGCAGTAAATGTACGCGAGGTGGTCCGCAACTGGTTAATGCAGCCACACCAGTGCCCATTAATGCAGCCTCACCAGTGCTCATTAATGCAGCCACACCAGTGCCCTATGTGATGTTATGCTAGGCGCCACAATGGACGGATGTTACTTGTCGCCTTGCATGTGATCATTTTGAGGCGACTAGCGAGAGTCCGACCCGGGTTTTGCCAGCCACCGTGGCAAAGCTGGTTCCAGCCCGTACTTTCTGGTCCACTGAAACCCTCTCCACCTGCATTTAAAGAGGAAGTAAACCCAGATTTGGTTTACTTCCTCAATATAACCCTGTAAAGTAGAAGCATAATGGGCTACTATGCATCGCATAGTAGCCCATTATGTGCCACTTACCTGGAAACGAAGCCTGCGGCATCCAGCGATGTCCCTCCAGGGCTCCAGGCCGCGTCCATCTTCTGCCCCTCTTCCTTCCGGGGCCACGACTCCAGCTCTGTGACTGGCCAGAGTCGCGTGACGTCACTCTTGCGCATGCGCCCGGGAGCCACCAGTCACGGTACCAGGTCAGTGGAGAAATGGCACGGAGGCCATTTCTTCACTGCGCATGTGCCGACATGACGTCGGCACATGCAAAACACTGCATATCTCCTGAACCGTGCAGGTTTGGGAGATATGCAGTGCACTTACAGGTAAGCTTTATTCTTGCAAACCTGTAATAATAAACCTGGCAAGCTGACAGATTTTAAAGGAACTGATCTCCATGCTGAGTCTTTTCCTGTGAAAAGTGATCCCCATGAGCTACTCTCCCACACCATTAATGCAGTCACACCAGTGCCCATTAATGCAGTCACACCAGTGCCCATTAATGCAGCCAGATCATTGCCCATTAATGCAGCCTGATCAGTGCCCATTAATGCAGCCTGATCAGTGCCCATTAATGCATCTGCACCAATGCCCATTAACGCAGCCTAATCATCGGCCATTAATTCAGCCTAATCAGTGCCCATTAATGCAGCCTGATCAGTACCCATTAATGCAGCCTGATTAGTGCCCCATTAATGCAGCTGCACCAGTGCCCATTAACGCAGCCTGATCAGTGCCCATTAATGCAGCCTGATCAGTGCCCATTAACACAGCCTGATCTGTGCCCATTAATGCAGCTGCACCAGTGCCAATTAACGCAGCCTGATCAGTGCCCGCTAACGCAGCTTGATCAATGCCCATTAATGCAGCCGCATCAGTGCCCATTAACGCAGTCTGATCAGTGTTCATTAATGCAGCTGCACCAGTGCCCATTAATGCAGCCAGATCAGTGTCCATTAATCTTATTTCCCACTCCCCGCCCCTCCCCAGTACCTGGTCTGGGCAGTTCTTCTACCTAGGTCCTGGCTGCTGCAGGTGGTTCCTCTGGAGCTGGGAGCCTGGGGGCAAGGTGAGCAGGCAGGGACTCCCATACCCTGCTCAGCAATAAACGAATCCCCCGCTGACTGCTGTGTAGCTGTTTAGAATGAAATCTTATCCGGGCCCCCTGTATTCAGCGGGGGCCAGGGGATAGAGCACGGACTATTTCCTCACTTTCTGATTTAGGCGGATTAATCCGACGCAGTGCTCCTGGTGGCTCCAGTGTAGTGCGCTACGGCGGTTTAATCCACCTACAGCCAAAAGTGAGCAAAGTAATCCCCACTCTGTCCCCCAGGCCCCCTGAACACAGGGGGCCTGGAGAAGATTTCTTTTTAAACAGCTACACAATGGTCAGCGGGGAATTCGTTTATTGCCGGGCAGGGTATGGGAGTCCCTGCCCGCCCCCCCTGCTCCGCTCCGCTGTTACTAACCGACCCACTGAGCCATCGGCCCACCAGGAAATTCCCTATAGTCCCGATGGCCAGTACAGACCTGGAAATGTACAACATGTAGTCTATTGTGCAGGGTTCAAGAGTATGTAAAGAACAGAGGGCAGTTGCCAAAAGTTCTGCCAAAATGCAGAAAGTGCAGGGTACAGGACTGCATATTGCAGAGTTCTACTATTCGCTTGAGAAAAGGAGATTGTAATTTTGTATAACTAGTTTTTAGATCCAGATACACCTGTCAGACAGCACCGCATGGTCCTGCATTCCCTGTGTCTTCTGTGCACACTGTTCTGCAGTTGAGCCATGTGGCTGGTCTGAGGTCAACCCAAGGTTGTACCTGGACATTATAGCATCACTCTGCCTTCCCTCCCATGTTCATTAAAGAGCATTGTGCCATGCAGAAGGGCTTAGTTAGCTTGCCCTTTGATCATCCCTTGTACATAGCTTGTTCTCTGCAGAAAATTTCTAAGTTTAATAGGACCTTACAAAAAAGTAAAATTCAAAAGAACCAGTAGCAACCTTGGATTGTTGTTCCCATTGTTCTCCAGAGAGTTCCCAATAAGGATGCTTGCCCCATTCAGTCTCTCTCCACAGCAGTCTCCTCTGTTGGTGATGACGACAGAGGAAATTCTGTACGAGGCCCGTAGATCCACCCTCCACCAGGGGGACAAGTCGGGTTGAGTACAGGAGCACGATCTGTAAAAGTTGGAGTCTGTGTTCCCATCAATGGATTTTATGGCTTCGTTGCCGGCAGAGTAGACTGAAGATTGTGCTGCTTGACCTTGAAGGGCAAGATTTCTACCTGCATTTATGAAACATAACCAGAGGAGAAATCAATTTTGGGAATAGTGGGCCTCGTTCAACAACATAGAGCAATGCTAATGATTGTCATTTAGATCCATGTGCAGTTTCTTGTGTACTGTCAGCACACTTTGGACACTTTACACTTACTGGCTACAACAGCTTTACAAATTCTTAAAGCTCATATTTACAAAAAAATCTGCATCCCACCCATTCATCCCTCCCACACACTCCCATCTATTTACAATCTTTTTTAAAAAAAGGTAACTTGTACAGCTGTTTTTATGCATCTGAATCTGCCATCGGTGTAGACAAAAATCAACATACCACCCATCCATCCCTCCCACACATTCCCATCTACTTACAAGCTTTTAGAAAGGTACCATGCACATCCTTTTCTAAACATCTGAATCTGCCATATACAGTATGTCCCTCTTTTGGGAGTGGAGGCCATTGATACAGCGCAGTAGTCTGGGCCCATCACTGACCAAGTCACTGACCATAGCTAAACAGTCAATAAGAGTTATCCATATCCCTCACACTTTGTATTTCAGGCCATTTAGATTTTTTTTTGTGTTTTTGATCTCAACAATTAGTCTGGCAGTCCCAGAGCTTTAATGTAGACCCTACTTCAAAAAGTAGGATACATATATTAGGTAGCCCCCACCCCCAGATAAAAAATACACTAGGTTAAAAAGAAAAAAGTTCAAAATGATAAACGTATAGAAAAAAGAGCTACCGATAAACATTTTTTCAACAACATATTTTATGGGCAGAAGAGGAGAAGGCAGGCAGACTATTGGCTCACATTGCCCGATCTCAGCAATCTGATATTCATATTGGAGTTTGCAATACAATACAGTGCATATTTACAATACTTCTTCTGATTATCAGTATTCTGTAGAATTTTTATAGTGAGTTATACACATCCAAGCTAGAATATGCCCCTGCTGATTTACAAGCATTCCTGGATCATATTAATACGCCATCCCTGAGTAGTGAGAATAAAGCATACCTTGATGCTCCTTTGACGAGGAGTTGAAGCTGGCTGTGGCAAGTTTCCCGAAGGCTACTTTCACATTGAAGCGGTAGCTGTGGTCATGGTAAAACCCTGCTAGTCTCAGCGGAGTTTTACCAGCGATATGGCTCCGCTATGCGGGCGGGAGCACCACGCTTTTAACCCCCCACAAGGGGTTAAAAAGGGGTTAAAAGTGCCGGTGCTCAGCGCTACTGAAGCGGTGTGCAGCCACTTCGGAAGCGCTTCATTTCAATAGCAGGGGCGGTAGAGGAGCGGTATATACACCGCTCCCTCACCGCCCCAAAGATGCTGCTTGCAGGACTTTTTGTAACGTCCCGCAAGCGCACAGCCCCAGTGTGAAAGCACTCAGGGCTTTCACATTGGGGTGGGTTGGGGGGGATTTTTGAGGCGCTTTACAGACGCTATTTTTAGCTAAATAGCGTCTGTAAAACACCTCAGTGTGAAAGTAGCCTTATTGTAAGTCTCCAGGA
Source organism: Glandirana rugosa (assembly GCA_018402905.1). Taxonomy (NCBI): domain Eukaryota; kingdom Metazoa; phylum Chordata; class Amphibia; order Anura; family Ranidae; genus Glandirana; species Glandirana rugosa. Next base: position 67,661 of record BLSH010299711.1, on the reverse strand, counting down.
TGTGATGGCTTGTCCATTGAAATTTACAAACAATGTAGGTTCTCCTTAAGATTTTTAATGAGGCATCTGGGTTAGAATGCATTAAGTTGAAAAACTGCAAGGCTTTACAACCCCTTTAAACGTTACTCGACAGAAGTTGTCCAAATTATTAATAATGTAACAGGTCGTTCTCTTACTACAGATCTACTGACGTGTATTTTGGGGCATTTTGATTCATCTGGATGAGTGTAAACTCCTGCAAGTCTCTAGAGTACTCTTTATTGCCCATAGAATGATTAGCGTTAAATGGGTTTCAGTCTCTCCCCCTACGATATCTGATTATTTGAATAAGAGTGTAGAGCCCTCTACATTAGGTAGTTGTAGTGTAGGATTTTTGGTAGGTAAGGTAAAATTTAGTCAGGCCTGACTGAGTGCAGGCCTGATTGTTTTGATTCCGGGCTGGGACACTGATCTGGCTGCATTATTGGGCACTGGTGCAGCTGCATTAATGGACACTGATCAGACTGCGTTAATGGGCACTGGTGCAGCTGCATTAACGGGCACTGATCAGGCTTCGTTAATGGATGCTGATCAGGCTGCATCAATTGGCACTGGTGCAGCTGCATTAATGGGCATGGACCAGGCCGTGTTAATGGGCACTGATCAGGCTGCATTAATGGGCACTGATTAGGCTGCGTTAATGGGCACTGGTGCAGCTGCATTAATGGGCATTTCTGGGCTGGGAGTGGCTTGGGTAGGATTGAGTGATTCACAGATGGTGTCATCAGGACCTCACACTTCTTTCCAGAGGCTTCTGGTGTTTTCTGGAAAGAGGTGGGATGGGAGATGTAGCCATCTGGGTGTTCTAAGGAGCCCTGACCAGTCCACAATCTAGGTTGGCAGGGGGCAAGCCTCCTTAAATACCCAGGGTCAGCCAAATCTGGGAGAAGAAGTTTGGGTGGAAGTCAGGAGAAGGAGTAGTGTGGGCTTTCGTGACCAGGGGAAGCTCCCAGTCTGGGGGGGGGGGGGGGTGACCCCGGCCTGGAGTGCTCAAGTGCAGCCAGGAGGAGTGAGATCTAGTTGGCATGCATAAGACAGAGCGGAAAAGATAGCAGGAGAGAGCACTCTCAGGGAGAGATCTCCAGTGTGGGACTAAAAGTTTCAGGATGTTGGTGAGCAACATACCCTGGGAAACTCTGGTGAGAGACAATCTGGGAAGGATGCAGAAGCCAGTGTGGGATTCCTATGTTGCAGTGGTAGTGAAGAAGGCCGTTGCAGCTGGAAGAGCTGGCAGGGCCTGGAGGAGGATGGGCTGGGAGTAGCAGTCCATTAGGCCAGCTAGCACTCAGTACTTTGCTACAGAATGGAGGCTATTCGCCTCTGCCTGTAATGGACGGTCTGGAGACCCTGCTTAAACTACAGCAGGCCTCACTATGTGCTAGCTAGGCAGGAATAGGATGTTGGGGGCCTGATAAATATCCTTTCGGGTCTCATCTGTGTGAATCAAGTGTTGTACAGGAGAGAGGAATAAGGAGTGTAACAGTCAGCAAGTGTTGTGCTGGAGGAAGATGGAGAAGTGTATACAGTGGTACTTAATTCGTGAACTGACTCTGGTCGCGAACCGAATTGGTCGCAAACTGAGGCAAATTTTCCCATAGGGTCCAATGAATATCAGGTTACTTCGTTCTGAACTTTTTTTTTTTTTTTTTAACCACAAAGCTATGAAAAAAGTACAGTACGGTCAGGTCTGTACTGGCCATCGGGACTATAGGGAGTTTCCCGGTGGGCCGAAGGCTCAGTGGGCCAGTTAGTAACAGCAGAGCGGAGCAGGGGGGGCGGGCAGGGACTCCCATACCCTGCCCGGCAATAAACGAATTCCCCGCTGACCATTGTGTAGCTGTTTAAAAAGAAATCTTCTCCAGGCCCCCTGTGTTCAGGGGGCCTGGGGGACAGAGTAGAGATTATTTTGCTCACTTTCGGCTGTAGGCGGATTAAACCGCCGTAGCGCACTACACTGGAGCCACCAGGAGCACTGTGTCGGATTAATCCGCCTAAATCAGAAAGTGAGGAAATAGTCCGTGCTCTGTCCCCTGGCCCCCCGTTGAATACAGGGGGCCCGAAGAAGATTTCTTTCTAAACAGCTACACAGCAGTCAGCTGGGGATTCGTTTATCGCTGAGCAGGGTATGGGAGTCCCTGCCTGCTCACCTTGCCCCCAGGCTCCCAGTTCCAGAGGAACCACTTGCAGCAGCCGGGACCTAGGTAGAAGAACTGCCCAGACCAGGTACTGGGGAGGGGGGGGGAGTGGGGACTAAGATTAATGGACACTGATCTGGCTGCATTAATGGGCACTGGTGCAGCTGCATTAATGGACACTGATCAGACTGCGTTAATGGGCACTGCTGCGGCTGCATTAATGGGCACTGATCAGGCTGCGTTAACGGGCACTGATCAGGCTGCGTTAATGGATACTGATCAGGCTGCATCAATTGGCACTGGTGCAGCTGCATTGATGGGCACAGATTAGGCTGTGTTAATGGGCACTGATCAGGCTGCATTAATGGGCACTGATCAGGCAGCGTTAATGGGCACTGGTGCGGCTGCATTAATGGGCACTGATCAGGCTGCAATAATGGGCACTGGTGCAGATTCATTAATGGGCACTGATCAGGCTGCATTAATGAACACTGATCAGGCTGAATTAATGGGCACTGATCAGGCTGCCTTAATGGGCACTGGTGTGGCTGCATTAATGGGCACTGGTGTGACTGCATTAATGGTGTGGGAGAGTAGCTCATGGGGATCACTTTTCAGAGGAAGACTCAGCGTGGAGGTCAGTTGCTTTAAAATCTGGCAGCTTGCCAGGTTTATTATTACAGGTTTGCAAGAATAAGGCTTACCTGTAGGTGCACTGCATATCTCCCAAACCTGCACGGTTTAGGAGATATGCAGTGTTTTGCATGTGCCAACGTCATGTCGGCACATGCACAGTGAAGAAACGGCCTCCGTGCCGTTTCTCCACTGACCCTGTGGCGTGACTGGCGGCTCCCGGGCACATGTGCGGGAGTGACGTCACGCGACTCCGGCCAGTCACAGAGCCGGAGTCGTGGCCCCGGAAGGAAGAGGGGCAGAAGATGGACGTGGCCTGGAGCGGGGACATCGCTGGATGCCGCAGGCTTCGTCTCCAGGTAAGTGGCACATAATGGGCTACCATGCCATGCATAGTAGCCCATTATGCTTCTACTTTACAGGGTTATATTGAGGAAGTAAACCAAATCTGGGTTTACTTCCTCTTTAAATGCAGGTGGAGAGGGTTTGAGTGGACCAGAAAGTCCGGGCCGGAACCAGCTCTGCCACGGTGGCTGGCAAAACCCGGGTCGGACTCTCGCTAGTCGCCTCAAAACGATCACATGCAAGGCGACAAGTATCATCCGTCCATTGTGGTGCCTCACATAACATCACATAGGGCATTGGTGTGGCTGCATTAATGAGCGCTGGTGAGGCTGCATTAACCAGTTGCGGACCGCCTCGCGTACATTTACTGCTGCAAAGTGGCAGCTGTACGCAGATCGCCATCTATAAATGATGATTCGCACCCGCACAGCTAGGGGGCAAGCACACACCATTGGCGGCACGCTCTCATGCCCGCCCCACACTCCGAGTGGGGCCGTGGGTCGGACGGAGTCGATGTCCGCCGGCGACCCGCAATCGCCTGGTACAGCAGAAAAGCGGGGAACTGCTAAGTCAGGCGGCATCACAGTGATCTACTGATCCCTGTCACCGGGATCATTTACATCTAATATGCCCCTGGCAGCCCAGCCCCCTCACAATTAGAACAGGCTGGGGGAACACAGTTAACCCCTAGATTGGCCCCTGCAGGTTAACCCCTTCCCTGCCAATGACATTTATACAGTAATCAGTGGCTAATTTTAGCTTTGATCGCTGTATAGTTGTCAATGGTCCCAAAAAAGTGTCAAAAATGTCCAACATGTCCGTCGCAATATCACAGTCCAGATAAAAATCGCAGATCGCTGCCATTACAATTTTTTTTTACCACAAATATGAGGAAGAATATATATCGGCCAAAACTGATGAATAGTTTTTATTTATATATTTTTTTTTTTTGGATATGTATTATAGCAAAAAGTAAAAAAAAAAGTTTTGTTTTTTTTCCAAAATTGTCGCTCTTTTTTTGTTTATAGTGGTGATCAGAAGTGATGCAAGAGATGTTCAAATACCACCAAAAGAAAGCTCTATTTGTGGGGAAAAAAAGGACTTCAATTTTGTTTGGGTACAACGCTGCACGACTGCGCAACTGTCAGTTAAAGCGACACAGTGCAGTGCAAAAAGTGCTCTGGTCATAAAGGGGTAAATCCTTACGGGGCTGAAGTGGTTACTGGGCACTGATCAGGCTACATTAATGGGCACTGGTCAAGCTGCAATAATGGGCACTGGTGTGGCTGCATTAATGGGCACTGGTGTGGCTGCATTAATGGGCACTGGTGTGGCTGCATTAATGGGCACTGGTAAGGCTGCATTAATGGACACTGGTGTGGCTGCATTAATGGGCACTGGTGTGGCTGCATTAATGGGCACTGGTCAGGCTGCATTAATGGGCATTGGTCTGGCTGCATTAATGGGCGCTGGTAAGGCTGCATTAATGGGCACTGGTCTGGCTGCATTAATGGGCACTGGTCTGGCTGCATTAATGGGCACTGGTCTGGTTGCATTAATGGGCACTGGTGTGGCTGCATTAATGGGCACTGGTGTGGCTATGCCCTGTCCTATGCCCTATAGTGGATTTTTTTTACTTCTGTTTTTTTGCGTAATTCTGTATAGTTTATATACTGTTTTCGTGCATGTTTGCAAAATTAAAGTGGGCTGGTCTGGATGAAGTCCAGGGCCAAATTTTTGTCCCAGCCCAGCCCTGAGTACAGTACAATATGAAGAGAGAGAACACTAACCTTGCACATTCTTGTCACCTGCATTTGCGCTATGCATATTCTTGTCATCTGCATTACTGCTCCGCACTTTCTTCTTGCCATGCTTGCTCTGCATTTTCTATGCAGCCATATTGGATGTACAGTACAGTATGTATGTGCTAAAAAGCATACCAAAAAGCTTCTCAATACTCTACTGTAAGTGTCTTCACAGTACTGTACACTTTCAGTATCTCTCTGTGACCCACAAAGGAAAGCAGGGAAAATGGCTGCAAATCGTGTTCGTGAACCAAAGTGGAGTTCATGAACCAAAGCAAATTTTTGTGAACTCTTCTGTTCGTGAACTGAGTTGTTCTTGAACAGAAGCGTTGGTGAACAGAGGTACCCCTGTATACTGGAGAGTGTATATAGCTGTCCAATGTAAAGAACTGTTCAATTTCTGGGCATCCCATAATCATCACAAAAAGAAACATGTCTGACCCTGTCGCAGACATTGGCAGCCCATCAGACTCATAAGGATTAGATGCCTTTTTTGATTTTTGGGTTTAAGATTATTCATATGCATATTATGTTATATTTTTATCTTATAGCTTACTTCCCGTTGGTGGAAACCTTTTATTGTGTTCAAAGCACATTGGAATGACATATGGGCTCTTTTTGTTATTGAGGATTATTTCCTGGTCTGGGAGCAGTCATGTAAAGTGCTCCACAGACCGGAAGTTCTGGTTTCATGGTTCTTAAACCGGAAGTCCTGGGACCTGTATGTTGTTTCCCTAATGTAGCTTCCCTTTGCATTGCATTGTGGGATAGGGCTGTTTCCTGTGTTTGGAGTGCATCACTGGTCACACGGTGTGTTCCACTGACTATTTCCTGGTCTTGGAGTGCTCTGTTGGTCATGTTATGCACTCCAAAGACAGGAAGTTCTGGTTTTTCGTGTTAAACATGACATTCCGCCCACTTTATAAACCCTATTGGTGCCTGTGCAGCTGACCACGCCTCTGACGATGCTCATTGGAGCGAAACCGGTCAGGTGGTACAGCTGCAAGCAGGCACGGTCATGTCTCCTATGTGTGGATTGCTTTTTGTGATGACATTATATGCTCTGAAACCCTTTGGAAGCTTGTAAGTGCAATTCCTTTTAATCATTAAACATTTTTATACAGGCTTCACTATCTGTGCTTCCTCTTTTATCTTTTATCCGTTGGTACAATTGTTCGGTCAACCTTGGTCGTGAGAACGATCACTGCAGGGTGGCTGTCATTTTTCATATATCTGGAGAGAGTGTTCCTGACTTTTGGATAATGTGACTAAAAAGGCTCATGATTCCTTGCTATCTGGTAAGAAGATTCAGAGAGCACGGGGTGTAGTGTGTCATTCCATCTTCACACACTAACTGGTGTCAGTCTTTCCTATCATAGAAACCAAGAAACTATGTTTGTTTAATACTATTATAAAGAAGAATATCTCTCACAAAGAAATAAATTTCTCTATACCCAGCGCTACTGTTTTTTCTTTTTAGAGATGTGCTGTGGTCTAAAAGGTTAGTGGGCTGCCGCTTTGTCTATAATGCTTATCTATGGTAAACTTTAACTCCAGTAGTGTCTATTGCTTATACCCTTTAGTCAAAGTTTAAGCAGCGCCGCTACTACTGTGCATGCATAAGGTGCTAGTGCTTGTTCTATTTGTAAAATACACTTCTGAATCCTTAAAAACATACAATGCATCTGCAATCTTACAAATACTTATAAATGCTTATAAAATATAAAATATAAAATATAAAACCATGTGCTTATATCGTTCAACTGGTTATAGGAAATATATCAGTCCTGGGGTGCTTTGGTCCTGCCAATTCCCTATTAGGGATTTGTGGTTAAAAAACCAAATCATTCAAAAAAACAGTCATTAGATAAATTATTATGTATCCGACAATTAATCTTCTTATATC
>BLSH010299711.1:43127-58345 GCA_018402905.1 Glandirana rugosa | reverse complement strand
GACCGGCTACACCAAGTGGACTAGTGTGACGGGAGTTCGTGTGAAAAGGTGTATAGGCCTCTGTGTCTTGTCGGACCGTGAAACAAAACAAAAAAATAATCCCCGTAACTTGAACGTACCCCATCCCTACTAATACCCTACAGTGTACCTTACTCAAACGCGATAGATCTTGTGTACGCAGTTTTAGCTAGTCCCCGCGCGTGGTAAACAACTAGTGGTTTACTTCAGGTTATGTTTTCAGGAACACGACGCGATTTTTAAAGGCAGTAATTTGTTTGTATAGATACCATTTGAAATTGAGGTCATCACAGATAACGAATATGGGAAATCAGTTTCAAATTCGTCATAGAACAAGCACTAGCACCTTATGCATGCACAGTAGTAGCGGCGCTGCTTAAACTTTGACTAAAGGGTATAAGCAATAGACACTACTGGAGTTAAAGTTTACCATAGATATGTTTGTTTAATGACGGAAATTTTTAGCGCAGCACAAGGACTTTTGTATTGGACTTCATTTGGTGATCAACAAATGGTGCGCGCCCCTGATCGATTTTGACGCATGTGTTCTAGATAGCGCAAACTCATTCCATGTGACATCCCATAATCATCCCTACCCCATGCAAGTTCAATGCCCCTAATAAAAAAACAAAACAAAGTGCCAGGCTGTTCTGTGTCTCCGGATATGTGGAAAAGTGTGCTTGAGGGCAGTGTGATCAGGTGAACCACATCGGCCAGCCACCCTTACGGGGGCCATTGGCTACATTTGGGGCCTCATATCCAGGATTCACCTGATTCACATAATTTTGCCAGTCATTACCCCTAGCAACGGAAGTGAACTGAGCCAAGGAAATGTGACTGTTTTGCTATTAGCATGGATGGAACCTGGGAAAGGACTTATGTGCTTTGCCCACCAAACTGTGCTCTAATACAACTGCTGTTGCCTGTAGTAACCAGCGGGAGCAGTCGCCAATTTCTGTTCCTGCTTTTCCTAGTTGCCACAAACCAGCTCCGGGGATAACTTCCTGCAATTCAGTGACTTGACTAACACGTGCTATCTCCCATTGCAACCATTGCACCCATGGATTACAAATATGTCCAGCTCTCTGCAAAAGCTAGACATCACCCACTGGATTACAAAAATGCCCAGTGCTCTGCAAAAGCTAGGCGTCTTGAACTTTGGCTTCAAATTCCTGCTTACTGTAAAGTATGCCTGGTAATGTTTTCTGTTAATGGAAGGAGAGACTGTACTGTGTGCTTTCCAGCAAAACAGTGGGTACTGTAATTACTGTTGCTACCGGCAGCCAGTAGCGAGGTCAGCATGCCTGGACAAGTCCTGCCAGCGTCAAGAATCTACCCAGGGTCTCCCAGTACTTAAGGGAAGTACAGCAATGAGTTGCTCTGGAGTGGGGCCTAGATTATATGTTTGTCCCACCCCATGTCATGGATATCTTGGAGAACTCCAGGGACGAGTGGGAAGACAAAATGACATAGGAGTACCTGCATGTACCTAAGTCTTTGAGGGGACCAGATAGCAGCAGTTGGGAGAGATTCAAGGATCTGTAGAGAGAGTGGAACCTTAGGTGTGCTATCCAGAAGGACTGTGTGATAGTGATTAAAGCAGGCCAACCCGCATGGAGCTTTTCCATTTCTGTTCGGGAGGACGGGGGAGGCCGGAAGAGGTTGCCCAATCCCCATTACTATAATTAAGGGACTGTTGGAGCTACAACCAATGTAGGTACACTACAGAGACCGCAAGACAAGACAGACTGCCATCCTGTGCCCAGTGGAAGAGACTTGACCATTGGAAGGATTGGGGGTTTTTCCTGTTTTCATTTCCCTTTTTGAAACCTGTTGCCTGGGGAGGGGCTCCTCCCATCAGGAACTTTTAAAAGGAACTATTTTTTTTAAATACCTTTTCCCCTTTTTCTGCTTCTGCCAGTGGGATTCTAATCCCTCACTGACAGGGCAGACAGAAAAAAGAAAAAGAGACTGTTAATATGTGCTGTGTGGTTTTTCTATTGGGAGGCTTATAACCCCCTTCCAGTAGACCTGTTGTTATTTAGTTAGTTGTAGTTTAGTTGTTTCTTCATCAAGAGAGTCAAGAGAGAATCTTCTTCTGCAACTGTTTGAATGGAGTGCTTTTCTCCCAGGAGGAGTGCTTCAGGAAATGTATTTTGGTGTATTTACATGCTGTTAGTAGTAGGGACAGTAGTTAGGATTGTAAGTTATTGTGTAATGTAAATAGTCACAGAGATTGACCTATATGTTTGTACTTATTTGTATAGTTCCCATCCAAGTTTGTTTCCTTTCTTCCCTTCCCATTTTAGATCATGGGATGCCCTGCTCCTGGGCCCAGGAGCTATGTTTTCAATTTTCTCAGCTGGGGACCAGCTGAGGTTTGTAGGGGGTGAATGTAGCGCCCTCCACGCTAGGTAGGTGTAGTGTAGGATTTTTGGCCATCTGGGTTGTTCTAAGGAGCCTTGACAAATCCCCAATCTGGGTTGGCAGGGGGCAGGCCACCTTAAATACCCAGGTTCAGCCCCAATCTGGGAGGAGAAGCTCAGGTGGAAGTCTGGAAATGGAGTAGTATGGGCTTTCGTGGCCAGTCTGTGGGGGGGGGGGGGGTGACCCCAGCCTGGAGTGCGCGGGTGCAGCCAGGAGGAGTGAGATCTTGGTGGCAGGCACAAGGCAGAGTGGAAGGGATAGCGGGAGAGAGCACTATCTGGGAGAGATAGCACTCAGTACTTTGCTACACAATGGAGGCTAATAGCCTCTGCCTGTAATGGGCAGTCCGAAGGCCCTGCTTTAACTACAGCAGGCCTCACCATGTGCTAGCTAGGCCAGAAGAAGATGTTGGAGGCCTCATAATTATCCTTTCGGGTCTCACCTGTGGGAAGCAAGTGTTGTGCAGGAGAGAGGAATAAGGAGTTTAACGGTCAGTAAGTGTTGTGCTGGAGGAAGATGAAGAAGTGTATATACCGGGGAGTGTATATAGCGGTCCCATGTAAAGAACTGTTCAATCTCTGGGCACCTCTTAATCATCCCTACCCCATCCAAGTTCAAATCCATTAATAAAACAAAACAAAACACCCTCCCTTCACAACTTGTAAGGCTTACAAGTTTTTTCCCACTTTTCTGGGTAACTTCCCTCTCTATCTCTTCTCCTCTTACCTGCTAATACTCCCCCACCCCTTTACTTCTTCTTATTCTTCCCCAACAAACACACACTTTTTTTTTTTTCTTCCCTTCCCCTCTCATTCCTTTCCAGACCCCCACCCTCCCTTTCCCCCCATCCTTACCAGCTCTCTCTCCAGTTGGACCACCTCTGTGCCTGACGACACCCCTAACTATTTAGTGATTACAGAAATCCTTAACAGCCTCAATTACAGCTCTGCATAGTTCCAGCTGTGCCATGCAGAAAGAATCAAAATTCCAAAACCCTCTATTGTTGAAATGTGTTTCGCTCAACATGAAAAGTCTGAATATACCAGAAAAAAAGTTTGCAGGTTCTGTCAGCTCTTACCAAACACAAAGCTTGGTTTTTCTTTCTCCTGAAAACCCATTTCCATTCAGATTCCATGCCCAAACTCACTAACAGTTGTAGCACCCCCATAGTGTAGGTGCTTTTATTTTTGTAGATTTTTGGTAGGAGAGGAAAAATCTAGTCAGGCCTGACTGTAAGTGCAGGCCTGAATGTTTTGATTTGGGCTGGGAGTGGCTCAGGGGTGGGGCTGGCGATGGACAGAAGGTACACTCCTTGGAGATTCCTCCCCTTGAGCTGGGAAAGCTCTAGAAGGGGGGTGGATGAGGAGGTGTCACTTCCTGGTGTATGACAAGGAGCCCTGACCAATCCACAGGTTGGATCATCAGGGGGCAGGCCTCCTTAAATACAGCTGTCTGCCAGCAGGTGTCAGGAGAGTGACAGGTGGAAGAGATGAGGATGTTTCTGGAGCTACGGATCAGGCGAACCTGAGGCCTAGGGCTTGGGTGCAGCCTGGAGTGGGAGTTGGCTCATGGAGTTGCACAAGAGAAGCAGGAGAGCATCTGAGTTCTACATGGAAGGAGACTCTTTAAAGAATCCACCATATAGTCAGTGAGTGGCAGCCTCTGGGAGTTGGTTGAGAGGGCTGAGATAGTCTGAGAGGAGAGCGAGCAGTCTGTAGAAGTCAAGAGGAGCCAACCAAGGGGGAGGAGAGCCATTAGACTGCAGGACAGGCCGGATGGGTCTGGATGATGGATGGGCTGAGAGTAGTAGTTAATGCAAGGCCCAACTAGCATCAACGTACTTAGTTTCACAAAAGAGGGTCCATGGTTTCAGGGAAGAAAGCCTGCTATTCTTACCCACAAAGGGTGGTTCTGAGGCCTTGCCAGTGGCTGCAGCAGGCCTCACCATGTGCTAGCTGTAGTTAAGAGGAAGTGTCATGGAGGTCTGATAAATTTATTTTTGGACTAGGGGAACAAGAGTAACGGTCAGCAAGCAGTGTGCTGGAGGAGAAGAAGTGTATATACAGGAGGTGTATATAGTAGGTCCCATGTTCAATTACTGGGCATCCCCCAGTCATCCTTATCCCTATCCAAGTTTAACCCCTAAATAAAACAACAAAACAAAGTACCGGCCTGTTCAGTGACTTCGGGTGTGTGTGATTCGTGTGATTGAGGGTGTCGGGCAAGTGGACCACAACTATCAGACACTCTTGAGGGAGCACATGGCTATACAGTCTTTATCAAACAGCCATCCACTCCATGAACCCTTCCGCAAAGACCAAGGGGTATCCATATTAATATCCAAACACGCCCCTTTTCAATTATCAGACTCCTTGATACACCCGGAAGGTAGATTTGTCCTTATTAAGGGCCTGTTTGCTTCCAAACCAATAACACTGGCGAATATTTACTGTTCAAATGAGCACCAGGTCTCCTTTTATAGGAAAATTAGTGATCTCTTGTTTACTTTTCGGGAGGGCTTGGTCCTGTTGGGGGGCAACTTTAATGTTCCGATAAGTCCAGAGATTGACACTTCCTCAGGTACTTCCACATTGACATACCGAGCATTATGACAGATCAAATTACAACTTCAGGGGCTAACCCTACATGACACGCGGCGCATCTTATTCCCTTCAGTTAAAGACTATACTTTCTATACAACTCCTTTTCAAAAATATTCCTGAATAGACTATTTTTCCTCTCCAAGCAAAACCTGCCCTACCTTAAGAAAGCAACAATAGAACCGATGTTCCTTTCTGATCTACACCCTTTTTCGGTTACCCTAACTTTGCCGGTGTAAGGTCGTCTGACGGCAGGTGACAGGCGCACACCGCTGGGTTCAGGGCACACCGCTAAGCTTGTGAACCCTTAGCTGACTGCTGTGAATAGAGCTCAGGTTGGCGCAGGGAAGCGGGACTGCTGAAACTCTGACACAGATAGCACAGGGAGCTAGAGCATAAGTTTCCCAAGGGCGAGTCTAAGAGCCAGCAGGTCAAGATCGGTACACAGGAACAAACGAAGAGCGCACGGCAGAAGCACGCACACTGAGCCAAACATACAATATTGATTGGCATCACAGGCTTGCACTGCCAGGTATTAAATAATGTTCCTAATTTGGGCCTGGGGTGGAGCCCAGCTGAGGAAGTCTTACAAAAGTGCACAGGTGAGGGAGACACGGCCTCTAATTGGACACATGCAGAAAGGTAAGCAAACAGACAGGACATGAAATGTTAGCAGCTTCATGACACCCGGATTCAGCTCCCAGAATAAAAACTTAGCGATTGAACCCTTAGTTACTCAAAGATCCAGAATGTGTCACCTTCCTAACTTCCCAGCTTTGAATGTACTTTAAGGAGATTGCCTCTCCAGACATCTCTCATGTCACTTTGCGGGAGGCTCACAAGTGCGGAATTTGTAGGAAACTCATAGCCCAAGCTACAAAAAGCAAAAGACAACACCAAGAGAAAGTTGAGACGTTGATTGAGAAAATTGGGCGCCCGGAAGCCTCCCACAAACACTCATAGCCATCTCTGAAAGAGTTGTTACACACCCACTCTCTCTTACTAGAGGAGCTTGGGAAGCGCACTAGATGACGCTATGTACTCTAGCAAAAAGTGTTCTACGAACATGGCAATAAAAGCGGGAGACTTTTGGCATGTGCAATGTGGACCTCTAAACCCTCCCACACGATTCACCATATTCAAGATCATCAAGGCCCACTTTTTTCTAGTAACGAAGATATAGCAAAATGTTTCAAGCTCTTCTATTCTAAACTATACAACCTGAACTCTGGTTGCCAGAAACCGTCTCAGTCATAAGCTAGGTTGGGACCTATTCCTAGCCCAATACCAATTTAGAACCTACAGGCTAAAGAATTGGAATGCCCCCTTTCTACAGAAAAGCTGCAGACCACCTTAAAGCAAATGAAACCGGGTAAAAGCCCATGCCCAGAAGGGCTCACACTTCAATACTGTAAATGCTTCTTTGATGTCCTATCCCCTAGATTAATGTCCACTTTCAATGCCTTGGCCAATCCAAGTCTATCAATAGGCCGTATGCTAGAGGCCCAAATAGTGGTCATACCAAAAGTGTGTAAGGATGCCACACAAGTGATGTACTACAGACCCATATCCCTTCTTAATGTGGACATCAAATTGTATGCAAAAATATTGGCTAATGTTTATTTCCGCTTATACCAAATCTTATCTCTTTGGACCAAGTGGGATTTGTTCCTGGAAGGGAAGCCAAGGATAATACTATTCAAGCATTGAATCTTTACCACTGGCTCACAACATCGAAAACCCAGGGCTTCTTCTTATCCCTAGACGTGGAGAAGGTGTTCGACAGGGTGGCCTGGGACTACATGCATGAGGTCCTGAAAGCGATTGGCGTTCTCTCTCGCATTTTGGCCCATATCTTACCACTGTACTCCTCCCCCTTTGTTAGTGTACGGGTTAATGGCCACCTGTAGAACGCCTTAACCATAAGCAATGGAACCCAACAGGGTTGCCTTTTATCTCCCTTGATTTTTGTTCTAACGTTGGAACCTTTCCTTAACAGGCCACGGTCCAACCCCAATACTAAAGGTCTTCAGATACGAGATAGAGATTATAAGGTCGCAGCCTTTGCGGACGATATCCTTCTCTCCCTTACTTCCCTGCACATTTCTTTATCTAACTTGCTAAAAGACATAGACCGCTTCGGAGCACTGTCATACCTAAAAAATAATTATACTTAATCACACGCCCTGAATGTCTCCCTCACAGCATCAGAGGTAGATAGCTGCCAAAATTCTTTCCCATTTTTATGGAAAAAAGTGGTATTACTCACTTAGGTATCCAGATTACAGCCAAAGTATCGGACCTATATTACCAAACCTTTTTAATAGCCTTGAACAGAGTAAAAGCAGATCTGAAGGACTGGGAGAATCTTAACGGCTCATGGTTTGACCGCTCAGCCCTACTAAATATGATAATCCTACCACACCTTTTGTACTTAATGCAGACCATTCCGATTCAACTACCAGCTTCCTTAATTGTGGCCTACAAGGAGGATTGCTCGCTATTTATATGGAGAAACTCTCCACTCCGTATTACGTACTCCCAACTTACACGCCTAAAAACTAAGGGTGGTATTGGATTTCCAGACCTGCACAAATACTATCTTGCCTGTCACCTCATGACAATCATAGACTGGAACATCCATGAGGCCGAGAAGGTCTGGGTAGCCTTAGAAAAAATCACTCATACAACCCTCTCTGAGTGCCCTACAGTGGACACTCCCCCAACATTGGACACAAGAGACCTTGGCGCACCCTCTTATTCAGCCTCCCCTCAGGGCCTTTAAACAGATGGCAAAAAGATGTAACATTCTCCTCCCGGGACCTTTAACTGCAGGAAGGGGGAACTCCAACTTCACCCCTGGTGAATCCAGCTCTTTTCTAAGTCAGGAGTGGCCTCACGACAAGTTGTTAGGGCACCAATTTTTTTTAAAGGGATCCCCTCGTTCTATGCCTCTTACCCACTCCTTCCTTTTCTGGACATATAGACAGATCCGACACTTTCTCTCTACTCAAGCCTCGACAGCGATTTGGACAAGACAACTCACACCATTTGAATCTCTATACACTCAACCTCCCCCACAGAGACATTTGATTTCTTACATATATAACATTCTTATAGAGGACCCGTCCAATACCCTGGACTCAACACTTACAGCCTGGGAGACAGATCTCCAGATTTCCCTTACTGACGAAGAATGGTATGTCATTCATGAATTTACACATAATGGATCTCTTAATGTTGCTATCCAGAAGAATTCCTACAAAATTGAAACCCGATGGTACATAACTCCATGACGCCTACACAAATTTTCCCTGTCTATTCCAGACATATGCTGGAGATGTGGGAAATCAAAGGGAAACATGCTTCACATCTGGTGGGAATGTGAATCCCTTCAACCATTCTGGAAGGAAGTTCACAAGGTGATTACACGTGTCAATACTGTACATATGCTTTAGATTACTCCCGGCACAGTACCTCTTACACCATACATATCTAACCAAAAATGAATATCACAAATCATTGGCCATGCATATGGTAAATGCAGCAAGACTATGCGTTCCGGTTCACTGGTGATCCACAAGCATTCTAACAATCAGAGAATGGTTCATTAGGCTTTCTAGAAATTGAGGAGATGGAAGAGCTTATCTACATCTCCCAAGAACGCATACAAAAATTTACAAAAACATGGGCATGCTGGACCCACTTTAAAACGACTCAACACTTCCATGCCTATAATGCTTTATTAGTTGCTGGAGGTAAAACGATCTTACTCTCTAAAACATAAAAGTGTAAACTGGAAAGTAGTTGCTGGTCCTGATATAACCCTGGGCCCCTTATCCTTTTCCCCCTTTTCTACCCAATGCCATTTTTAAATTTGACCCTATATGGAAATGCTGGTTAGATTTATTTTCATTAAGAAACCCCATAACTGATATGTACTATTTGTAATTTAGCTGTGATTGGATGGTGTGGGTTTTTATTTATTATTTAGGCTGTGTCTTTTTTGTTATCATTTGTATATGTCTTTAATTTGTACAAAAACATGTTTTCTAATAAATACAATCTGATTAAAAAAAAAACATCAGAAAAAAATATACTCACCTTACTTTTACCACTGCAAAACTGGCCAAAAACATCTCCATTTAATAGAAAGTCTCCTCTGGCATCCACTGGGAAATTGGCACTTCTGGTGGTGTCATTCTCCTTGTTCTCCTGGAGCACTAAGTGGTTCCATCCTCTGACCTCCATGTCATTACTGTATCCTTTAGTAATGTGGAGGTCAGCAGAAGGAACCACAGAGCACTGTGGGGTACACAAGAATGGGACATTCCAAAAAGGCTGGTTTCCCAGTGGACTTTAGAGGATTTCTATTGAAGAGCAGTGTTCTGGAGGCTTGGAAAAGGTAAGTTTTCTTTCTCTTCGTTTTCAGGTGAACCTGTGTGGGCAGGTGCAGTCTATGTTCTCCACTGCAGGTCGCACTTGTCCACAGCAGCAATTCAGATGGGTAGAAAGTTGAGCGGAAACTAGTTCCTATATGGTTTCCTCAGTGACGGGGAGGCAGCTATCTGATTGAAATTAATTTGGCAGCCATTTTGGGTCAGGCAGAGTCTACTTAGCCCCAGGCTGCCAGGTTTGGCATGCATTTTACAAGTGGCTAGCATAGGGACATGTCACCCATCTAACAGGGACAGTACTTAAAGGCAGGGAAAGGTTCTAGGGAAAGAAAAGGGACTATTCCACCCTCAGAAAAGCCTCCCCTTTGGGAACAGACTGGCCATGCCACATTCCTCATGCCAGATACTGCCAGCATCTCCAGGTCTTCAGTCTACTGTCCCAACTCTGTTGTCCTAGTTGGGTTGCCTCCCTGCCAGGCCTGTTGTTTACTGCTGAACTTTTGTTACATTATATTCCTGTTGCTGCACTTGCATTTCATGTGCTTTTTGCCTGCCACATCCCAATGCTGATATCCACACTTGCTTAGCATTTCTATTGTAATGGACAGGGTTTCTTTAAAGAAGGGCTCTTTGGATGCAGCCATTACCTAAATCGTTGTCTACATTTTAGAGGCAGTAAATCCATCACTCAACCCAACTCTCATCAAACGTTTATGGGCGTGTGGCTGTTTCCATCAAATCTTTCTCAGACAGGTGTTTTGCTTCATGACAATTCCTCCTAATCAGCTTAATGATTGGATGTCTAGGGTGTACATATACAAACCTGGCGTACTGAGCAATGCAGGTTCTCCAAACACTTGGACTTCACAGAGCTGTAGATATTCCTGTTTTCCAGGCAGGACGATATTCACATATTGGCCAACCATGCCATTGCACTGGAAGGTCTGAGTGGCACCATTGGGTATGTTGGTTATTTCTGCGCACCTGCATAAAAGCAGTTATATCATACATACTGTAAAAGTGTTGAGATGTTACTTGTACTAATGATATAACAAAATGTAAGTAAAGTTAGCTTTGTCACAAATATTTCTTTTTTGTGCTTGTCCTCAATACAGATATTCTGCAATTAGATTGTAAGTATTTAAAGGAGAAATGCAGGTAATGAAAAAAAAAACCCATTCATACTCACCTATATGCCTTCAGCATCGGTCCAATGCTGCAGCTGCCCACCGCCACCTCTAAGCCAAATAATGATAGTAATCACATGACTGATTTCTCCACTCAGTTCTCGGGTCAGCTCTGAGCACAGAGTTGTGAATATTAGTCACTGCTCCATGCTTTTCCCCTCCAGTGCTCCTTGGCTGCGCCATCTGCCAGGTTAGTCACCCGGGTGGATCCCAACATTATTGTCAGGATCCCTCCAAAGTATGGCTTTGTGACATCAGCCGACAGCGGACTTTACCTCACTGTCGTCTGATTCTGGGTCACAGGAATGCAAATGCAAGTGCACTCCTGAGACCTACATGAGAAGTATGACCAACAACTTTAGGCCCTAATTCTTCTCTTTTAAAATAGTGCCTCCAATTCATTATCTAATATCTAGGTACGGGGTCTAATAGACCCCTGATGTCTCTATAAAGAGAACCTGTCACTTGTCCATGCTATCGCATAGGGAGGTTGTTAGTCCCTTTGTGACAGCAATAAAGTTAAATGAAAAAATAACAAAAATGTAAAAAAGCTAATAAAAAATTATAATAAAATTATAAAAAAAAAAATGAAAAAGCACCAACCCTCACCTTGTACACAGCCCAATGCAAACGTGTAAGTAGGGCGCACACATGTATGCCAATAATATCTAAGTGCGTGCAATAATTCTAGGGCCATAATTCATGGTTAACTCTCAACTGATAACCCATAAAGGCTTTTACGGGAAGAATTTGGGGTATTATCATTTTCAGTGATTTCACGGGCTCGCACAGTTTTGAGGCTTGACATGTTTGGTATCTATCTACTCAACACAGCCTCATCTTTTATATTTTGCCAAAATAAATGGGTATTATATTGTGTTTCTTTGCACCAAAATGGATTTAAGTGGATTTTTACCTGGAAGAATATATTTCCACTTGCATAAGTATTGTGCAACACAAAAAATTGCAACTACCATTATTTTATTCTTTGGGGTCTCTGCTTTCAGAAAAGTTATACTTATTTGGGGGTTTAAAGTAATTTCAAGCAAAAAAAAGGCACATTTTATCACATGCACCAAAAAAAAAATTTGCCCCAGTAGAGGTTAAAGAAGAGCTTCAGAAGCATATAATGTTCTTTGAGAGCAGTGGTCAGGAGATGTCATATAGAGTCCAATGTACAGAGTGCAGTAGTCAGGACTATGAAATATACAACATGTAGTCTGTTGCGCACGGCTCAGGAGTATATACAGAACAGAGTGTAGAGGCCAGAAGTGCATTGTGCAGAGAGTTCAGGGGACAGGAGTTCTACTGCTCGCTGGAAAAAAGGAGATTGTAATTTTATATAACTAGTTTTGAGTTTCAGGTACCCTTGTCAGGCAGCACAGTCTGGTCCTGCACTCCATGTGTCTTCTCTGTACACTGTTTTGCAACTGAGTCTTGTGGCTGGTTAGAGGTCAAACCCATGTTGTACCTGAACAATATAGCATCACTCCCCCCCTCTCTTCCATCAATGTAATGTGCCTGCAGAAGAGCCTGATTAGCTTGCCCTCTGACCATCCCTGGTCCATGGCTTATTCACTGCAGAAAATTTCTAGGGACTTAAACTTACATTTAAATACTTAAATAAAGAAACATTGAAAAGAACCAGTAGCAACCTTGGATTGTTGTTCCCATTGTTCTCCAGAGAGTTGCCGATAAGGATGTTTGCCCCATTCAGTCTCTCGCCACAGCAGTCTCCTCTGTTGGTGATGATGACAGAGGAAATTCTGTACGAGGCCCGTAGATCCACCCTCCACCACGGGGACAAGTCAGGTTGAGTACATGAGCACGATCTGTAAAAGTTGGAGTCTGTGTTCCCATCAATGGATTTTATGGCTTCGTTGCCGGCAGAGTAGCTGGAAGATTGTGTTGCTTGACCTTGAAGGGCAAGATTTGTACCTGTATTTATGAAGCATAACCAGAGAAGAAATCAATTTTGAGAATAGTAGGCCGCGTTCAAAAACATAGAGCCATGTTAATGATTATCATTTTGAACATGTGCATTTTATTGTGCATTATCATTTCACTTTAGACACTTTACACTTACTGGCTACTGGCTACTAACAGTTTTACAAATCCTTAAAGCTCATCTTTAGAGGAAAATAAACATTCTACCGACCCCCTCCCTCCAACCCATTCCCATCTATTTAAAATCTTTTTAAAATATGCAACACCTTACACCCTCCTGGGCTGGAAGAATAGCTCTCGTAAAAATGTTTTTGCTTCCACAGGTATTATATCTATTCAGATCAGTACCAATCCCATTTTCAACAACACACCTTAAAAAACTCCAAACTATCCTCAACAAATGTATTTGGTGTGGCAGGAAACCGAGAATTAAAGGTAATACCCTGACCAGACCCGCAACTCTTCTGGGTCTGGGCGCACCAAGCATATCTTTATACTATAAAGCAACCATTCTCTCACAATCCAGAGGTGACTGGACTCAATCATATACCTGCCCTTGGTCACAAATAGAACAAGCAGCGTGCAAAACAAACATCAGATCCACCATTGGAGCATCTATTTTAAAACCCCGTTCAATCTCATCCTTCCTGGATACTACCAAAGCAACCATAAAAACTTGGATCTCCACAGTAAACTCAACACATGCAATCTCCATGACATCCCTACAGAAAATACCTTTAACATCACTGGAATTGATCATACCGGACCTGAACTTAGCCACCTGGAAAACAGCGGGTATTACTCACATTGCCACTTATATTCAAACTCAATATTGAAATCTTTTCAGGAAATACAACAAACATCCTTGCTACCTAAAACTTCCTTTTACCAATACCTTCAAATACGACATGCACTGCAACATATATATATTGGCAATTCTCGACGACTGGACCGTCTCTTGGATCTTATGGACACTCCTTGGAATGCAAAAATTGGTCTCTCCCCTTTCTACAAACTTCTAGCTAGGTCCATATCGGTTGACAAACCCACTACCATTCTGCAATGGGAGCGCACTCTGAACTGCAAATATCCTATAGAAAGCAGGCAGCAAGCAGCAACCATTCCACTTAAATACTCTCGTTGCATCACCCACTGGGAGTCTTCCCAAAAAGTCTTGCACAATTGGTATCACACACCTTATCGACTAGCAAAAATCTATAAGGATCAGTCACCACTATGTTGGAGAAACTGCGGAGCAACTGCCACACCCATCCATATATGGTGGCAATGCCCCAAACTACACTCCTTCTGGCAACATATATTTGAGCTCATCAGCCAACTCACAGGACACAATCTCCCGCCTAAGCCGAAAGCGGCTCTTCTAAACCTCGACATGGACAAATGGCCAAAATCCTATGTTCCCATAATTTCCCATATCTTTATAGCTGCCCGCCTTACCATCACTAGAAGCTAGAAATCACCCTATCCACCAGACTACAACAATGCTATCTCAATTATAAATGCAAATGCAACCAATGACTATGCATACGCTAAGGCCCACTTACTAACCGACAAATTCAACCGCCAACGGGACCTCTGGACAAAAAGTCCTTTTTGCACCCTACAAGTATAACTTTCTCTAATCCGCAATGCACCTAACATTCATACATATGGACTATAACCGGCAATACTAGGATGCGCTCCACATATCATCCACTTCTCAAGAGCTACTGCTAGAGCCACTAAATCTCTAGAACTGGAGCTAGACCACCATCCGAGTTTCCAACAATGTGATATGCTTTAATAATTGAGACTCTACCCCCCCACCTCATGACCTTGCCCTCTGTTGTTCTCTTCTCTCTTCTTCCTGCTGTTATCAACACTCTTTCTCTTTATTATGCTACTATAGCATGACCCTTCAGAAATGCACACATACGTTTATACTGCCATGCATTACTGATTAACTATCTATCAAGACGTCAAAAACTACAATGTCGGTGTACACCCCTGATTAGGAAGTTTGAGTCCTTTTCGGGATGTACCATAATACTTCAAATAGTCTACTTGCCCTGCCGCACAGAGAGTTCCCTATTGGGGTGTGGCAGCCCAGGTGGGCATTGCATACAATCTGAACCCAAAATTACTATTACAGATGTAGACAATATTAGATACTAGATGGCAGTGATTTATTGGAATGGTGATTATACTTCTAAAAGTAAATTGTGATGGAATTGAATCTGTACATTCCACATGTTTCACATTTCGCTCATGATGTAATGTTACATTTCTTAATAATAATAAAAACTTATTGAATATAAAAAAAAATCTTTTTAAAAGGGTACCTTGTAAAGCTATTTTTCAATCTCAATCTACCATCTGTGCCTTTCTTCTGGGAGTGGAGACCATTTATCCAGCACTGCAGTCTGTGCCCATCACTGACCAGACCCTTTGTCATGATGTCATCATGCTGCTTCATTCTTCTTGGTCCTCAGCAGACGTTATAGCTAAATAGTCATTAAGAGGCATCCATGTCCCTCCCACTTTGCAATATGGAAGAGATAGGACTTAGAACCCAGGGTGACACATCAGGGCTGTAGATAAGGGGAGGGGGGGTTGGGATGTTCAACCCCCCCCCCCCCCCC
>BLSH010299711.1:20490-43117 GCA_018402905.1 Glandirana rugosa | reverse complement strand
TGGTTCAACCCCCCCCCCCCCCAGAGCATCCTGCCAAAAATAAAAAGTGTCTCTGCCCTGTCGTCTCTCATGGCGCCAGCACCGCAACAACAAACAGTGGAGCTCAGCAGTCAGTATTGCTGGCAAAGTGGATGCAGCAGGTCGGGTGTAAGGCACACCGTCACAGGCACTTACGTCACGCTGTTATGACCAGGCTGTGCTGGGTTCCCGGCGGACAGATTTTAGACACAGTGGAGCAGGTGTCTCTACACTCTGTACTTCCCGCCTTGGACTTCAGAAGAAAATGGAGCAGAGAACATGCAAGGAGGCAGTACTGCTACTAAGGAGCTGAGCCTCCCTCTTTCCTTTTCGGCTAGCAGACCACTTACCACCACTGCTGTGCTGCCATTGAGGTAAATGAGTCTGTGGCAACTGGCAAAATTATTCACTAATCACCCAAGTCGTGAGTTACCATTTTCCACTGCTTGGTTGGTACTGACAGTCCAGCCTGGCTCTGTCAGCTATGTTGTGGTGCTGACTGCAGAGCCAAAGGGTTGAGGGTTTGCCAGGCACAATAATGTCCTGGCCCTTTTTTAATTGTGTTGAAAAGGCAATAATAAGCCCTGGTTCACACTAGGATGTGGTGCAGAAAACCTGCAATGCATCTCCCTCACAAGGCTGTCTTTAACTTGGGGCAAAAGAAGCAGCTGCCCTGGGCCCAGTCATTGTTGTGGGGCACAAAGCAGCTGCCCCTTGCACCTGCGCTGCCCGTAAATAAGATGGCGGCCAAATACTACTGGAATGGAGTTGGACTACAGCTGTGCGGCTTGGTTCCCGGCTTGGTGCTCCATCATCTCTTCCAATCCCAAACCAACCACTGCCTGACCTGCCATCATGTGACCTCCACATCCCCCTAGCAGCCAATCACTCCACCCTCTTACAACCAGACCTGTGATCAGTGGGGAGGAGAGGTACAGTCCATTCTGAAAGTCTGGAACCTGTCACACAGTAAGTAAATGACATGTGTGGTGTGGGGGGGGGGACACTGACAGCACCTGTTACGGTGATCGGGAAAGACCATTGGGAGTGTTCAGCAGACAATGTACAGGGATAGGAGATAAGACAGTACATGGATGGTCTCTGACCATCTCCTGTAGTACAACTGCAGTCTCTGACCATCTCCTCCAGTATGTCTGCAGTCTCTGACCATCTCCTGTAGTACGCCTGCAGTCTCTGAAATCTCTTGTATGCCTGCAGTCTCTGACCAGCTCCTGTAGTACGTCTGCAGTCTCTGACCATCTCTTGTACGCCTGCAGTCTCTGACCATCTCCTGTAGTAGTCTGCAGTCTCTGACCATCTCCTGTAGTACACCTACAGTCTCTGACCCTCTCCTGTACTATGTCTGCAGTCTCTGATCATCTCCTGTACTATGTCTGCAATCTCTGACCATCTCCTGTAGTACGTCTGCGGTTTCTGACCATGTCTTGTAGTACGTCTGCAGTCTCTGACCATCTCCTGTACTATGTCTACAATCTCTGACCATCTCCTGTAGTATGTCTGCAGTCTCTGACCATCTCCTGTAGTACGCCTGCAGTCTCTTACCATCTCTTGTATGCCTGCAGTCTCTGACCATCTCTTGTACGTCTGCAGTCTCTGACCATCTCACGTAGTATGTCTGGCAGTAAATGATATGC
Organism: Glandirana rugosa; assembly: GCA_018402905.1. Taxonomy (NCBI): domain Eukaryota; kingdom Metazoa; phylum Chordata; class Amphibia; order Anura; family Ranidae; genus Glandirana; species Glandirana rugosa. Next base: position 41,444 of record BLSH010299711.1, on the reverse strand, counting down.
ACAACCCTTTGGTGTGTCAGGGGCTGCAGTTGAGGCACTGAAAACCTCATCGGTTGGCCATCACTGAGATGCAGTCTCAAACCAAGCTATACATCCATACAACAAATGGAGTGTATGAGAGTCAGAGCAAGCTGCTCTGGTTTAAAGTAGACCTTTCACCATGAAGGCCTTTTCACACACACTGCAGTCCCTGCTTTCATAGGTGTTTGTGCTCTGCTCATTGCTAATAACACGTTCTAGGAGTTTTCCGTCTATTGGTGAGTCCCCCACCTCCCCAGTCCATGGTGTGCAGGCAGTGAGATGATGTGCTGTAACCTCCAGCAACCAATCAGTGAGTGGTAATGATGTGCTTTAATCTCCAGCAACCAATCAGCAACCAATCACTGAGCAGTCATGATGTGAATGGGGGAGGCGAAGAAAATGTTTACCCAGGGTCCAATCAATATGAAAGGTGGCCCTGATCCTGTACCACATTCAAATTACACTGCCCCTGCAATCTACAGTGGGTGTCAGTGAAATCTTAACGAAAACCCTGCTTGCTACGAGGCACACAGTGCATGCTCACTCCTGTGCTGTGTGGGTCGATGGAGCCACACTTCATCGACCCACACACCGCTGCTTGGTTCTCCCCCTGACCCCCCCCCTCACTTCACCACTTGGTACCTGCTGCTGAACCCCCCAGGATAAAAAATTATCTACAGCCCTGTGACACACGACCATGGATTTAGGTAAATACTCTGAGCCATTTATTTATTTATTTTTTACCTCAGCATGTAGTTGGCAATGTCTAAGAAGGCAGCTGAGAAAGATGTCATGGACATTCAGAGTACTGCTTTAACTATTATACAAAATTAATATTAGCTTTTAAATCAGACCAAAGTAGTTAGGCAACCTTTTTCAAAGTCGCACCCACACAAGTCAGACCAGTTAAGACGGCTTGCATAGGGAATCAGTGATTTATACATGTCATGCGTATTAGCTTAGTATTAAAATCATGCTTTGGAAGCTTGTTGTATACAGCAAACACTTTCATTTCTCTGGAGAATATTACACCATGGAACAGGAAATACAGGAACTTAATAACAAATGAGTACATATAACAGAGATATACCATACATCCTGTTATATCATAGAAGACAAGAACTATTCACTATATTACTCCAGTGCCCTCTGCTGGTATAGACAGGTATAATGCATATGTATATATTTCACAGTACACAGTATATTACATACTGTTGCTTTTTCCAACAACCCTTCTCAACAGCATGTGCTTTCTCAAATTATATTCAGCTTCTTCTGGAAATAGCTATGACTTTCCTTCAACAAAGGCTTGGCAAGTGCATCAGCAGTCATCTCCTCTGATGGGCAGTATTGAATGTCAATGACACCTTGCTCTTGATTGTCCCTCAGTAGGTGATACTAGACGTCGATGTGTTCGGTCCTAGGATTGAGCCTTTCTGATTGTGTAAGTTTGTTATATTCTTGTTGTCTTCAAAAATGGGAATTGGTTTTGACATGTCTATCCAAATGTCCACAAGAAGCTGACGAATCCATATCGCTTCTTGACATGCATATGCTGCTGCAATGTACTCTGCTTCAGTTGAATATAAAGCGAAAGTTACTTGCTTTGGATTAGACCAACTTATGGTTCCTTCCCCATACTGGAAGATGAATCCACTTGTGGATTTGCATTCTGTACAGTCCCCGGCCCAATCAGCATCCACATATCTGACCAGTGAATAGTTCCTTTGAGGTACTGCATCAGTCTTTTCACTGCGTTCCAGTCACAATGACATGGAGCTGAGACTTTCCTGCATAGTATGCCCACTTCTGCGGCTATGTCTGGTCTTGTCACAGTGGCAACATGTAGCAGTTTACCGATTGCTGTACGCAGGGCCGGTGCTAGACTATTTTGCGCCCTAAGCGAGACCAGCTACTTGCGCCCCCCCCCAAAAAAAAAAACACAAATGACTTTGTGCAGTGTCATTAAATAATATCAAAATACACTCTTTGATCGCAGGTCCCAGTGTGTGTTGTGTTACGATCTGTCACAGTGTTTTTTTTTTTTTATAATGCCATTTTTTCATTATTTTACTGTGTGCCATTAAAAAAAATATATTCTGGCTTCGACCAGAGTATATCTCCATACTACGCTCTCTATGTTATACCCCTGCGTGGGTCATCATTTGACTTGCTATAAAGATGTTATACTTTCCAATAAAATATATGAAAAGAAAAAAAATATATTAATGGTGGAAGTGGCCACAGTGGCAGAAAACCAGGGCCCGGTTGCAATTGCGACCCTGGCCATTTGGGCCAGATTAAGAGCATCATGGGCCTGGTGGTGAGAGATTTGGTGGAACCTGGATTATGAAGCCCCCTGCCCTGTATGCTTCATTAAAATATTCTCTACAGCCCTGCCTTTATTAACCACCACTTGTGCCTAGGCACTCCCTGCATCACCACCCACTGCACCTGGGACCCCTTTCCTCATCTACTGTGCCCGCAGCCTCCCTTTCCTTACCACCCACTGCACCTCTGTTCCCTCACCACCCACCATGCCTGGGTCCCCCATCCCTCACTATCCACCATGCCTAGGTACACCTTCCCTTACCACCTACCGTGCCTGGCTGTAGCCCCCCTTTATTGCAGAAATAGTACAGGAGATGGGCAGAGACTGCAGACATGATACAGGAGAGGGTCAGAGACTGCAGACATAGTAAAAGAGATGGTCAGAGACTGCAGACATGGTACAGGAGATGGTCAGAGACTGCAGACATGATACAGTGAGATGGTCAGAGACTGTAGACATAGCACAGGAGATGGTCAGAAACTGCAGACATGATACAAGAGATGGTCAGAGACTGCAGACATGATACAAGAGATGGTCAGAGACTGTGGACATGGTACAGGAGATGGTCAGAGACTGTAGACATGGTACAGGAGATGTTCAGAGACTGCAGACATAGTACAGGAGATGGTCAGAGACTGCAGACATACTACAGGAGATGGTCAGAGACTGCAGACATAGTACAGGAGATGGTCAGAGACTGCAGACATACTACAGGAGATGGTCAGAGACTGCAGACATACTACAGGAGATGGTCAGAGACTGCAGACATAGTACAGGAGATGGTCAGAGACTGTGGACATGATACAAGAGATGGTCAGAGACTGTGCACATGATACAAGAGATGGTCAGAGACTGTGGACATGATACAGGAGATGGTCAGAGACTGTGGACATGATACAAGAGATGGTCAGAGACTGTGGACATGGTACAGGAGATGGTCAGAGACTGCAGACATGGTACAGGTGTGTCCTAGCAGTGACCAGTGTGGAAAAAAAAACATTGATCACCAGACTATGTGTAAACAGGAGTTTACAAGATATAACAAAGTGCCAAAAAAAAAAAACAGTCAATTGGTCATGCACAGGAGGACAGTAAATGGTTAACAAGTCTGTGAAGCTCCCAGCCTGACCAACTAATTCCTTCAAAGATAACAAGGAAAGGTTCAAAGAAATCAAGGATTGCTGACAGGGAACTCAGGCACAAACAGCTATAGAAACATCTGAGGTGTTCCATAAGACTGATCATCATTCTCCCATCCTATTTGCAGTGTAAATAAAAACAAAGATAAGCAGTGTGAGAAGACAGAGGGGAAATCACCCCTCGATCAATGTGAGCTCTGCCTAATCTGTGCACAGGATGGAGTCGGAAGAACACACGGATGATCAGACTTCTGCAGCCAACATTGCCAGTGAGCCTGTGACAATGATGGATCTGTGATCATCATACCTTCTTTATACTCGGGTATGTCGGATCCTCTCCATCCCGCTCTGTCCACTAGCATCTTCAGGGCAAATGTGGCGCCCTGAGTGATCTGATTGGCTAAGTAGGTGGTAGGAGGCAGGGCAACTTAAGCAGTCACGCCCTCCCACTCAGAAGTGCAGCGCAATTGGCTGTCTGTTGCAATGGTCTGTCCCTCTCCCTCCAGCATCTGAAAGCCGTGGGAGTGAGAGGGGGAAAGCCGCACACACCGCTCTGCAAGGCTACCACCCGTGCGCTGCTCCGAACACCTTGCTGTCCGGGCCCCCCCTATTAGCGGCCCTGTCAGGAGCCTCAGGGGCGACAAGGAGGAGGTGAGGCAAGGGTCAGTGGCGCCCCTAGGCGGCAGTGCGCCCTAGGCGGCTGCCTACTTTGCCTAGTGGCAGGGCCGGCCCTGGCTGTACGATACATGTCATTATTGGACAGTAAGTTTTCTGCTTCATTGCTCTTTAGATAGCCTGGTTCCATAGGAGTTTTCACTTCCTTTGCAGCTTGCATATGGAATTGTTCCAAGATTTCAGAGATGTTTTTAGATTTGTTGAGAAGATAACTTTCATATTCTTCTCTCTCTCTATTTGGATTCCCAGATAGTAGCTAATGTTCTCAATCTCTATGATTTCAAAATTTTCTTTCAGCTTGTGAACTATCTGATAGTAATCCCCTTCTTGTACAAGTTATAATGTCATCAGCATAGATAAGGATGTATATCCATCTGTCTTCTTGATTCTTGGAGTAGAAAAGGGGGTCTGCTTTACTTCTTGAGAATCCCTCTCTGGTAAGAACTTTGTTCACTTTCTCATTCCACATCCTTGCAGATTGCTTTAGACCTGCTCTTCTGAAGTTTATACAGAGGATTGTCTCCTTGCTCAAACCTTGTTGCTTGCTCCATGTAGAGGTCTTCCTTAATGTCTCCATATAGGAAAACAGTTTTAACATCTAGGTGCTTCGCTTGCATGCCCTTCCCGGCTGCAACGCTAAGAAGGGCTCTGATGATGGAGTGTTTTACGATGGGAGCAAATGTTTCATCATAATCTTCACCAAATTTTGGGGAGTAACCCTTGGCAACTAGTCTGGCTTTGTATTTGTGGATATTCCCTTCTGCCTCTGGCTTTACTTTGAAAGTCCACTCTCTGTGAGTGTCCAGGTTTTATTTTCTTGAAGTGACTTTAATTCTTCTTCTGCTGCCTTCCTCCATTTATTGGCTTCACATATGGCAGTTTTTCTAAGTCTTCCCAGGATGTTGGTTCAAGTTTGCTGTGCGTTTTGACAATGTATGACAGCTTGCGGGGTGGTATCCCCTTTGTAGTCCGAGTGGATCTTTTGATTTCAGGATATATAGCATCTGGTGGGGAACTTGACTAAGGCATTGTGAGTTCCACCTCTTGTTCTGATTTTTTCACAGATTAGCTTTGGTCGACTTTTTCTTCTGGTTTGCTTGGCATGTTCACTTCACAGCTTTTAGTGATCAGTTTTTCTGATGATGGGCTCTCTTAAAAATAAAACACTATGGCTTATTGTCAGTCTTTCAGTAGAGGAAGGAAAATAGGCGCAAGGCCAGGCAACAGGTCTGCAGGGGTAGGGGTGTCCAGGGAAAAGGATTGCAGATCGGCAGCTCTTCTGTGGGTTAGCCAAGCCACAGCACTAAAATACAAGAAAGAGAGAAGGCGCCTCTAAATGCAGAAAGTTTTATTACAATCAGGGTAAAAGCACAGGGTGGTTACACTCGCAGATTTGGAGTTGTTAAAAAGCATGCTTTTTAACAACTCCAAATCTGTGAGTGTAACCACCCTGTGCTTTTACCCTGATTGTAATAAAACTTTCTGCATTTAGAGGCGCCTTCTCTCTTTCTTGTATTGTCAGTCTTTGGGTGTAAGATTCTGGAACCCTTAGTTTGCTCGCTGTAGCCTACTAGAATGCCCTCTATGGCTCTGTTCTCCAGCTTTGATCTCTTTTTTTCTTGGAATATAGGCATTAGCTTTACATCCAATCACTCTGATCTGCCCTATGCTAGGCTTTGATCCATGCCACATTTCGAATGGAGTACTTTTAACGGCTCTCGAAAGTAACCTTTTCTGTAGGTAGGTTGCAGTCATAACTGCTTCTCCCCAGTACTTGTGAGGTAGGTTGGCATCCGACAACACGCACCTGGCCATTTCTATAAGAGTGCAATTTTACCTTTCTGCTATACCGTTTTGTTCAAGAGTGTATATCTGGTGTATTATTCCTTGTCTCTTCAGGTATGAGGCCACTTCTTTGCTTATGTATTCTCCACCTTTGTCGCTGCATATTATTCCTGGTTTTCGTTTGGAACTTGTTGCTAGACATGGCAACAAACTCTTGAAGTTTCTCTGATGTTTCATTCTTATGTTTCATCAGATAAGTAGTTGTGTACCTGGAATAATCATCACTGAAAGTCAGTAAATATCTGTTCCCTCCTGACGTGGGAGTTTTCATTGGACCGCATACGTCACTGTGTATGAGCTGCAGGGGATGGGTGGTTTTTCTTTGAGAAGCCTGTGGAAGGGGAGCGCATGTGGCTTTTGCTTCAATTCAACACTTGCATTTCATGAGTACTTTGCAAGGCGTTATTGTAAAATTTTCTGATTAGCCTCTTTATAATGTCCTGTATGGTTTCTGGACTTCTGTGCCCCAGCCACTTGTGCCATAAGTGAATACATTTGCTGTGTGGGTCATTAGAGACTATACTGGCTTGCTGTTCTGTGGTGATGAGCCTGCATAGGTGATCATCCAGTTATCCTTTTGCGAGGAATTGCTTATTATTGTGAATTGTGCATTCATCACCTTGGAACTTCGCAAAAATTGTGAAGTGCAATCCTAAATATGTGAAACACCAATGTAAAATTGATACACTGCCACCAAGTGACTAAAGTGCATAGTGCATGTACAGTGCCATAAATCAATAAATATTATTACACCTTCATTTGCAATACTTAAGTGTCAAACAACAATAATTAATGATCCATACACAGAGAAAATAAAGTCAATTCATGTACAGATTACCAAAGTGCTAGTGTAAAAAATACTGACAGTGTCCATTCATGTGTAAATTCATCAAAACAAGGTGCTGGTGCATAAACTGCAAATAGCACTGTGATCCCAGGTGATTAACAGCACAGATCTTCAGTGTGACAACACACCCCTACACCAGTCTCTCTCTGGCAGGACCTGGGATTGAACTTGGGACCTCTTCTGTGTCTGGCATGGATTCTTCTCACTGAGCTATCTGGGATGATAGACAGCTCCTTCTCTGATCTGTTGGATATTCTGCCTGATCTATTGGACAACCCTGCCTTATGTCTTGATTGTTGTTGAACCTTGAACTCCTTGCTCCTCCCATGAACTTCCTATATAAGCCTTGTCTCTGCACTTCCTCTTTGCCAGGTTATTGTGCTTTCTCAGACAGTGCCTTGCTCTTGTCTTCCCTGCTGCTGTACGTATTTTGCTACCATTCGTTACCGACCCTTGGCTTGTTCCTCAACTACTCTACTGCCTGATCCCAACCTGCAACTACTCATTACCGACCTTTTGGCTTCTTTACTGACCACACTCCTGTTTGATCCTTATCTGCTCATCCGCTACTGGACCCCGACTTGCTCACACCGTGGTGGGGTGATCCTGAGGACCGTGACCTGGTACTAACACACAGCTAAATCCATCTCCATCATCAGGAGCTCTGGTGAACACTGGTTAGTACTTAGACTCCGCACCTCAGGTGAGCCTGTGTCATCTGCCAGGGTGACTACCTGTGTGCCTATCCTGCTGGTCAGTGGTAGTCCTGCAACTGCCATAGCAATTGGTCTTTGAGCCTGATGCATGATCGCGACACTCTATGTGCGGCCCCAGATAGGTCTAGTCACACATTCTCCTTAGGGCCAAATCCTTATAGCAAACCGGATCCAGTATGTACTCCACAATCAGGGCAAACCCATCGGTGGTTTGTAGGATGAGAAAAGCAATTACTCCCTCGGACTCAGTCAGCCAGGTACAAATTTTCTTTTCAAAATCCGCTCTGCTGCCACTTACCCAGTTATTACAATCACCTTGGAACTTAATTGTGAGACCGTTGTTTGCAAGACTTTTCACTGATAGGAGGCTTCCTTCTAGGATACTGTGGTGACCTCCTTGTGGTGTAATGCAGTTCAGGAAACCCTGGCCTTTACCTTTGGATGTGATGCTTTTCCCGTTTGCTAGGAAAACTTTGTCTTTTGCACTGTAATCAATGCTTGTGAAGAAGGTCTCATCGCTAGTCGTGTGGCTTGTCGCTCCTGAGTCTATGCACCAGCCGCGTGGCTTGCCACTCTATGTCACTTTAAAGGTGCCACTCTATATGTCTGCAGTTTCCTTTGTAGATGCTTTCCCTCTTTCTTTTGTGGATAGGTCTAGCTTTCTCTGCTCGGCTTTCCAGATAGAACAGTCCTTTTTTAAGTGACCGGGCTTTTTACAGCAAAAATAGATTCTGCTTTCTTTGTTGTGCATTGTGCCTTTGTACATCTTAAGAGCTTAGTCATCATGGTGCAATGTGGTGGTGCGGTGGTTTTCTTACTTCTGTCATATTCATTGATTAATTCCCCTTTTACATATTCCAGCGTCAGCTTCTGCTCGGGTCTGGTTTCTAAAGAGTTAATAAGTGCAGTATATGTCTCTGGAAGTCTGCATAGGAGCAGGGCAACAATATGATTATTTTTGATGTCCTCTCCGATGGCACATGTTCTATGATCTCGAGCATAGCTTTCACGTGTTCACACATTTGTTGACCTTCTTCTAGGTCAACGTTCATGCAGTTTCTGTAATGAAATCCACATACCTTTGGCAGTTTTCTCTGTACTTATGTGGATAAGCTGGTCATCTTCCACTAGTAAGCTTATAATCGCTTTTGCCTGTCTGTCCTTCCTGTACCAGTCCTCCGTCTGTCTGTTTGTGGGTCTGTCTGTATTCAGCACTTGCCACAAGTCATCCTTGCTAAAAATTATTTCCAGTTTAGATTTCCACAGCTGGTAATTGGCAATGTTCAGCTTTGCTATTGCAAGCTTCACATCTGAACTGCTTGCCACCTTTGCATACAGTACTGGCTGATTTGCTGTACTTAGACATGTGTGGTTCATTTCATTCTGAATTAAAATTCGGATGAATATTGGTTTTTCAGAAATTCGGATGTATCCAAATTTCCGAATTACAATAGTACAATAGTACCGAATTTAAACGAACCCGAAATAACAAAAAAAAATTTGGACGAAATTTGAATTTGAATCATTTTCAAATACTTTTCGAATTCAAATAGTTTTCGAATTGAAACGTTTTCAAATTCTAATCGTTTTTAAATTCTTATTTGAAAAGTCCTTGAATTTGAATACTTTTCCAATTTCCAAAGAGAACAAAATACAATAGAAAACAAAGGAATAGAACAGAAAAAAAACAAGAAACTAAAAACTAATATATCAGAAAACAAAAGAATACAATACAACTGAGTAAAACAGCTCTGTTCCACTTCACCACATTATATTCTTTCATTTTCTGTTACATTCCCCCTCTATTGTATTCTATTTTTTCCATTCTATTCCTCCACTTTCTAATCCACCCCATTTTCCTTGGAAAGTGGAAAACTATTCAAATTCGAAAACTGTTCAAATTCGAAAACGATTCAAATTCAAAAATGATTTGAATTTGAAAATGATTCGAATTCGAAAACTTTTCAAATTCGATTTTTTTTTTAAATTCAAAAACCATTCGAAATTGATTCAAAAACTTTTTGAATCGATTCGAAAATGAATAAACAAAACAAATTCCACTTCAGTTCAATTAACCACTTCAGCCCCGGAAGGATTTCCCACATTAGGACCAGAGCACTTTTTGTGTTTCGGCACTGTGGCGCTTTAACTGACAATTGCGATGTGGTGCCACGTTGTACCCAAACTAAATTGGCATAATTTTTTTCTCACAAATAGAGCTTTCTTTTGGTGGTATTTGATCACCTCTGCATTGCTTATGATCACCAATATAAACAAAAAAAGAGCGACAATTTTGCAAAAAAAAAAATATATATATTTATTACTATTTGCTAAAATACATATCCAAAAAAAATATATAAAAAAAACAAAATTCTTCATCAGTTTTGACCGATATATATATATATATTCTTCTACATATTTGTGGTAAAAAAAATTGCAATCTGTGTTTATTGATTGGTTTGCGCAAAAGTTGCCGTGTTTACAAACCATGAGAATTAATTTATGGCATTTATACTATTTTTTTTTTTTTTTTACTGGTAATGGTGGCGATCTGCGATTTTTATCTGAACTGTGGTATTGCGGCGGACATGTCAGACAGTTTTGACACTTTTTTGGAACCTTTGACATTTATACAGCGATCAGATCTAAAAATAGCCCCTGATTACTGTATAAATGTAAATTACAAGAAAAAGGTGGGGGGAGTACTGAGCTAGGTAAGAATGTAAAAATGTAAGGCGAGAGAAGGGTGAGCTGCCATACAACGACCAAACTTATCGCAATACAAGAACTAAAAACCAAAAATATGGCGCTAAACCCAAAAGGATAAGTGACTCCAACGAAATGTGTCAATTAAAAATGTAGCATCACCTACAATTTCAATATGTGTAAAATGTAAATATCATATGTGTCAAATATAAATAGCATATGTTCAAAGAAAATAAACCATAAAAATGTATAGATGACAAAAATTGTGACACAATATAGCATTAAGTGTATATAAAGTGCAATTCCTAATAGAGAAACAAAGTCTTTACTGCGGCAATTAAAAGGAATATAAAATAGTCTGTCCCAATGTGTATATAAATTGAAGAGAAAAAGAGCCAATCTAGAGGTCCTTTGAAGGATGCGTAGATAAACCCCAAAGGTAAGGGGAGTATGGAAAGAATATCCAAGTCTTGTAAGATCAATAGTTCAACATAATGCCAGTGTTTGAAAACATTGAAAAATCACTGAAGAAATTGTGGGGGTGGTAATGGTGGACTTCCGTGGTGCAATCCGACCCCTTCCAGAGAAAAGGCTTACCAGATGTAGTATATATTCCGGCATGAATATATACAAGGGATCTGGACATCAGGACCAGAAGGGACACACGTCATACACTCTTCGATGGCTCCGGAACCTCTGGTGGTTAAACGATCCTCCTGTGGTAAGGTGCGTCCAGATCACTCACCGGGAACCAGGGGTCCACTTGATCAGGTGGGGGAGTTCCTTATCTGAGATCCTAAAGGGCAAGGGTATCCAGGAAAGTAGATGTGGGTATTAAAGGAGAAGACGTCTGTTAAGACGAAACGCGTTGGGTGTTGTTGACCCCAGATTGCTGAGACATTCTTATGCACTTTAGGATCCATTTTTATTGCCGGCTTCTGTTTGCTCTAATACTTTTTACCATTAAAGCCTTAACCTCATATGAGAGGTTTTTTTACACTATGGAGAGTCTCTTTTTGTCTCCTTAAATATCCACATCTACTTTCCTGGATACCCTTGCCCTTTTCTTTTTACACATATTGAAACTGTAGGTGATGCTACATTTTTAATTCACCCATTTCGTTGGAGTCACTTATACTTTTGGGTTTAGCGCCATATTTTTGTTTTTTAGTTACTGTATAAATGTCACTGGCAGGGAAGGGGTTAACCTGCAGGGGGCAATGAAGGGGTTAACTGTGTTCCCTAGGCGTATTCTAACTGTGTGCTGGCTGGGCTGGCAGGGGCATAACAGATCTAACTGATCCCGGTAACGGATCAGTAGATCAGTGTTATGTCCCGTGTCAGAGCGGGGAACCGCTGTGTTTACATTGGCGGTTCCCCGCTTTTCTCTTATTGTAAGCGTTCGCCGGCGGACACCGAGTCTGCCCGTCCCGCGGCCACATTCCTGGAGCTTACGGCAACGCGCACTCGCCCCCTAGCCACGAGTGCGCGAATCACCGTTTGTAGACGCCGATTTGTGTTGTGTTGCCACTGTGCAGCAGTAAATGTACGTGCTCCGGAATTGGTTAAATGAATTAAACAAATCTAACGAAACAAATTTATGTAAATAACAAAACGAAACTAAACACATTTTTTCACTCTGCACATGTCTAGCTGTACTCTCTGAGTTGCAGAATTCTCTTTCCAGTGCCTTTTGAATGCCTGGGTGCCTGCTGGAATATCCAATGTCTAACCTATTAGCTGAGTATTGAAATCATGCTTTGGAAGCTTGTTGTACATAATAAAGGTTTTACTTTCTCTGGAGAATATACATACAGTATAACAGAGATAGACCATACATTCTGTTATATCATAGACGACAAGAACTATACACTATAATACTAGGGCGCCACCTGCTGATATAGACAGGTATAATGCATATGTATATAGTTCACAGTACACAGTATATTACATGCTGTTGCTTTTTCCAACAATGCGAGATGTGCTTTCAAAGTCAGAGCGATTGCCGCACCAGTGTAAACCGGGCCTAACTCTTGTTTTCTTTTTCTTTTTTACTTATTTTGATAATATGTGCTTTTGCTCATATGATGGCCTCCCGTGAACTGGACGTGGCCGGCACACTCATAGATTGAGGTAAAGAGCCAATCAGCGGCTCTTTACCACGTGATCAGCTGTTTCCAATCACAGCTGATCATGATGTCAACAAAAGCCAGTTAGCCAAAAAGCCAGTTAGCTTAGAGAGGAGGAAAGAGATGATAATTGGCTTCTGCAAAAGTGTGTCTGCTACTGCTGCCAATCTGTGCCTACCTCTGCTGACAAATAGTGCCCAGTAAGTAAGTGATTAAGTTACATCCTTTGAATAAGGGTCACTGTGACCCAAAGATACATAGTTTTGAGCTTAGCACACTTTTGTGGACTGTTGATTTCGCCATCTATTTAATAGCATAAATAATGAGCCTAAAATATGCCTAAATGTTGTTATTAATGATTATGGATATAAATATTCCTACAATCCAAAAATAAAGTCAGAAACTGCTAAACAGGCACTCTTGTGCCTATGTCAGCTTCTCTAGCATTGCTTGCACCCATTTGCTGACCGTAATATGTATCTATACATTATGGTTTGCAAGTGGTTTACTGAGGTTATGGCTGAAGCTATCAGCCATAACCGCTGCATTTTTTTTTCAGCCGGCAGCTGGCTTTCTTATGAAAGTACTTAGAGTGGCACTTTTAGAAGCAGTGCTTCCCATCCCCCACTGCTCACCAGTGTTTCTCAGGTCTACCACTTTTACTGGCGGACCCGAGAAACAATCCGTCAGTGCAGCTGGCTGGTCAAAGAGGCGATAAAAGACTAGATAATCTATGATTGTTTTTATGGCCTTGGAGGACCGGAGTGACATCATGGGTAGAAGTGAACAATTTTTTTTTTTAAAAGCAAAAGATTAAAAAAAAAAAAGATAAAAAAATGTAAAGTGCCCCCATCCCTCTGTGCTCATGCAGTTCACGCATGCTTATGTAAATGGTGTTCACACCACACATTTGAGGCTTCGCTGCAAATGTTATAGCAAGAGCAATAATTCTAGTGCTAGACCTCCTCTGTAAGTCTAAAAAGATAAAATGTAAAAATGTTTAAAGCATCGCCTATGGAGAATTTTAAGTACCGTAGTTTGTCACCATTCAACGAGTATGCATAATTTTAAAGCATGACATGTTAGGTATCTATTTATTTACTCAATGTAATATCATCATTTATATTTTTACAAAAAAATGCGGTATATATTGTGTTTTGCTTTGTTTTTTTTTTTTTTAATTCATTGAATTGTATTTATTTTCCAAAAAAATTCTGTTTGAAAATCCGCTGCACAAATACCGTGTGACATAAAAAATTGCAAGGATGGCCATTTTATTCCCTAGAGTGTCTGCTAATATATATATATATATATATATATATATATATATATATATATATATAAAATGTTTGGTAGTTATAAGTAATTTCTAGGAAAAAATACTGATTTAAACTTGTATACAAGAAGTGCCAGAAAGAGCTTGGTCTTCAAGTGGTTAAAACTTTTCTTCTAGGATAAATGTGGTATTGAACTTAAAATGATCTTTAGCACAGCCTCAGAGCTTTCATGTAGACCTTACTTAAAAATGTAGGACTTATTAGGTAGCCCCCACCCCAGATAAAAAATACACTAGATGAAAAGGAAAAAAAGTTAAAAAATCTGAAAAAAATTAAAAATACTAAACTAAGCTTTACCATAGCTCCCAACTGTTCGATGGGATGTCCCTGATTTGGAACAAAGCCCCTCTGTCCCTCTTTCCTCCCCATTTGCCCTTCAGTTTGGTCTGATCTATAATATAGTTGTACAGTATCTCACAAAAGTGAGCACACCCCTCACATTTTTGTAATTATTTTATTATATCTCTTCATGTGACAACACTGAAAAAATTATACTTTTCTACAATGTAAAGTAGTGAGTGTACAGCTTGTATAACAGTGTAAATTCGCTGTCCCCTCAAAATAACTCAACACACAGCCATTAATGTTTAAACCACTGGAAACAAAAGTGACTACACCCCTAAGTAAAAATGTCCAAATTGGGCCCAATTAGCCATTTTCCATCCCGGTGTCATGTGACTCATTAGTGTTACAAGGTCCCAGGTGTGAATGGGGAGCAGGTATGTTAAATTTGGTGTTATCGCTCTCACTCTCTCATAATGGTCACTGGAAGTTTAACATGGCACCTCATGGCAAAGAACTTTCTGAGGATCTGAAAAAAAGAATTGTTGCTCTACATAAAGATGGCCAAGGCTATAAGAAGATTGCCAAGACCCTGAAACTGAGCTGCAGCACAATGACCAAGATCATACAGCAGTTTAACAGGACAGGCTCCACTCAGAACAGGCCTCGCCATGGTCGACCAAAGAAGTTGAGTGCCCGTGCTCAGCGTCATATCCAGAGGTTGTCTTTGGGAAATAGATGTATGATGCTGCCACCATGGCTGCAGAGGTTGAAGGGGTGGGGGGGTCAGCCTGTCAGTGCTCAAACCATACGCCGCACACTGCATCAAATTGGTCTGCGTGGCTGCCATCCTAGAAGGAAGCCTCTTCTAAAGGTGATGCACAAGAAAGCCCACAAACAGTTTGCTGAAGGCAAGCAGACTAAGCACATGGATTACAGGATCCAGGTCCTATGGCCTGATGAAACCAAGATAAACATATTTGGTTCAGATGGTGTCAGGCATGTGTGGCGGCAACCAGGTGAGGAGTACAAAGACAAGTGTGTCTTGCCTACAGTAAAGAATGGTGGTGGAAGTGTCATGGTCTGGGGCTGCATGAGTGCTGCATGAATGCCAACATGTACTGTGACATACTGAAGCAGAGCATGATCCCCTCCCTTTGGAGACTGGGCCGCAGGGCAGTATTCCAACTATGATAACGACCCCAAACACACCTGCAAGTCGACCACTGCCTTGCTAAAGAAGCTGAGGTGATGGACTTGCCAAGCATGTCTCCAGATCTAAACCCTACTGAGCATATGTGGGGCATCCTCAAATGGAAGGTGGAGGAGCGCAAGGTCTCTAACATCCACCAGCTCCGTGATGTCATCATGGAGGAGGTGAAGAGGACTCCAGTGGCAACCAGTGAAGCTCTAAATAAAATATTTACAAAAATGTGAGGGGTGTGCTGACTTTTTTTGTGAGATACTGTATATAAAATGCACTATTTATCTATCATAAATGTTTCCCAGTGCTAAACCTTTCATCCAATTTTTAAATTGCTGCAGGAACAGAAGTGTACGTTTAACTAATTTTTTTTTTGTATAATTCTCCTTTATGGGCATGGCAGGGGATGTGTTCTATGCCTACATACTTTTGCAAATAGACGTCCCTCGTTCCCATCTCAAAAAGTTGGGAGGTATGCCTAGCCTCTGCAAAAAATGGCCTCAAAATGTCTCCATTTAATCAAAAGTCTCTTTTGAAGTCCACTGGGAAACTGAAACTGTATGATTGTGACTCTCCTGACCATGCCACTTTTTGCAATACGACACTGCATTCTTTTTAACTGACAAGTATGAAGTCGTGCTACACTGTACCCAAATAAAATTTTTGTCCTTTATTTCCCACAATTAGCTTTCTTATGGTGGTATTTGATCACCTCTGTGGTTTTCATTTTTTGTGCTATAAACCAAAAAAAGACAGACAATTTTGAAATAAATCAATATTTTTTACTTTCTGCTATAAATCATACCCAATAAAAATTGTAAAAAAAATCTAATTTCTTCATCAATTTAGGCCAATATGCAGTCTGCTACATATTTTTGGTAAAAAATCCCAGTAAGTGGATATTGAAGGTTTGCCCAAAAATTATAGTGTCTACAAATTATGGGAATTTTTTTTTTTTTAAACTTTATTTCATTTTTTTTTTTTACTAGTAATGGCAACGATCAGCAACTTATAGCAGAACTGAGACATGGCGGCGGACAGATCAGACACCTAATTGACACTTTTGACATTTTTTGGGGATCAGTGACACTAATACAGTGATCAGTACTAAAAATATGCACTGTCACTGTACTAATGACACTGGCTGGGAAGGGGTTAAAATCAGGGGCGATCAACGGGTTAACTGTGTGCCTAGGTTGTGCTTACTCACTGTGCTTTGACTAGGAGAAGGCAAAGATCTGTGTTCCTGCTTATCAGAAACACAGGATCAATGCCTTCCCTTCTGACAGAATGAAACTTTGCCTTGTTTACATATTGGCATATTGTCGTTTTGCCTGTGTACTGTGTAATCGGCGGGTGCCAGTGGACATCAAGTCCATGGTATCTGCTGCTGGGCTCCTGCTGTGTGCGATCAAAGTGGGAGCGGGTCTCCGGTGGTGCACGTGTGCTCCAGACCCGGAAGTGTCAGATCACATACTAGGTACGTGATCTGGCTCAGAGTGGCTGCCCTGCTGCAGTATATCTAGGGTGAGCAGTCTGTAAGTGGTTATGAAAGCTGTCACATTATGTAGTTGTACAGAGATTGTACAATCAGATTGTAACATGGTCAGCATCAACCATGACTCCTTATAACTTTACTCCAAAGCTGCCCACTGGCACCAAAGAGAAGCAAATTATGCTTTTTAAACATGTTTGGGCCTCATGGAGGTATCTTTTATAATGTGATAATGTATACTTTTCATATAAAACCATTTGGTGGTATATTTTGGTTGCCGTTAAAAAGTCCTACAAAAAGAGGAATTGCTGTTTATTTGGTTATGACCATAAGGATGATGGCAACTGCTGTCCATAGCTGATTGAACACGCATATTTTTTAACCACTTCCCGCCCGGTGTATAGAGAAATGACGTCCGGGCATAAATAGGAAGAGCCGTTTATCGGCTTTTCCTCTGCTCAGGTCTGCAGACCTGAGCAGCAGAGAGCCGATCGGCTGCTCTCCTAACAGGGGGGGGGGGCTGCGCTGAACATTTATCAGCGCAGCCACCCTCAGGATCACCCCACTGGACCACCAGGGAGCCTGCCCAGGACCACCAGGAAGCCCCCCCAGGACATCACAAAGGGGCCGCCCAGGACCACCAGGGAAGAATCACAGAGGCCACCCAGGACCACCAGGGAGCCCCCACTAGACCACCAGGTAAGGGCAATATT
The DNA here is from genome assembly GCA_018402905.1 of Glandirana rugosa. Classification (NCBI taxonomy): domain Eukaryota; kingdom Metazoa; phylum Chordata; class Amphibia; order Anura; family Ranidae; genus Glandirana; species Glandirana rugosa. The sequence continues at coordinate 24,003 of BLSH010299711.1, read as the reverse complement.
GAGCACTGTAGGGATGGCACTGTGCCCATGTATGATGCCTGCCAGTGAAATCCCTAACAGTGCTTGTTACACCATTGCCCACCTGTGCCACCTATCAGTGCCCATCAGTGCCCAGTGCCACTTATCAGTGCTGCCTATGAGTGTCCATCAGTGCCACGTATCAGTGCCTGTCAGTGTTGCTTGTCAGTGCCACCCATCAGTGCTGCATATGTGCCCCATCAGTGCAACCTTATCAGTGCCACCTCATCAGTGCCAATCTGTACTGCCTCATCAGTGCCCATCAGTGTAGCCTCATCAGTGCCCATCAGTGTAGCCACATCAGTGCCCGTCAGTGAAGGAGAAAATGTACTTTATACAAAGTTTTGCGACAGAAACAAAGAAAACTGTTTTTTTTTTTAATTTTCGGCCTTTTTTTTATAGCGCAAAAAATAAAAACTGCAGGGGTGATCAAATACCACCAAAAGAAAGCTCTATTTGTGGGAACAAAATGATAAAAACCTTGTTTGGGTACAGCATCGCACGACCGTGCAATTCTCATTCAAATCGCAACAGCACTGAAAGCTGAAAATTGGTCTGGACGGGAAGTGTTCTAAGTGCCTGGTATTGAAGTGGTTAAAAGAGAAGCAAATTAAAAGCTGACAATGTAACGTGCTCTGGTACACTTTTCGGTGACCACAGATCAGTACAATCCAGTATCTGCAGTCAGCAAGGCTCTAAGCTAAAAAGTGCTTGGCTACTACGACTGCAAACCACAGCTTACATTATATAAGGCTTAGAAGACAGGGGGTACATACACACAGAAAGCATGGACATGTACAGAAAAAAAGATAGATAGACAAATTGATAGACAGGCTTTGAGGGCTTTAAACGCACCCAAATATGCTACACGAATGTAAAAATAACCCCTTTAATAATATTAATTTTATATATATACAGTGTATGTGTATATATATATATATATATATATATATATATATACTTTATAATAATATACAACTTACCAGAATTCTGAGCCGCTATGATGGAAATCATCCAACAGAGGGCACTCAGGTGCAGAAATCCCATTCTTCTTGGCTACAGGAGTAAAAAAAAAAAAAAATGTGAGTTTTTACAAGATTTTAACTAAATTGAAAGAATTTAGTTAAATAAAAAATTTGAATACAATTATATGTTACTTTGTTATGTTGAACCATCGTTCTAAGTAAAACGCATTTAAATCTATGCTTACATGCTCTACTCACACACTGCTTACAGCAGAACATCATATCAGCCAGGCATTAATTGATAAATGACTAATACTGTGTGTGGGGGGGGGGGTGGTTCTGCCTCTAAAAGCCCCTGCCATTAAACGCTGCTAAAAGCCTATGTGTGCATGGACACATAAGCTGACATGCAGAAAAAAAAGGCCTAACGCACCCAGAAGCAGCTGTAAAACCTTCCAGTGTGCATGGGGCCTAATGAACAAGGTAAAAAGGATGGGTCAGTTGTACCCCTGGACAGAGCCCTGGGGCCATCCACTCACAACTCCAGACTATTCAGAAAATATGCCATTAATCACTACCCTCTGGACACACTCCTGCAACTCGTTCTATCCAGGTACATATCATATCATCAATGCTGAAAAAACTCAATTTATAAATTAACCACTTCCCGCCTAAGGATGTCATATGACATATTGAGTGGGAATATCTGAATGATGCCTGCAGGTACAGACATCATTCAGATATCTTTTTTTATAGCCAGCGATTCCCTTAACCATAAGGACAATCATAGCAGCTGTTCAGCCACTTGATCATTTTTACAGACGGCGGGAGGGGATGTCCCCCCCCTCCCACCGCCCTCCGATCACATGGGCCAGCCGGAGAAGGAATAGATCGGCCCGGATGTTTACTATAGAGATTTCCGGCAGGCCAGATGGTCCCCGAAGTCTCTATGATCTTTCGGAGGCCGGGCGCGATGTTATGACGCCACGCCCGGTCTCTGCATTTGAAAAAATGCCCCCTCCTCGGCTAGGAAGCTGAGATTGTTTTTTTTTTTTTCATTTCAGGCTTCCCAGCCTAGAGGCGAGATCTGGGGACTTATAGACCCCAGATCTCGCTATAAATAGGACCTGTCATGCTCTATTCCTATTACAAGGGATGTTACAAAGTGTCAAAATAGAAAAATAAAAGTAAAATAAACAGTAAAAAAAAATTAAATCACCCCCCTCCCCGTGTGCTTGCTCGCAGAAGCGAATGCATACGTAGGTCGCACCCGCATATATATTCAAACCACACATGTGAGGTATCACCATGAACATTAGAACAAGAACAATAATACTTGTGCTAGACCTCCTCTGTAACTCTAAACTGGAGACCTGTAAAAATGTTTAAAGCGCCAACTATGGGGATTTTTAAGTACCAAAATTTGGCGCCATTCCACAGGTGCGTGCAATTGTAAAGCATGACATGTTAGGTATATATTTATTCGGTGTAACATCTCTCACATTAGGCAATTGAGCTAACTTTACTGTTTTTTTTTTTTTTTTAATGCATGAAACTTTTTTTTCCAAATTGCTTCGCAAATACTGTGCAAGATAAAAAATTGTAACGACCATCATTTTATTCCCAAGGGTCTTTGCTAAAACATATATATATATATATATATATATATATATATATATATATAATGTTTGGGGGTTCTGAGTAACTTTCTAACAAAAAATTATGATTTTTACATGTAGGAGCGAAGTGTCAGAATTGGCCCGGTAGGCAAGTAGTTAAGCATTTGTAGGCTACCATATCAAATGTCTTAGAAATGTCACATCCACAAGCCTTCCTCTATACAAATTACAGCACACCTCCTCATAATATGTTAAAAGGTTGGTCTGGCAAGAACGGTCTTTCATAAATCCATGTTGGCTACTACAAAATTTCATTATTCTGAGATATGGTTACTTATCATGCAATCTTCCATAGTTTACATACTATTAATGTTAGGCTGCAGTTTGTCAAGTATGTATCTTGGCCTTTTTTGAACATCAGTACTGTATATGCTTTTTGTCAAATTGCTGATCCCATTCCAGTAAGCGTTCATTAACATCTAGGAATAATGGTTTATGACTAGTGTTGAGCGAACCCGGACTGTAACGTTCGGGTCCGTACCGAACTTTCGGGTGTCCGTGGCACGGACCCGGACCCGGACATTTCAAAAATCGTTCGGGTTCGGTCCGGGGTTCTGCTATTTTACTCCACGTGTTGAGAAGCTGCAGGGCAGCCAATCAACAAGCGTTTCACTGGTTTGCCCTTAGAAGCCATCACAGCCATGCCTACTAATGGCATGGCTGTGATTGGCCAGTGCATCATGTGACCCAGCCTCTTTATAAGCTGGAGTCACAGTGCTGCAGTCACATGCTCCTTGGGTTAGTGTAGGGAAAGGTAGCTGACGGCGTGAGGGACAGATTTGAGACATTGTAAGACCTGATCCTGCATCCTGAGATAGATTACTTTACTACAAGTTTTTTCCGGTTCTATG
>BLSH010299630.1:1016840-1034834 GCA_018402905.1 Glandirana rugosa | reverse complement strand
AAATACATATGTGGAAGCTGTTACGCCTGCTAAAGGATATTTATTTCATTCTGTCCATCCAGTTCTGAGATGTATACAGTCCCGCCTCACAGCACAGCCAGGTGGATGATACATTTTTCTCTACTAGAGTTATAGGCTGTAGAAGGGATGGAGTGATGTTTTCTCTCTACCTCCAGGTTTTGACTGAACAGTGAAGCTACAGTATGAGACTGGTGAGGCCATCTCTTTGCTTACTCTGCTCTCTCCTCCTATCAGTATGCTCTCTGTCAGTACATTTCATCTAGATTCTGGCACAACGAAATTACTTATAATTCTGCTCTCTAGTTCTATATGCTGCTGTATAGGGGATTTCACAAGGCTGATATTCACAAACATGCACTGCTTACTTGCACTACTTGCATCAAAGACATGTGATAACAAGAGTTGAGCGGACACCTGGATGTTCGGGTTCGGGTTTTCGTGGAAAAGTTCGGGTTCGGGTTCGGTCTGAACTTGACCCCGAACCCCATTGAAATCAATGGGGACCCGAACTTTTGGGCACAAAAATGGCTGTAAAAAGTCCTGGAAAGTGCTAGAGGGCTGCAAAAGGAAGAAAGTGGGGGTAAGAGTAGGACAAGTGCCCTACAAAGAAATGGGGATAGGGAAATAACAATAATCTGTCCCTCACAGCACCAGCAGCATTCTCTCCCTACACTAGCCTGAGAGCATGTGACATGCAGCACTGTGACTCCAGCTCATACAGAGGCTGGGTCACATGATGCACTGGCCAATCACAGCCATGCCATTAGTAGGCATGGCTGTGATGGCTTCTAAGGGCAAACCAATGAAACGCTTGTTGATTGGCTGCCCTGCAGCTATTCAACAAGTGGGAAAAAAATACCAGAACCCAAACGGTCCCGAACACTGCAAAGTTCGGTACAAACCTGAACGTTACAGTTCGGGTTCGCTCAACTCTAGTGATAACCATAGGCGTGCGCACATAGGGTGGAAGGTGTGCCTGGGCACACCCTAATCACCCTGTACTGTGCAGATTCCCCCTGCTGCCTGGCTGCAGAGAAAGTGACGGGGGAGTCTCTGCCCTCAGTCCCTTTCTCTGTCTCAAAAATGAGACATTTTAGACCTCTGATACTTCAAAGCCTCCCAGCAGGGCCCCTAAATAGAATTGTAAAAAAAAATAATAAAATATAATATTGTAAAAAAATAATAAAAAAACAAAATTGTAAAAAAAAATAAAATAAAATAAGATAAAAAATAAACTACTGACGCCGATCTCTGCCCTTCTGACATATATGCACACACACATTCATGTTTGTTTGCGCTATTGTGGTGCACACCCTAATGCAATAGCACACCTATGGTGATAACTGAAATAAAGCAAGTTCAAAGGCAAATTGTAAGGAAATAAAAAATGTTTATTGAAAGAAAGCATAAAAAACCCTGCAAATAAGCATTTATAAAACTTGATATGTGTGTGTTTTACCTGCATTATGTTACATTGGTGGCATGATCTCTTTCAAGAATAACTAAAACCAGGAACAAAATTGTAATATTTTGCAGCTTACCAAACCTTAGATATGGAGGCTTCATTAGTTTTCATTTTTCATGTTAAGAATATTTTCTGCAAGTACAGAAAACACGTTTTCTGGGATGAGGTAGAAAATAAGATCAAGGCCCTGACGGGAGTGACCCTTAATAAAAACCCAGCTGCTTACCTCCAGAATGATACTCCTTTAGCTAATAAAAAAATTAAAAATTATCTACTTAAAGGGGTTGTAAACTCTCAAGGTTTTTCACCTTAACCACTTGAGATCCGCGCTATAGACGATTGACGGCTACAGCGCGGACCTGAATTGCTGGGGCGCAGTCAATTGACGTCCTCCCCTTTGCGTGCACCAGGCGCGCCCTCACAGCCGCTGCCGCTGTGCGCTTGCTGCACACTGCGTGAGCGTGCCCGTGGGTCGGACGGGCTCGATGTCTGACGGAGACCCGTAATCCCTTAATAGAGAGCCAGAACGGGCAACCGCTGATGTAAACACGGTGGTTCTCGTGAGGGGGGGCATGACAGATCTACTGATCCCTGTGATTGGGATCAGTTAGATCTGTTATGTCCCTGACAGCCCAACCCCCACACAGTTAGAACACATACAGGGAACACATTTAACCCCTTCACTGCCCCATTAGTGTTAACCCCTTCCCTACCAGTGACATTTATACAGTAATCAGTGTCTATTTTTAGATCTGATCGCTGAATAAATGTCATTGGTCCCAAAAAAGTCTCAAAAATGTCCGACATGTCTGCCGCAATATCGCAGTCCCGATAAAAATCACAGATCGCCGCCATTACCAGATAAAAAAAATAATAATAAAAACGCCATAAACAAATTACCATAGTTTGTAAATGCTATAACTTTTGCGCAACCCAATCAATATATGCTTATTGAGATTTTTTTTTTAACAAAAATATGTAGAAGAATGCATTACATTTTTTTTTATTTTTTATTTTTGGATATTTATTATAGCAAAAAGAAAAAAAATGTTCTTTTTTCAAAATTGACACTCTTTTTTTGTTTATAGCACAAAAATTGTGTCAATTCTGTTTGGGTACAACGTCGCATGACCGCACAATTGTCATTCAAAGAGTGCTAGCGCTGAAAACTGAAAATCGGTCCGGGCAGGAGGGGGGTTTAAGTGCAAAGTAAGCAAGTGGTTAACGCATTCTATGCCAAGAGCGTCGCTGGGGGATCCCAGAAGAGGAGGATCAGGGCCACTCTGTGCAAAACCGCTGCACAGAGGAGATAAGTTTAACATGTTTGTTATTTTAAATAAAATAAAAAACAAACCTTTACGACCCCTTTAAACATCTACATGTATTCCGTCATTATGGAAAAGCTGAAGCCCCCCGACCATAGCCCATTGGAAGGTGAGGATCGAGGAGATTGAGGAAATGGAGAACCTCACTATGAAGGAAAGGGAGGATAACTACTGGAAAGTTTGGACTCCCGGTTGCTTTTACAGAGATCAGACCTCTCTTGCTTCTCAACCATAACTTGCTCTAAGTATAACTAAAGGCAAAACTTTTTTTAGTTTTGGATAGAGTGGAGAGGGATTAGAACCCCTGTCAGTTGTCATTGCTGTCTGTGCCCCTGTTAATGAGATTCACCCTCTCTATTTGTCCAGTTTACCATTATGTTTGAAAGTGAAAGTAAAGGAAAATCCTGAATTTTGGGTCAATTACAGCCTGAAGTCTGGAACACATAGACATCACCAGACGCTGGGTTTTATCCCTGGTGATGCTCTGCCAGGCCTCTACTGCAACTGTCTTCAGTTCCTGCTTGTTCTTGGGGCATTTTCCCTTCAGTTTTGTCTTCAGCAAGTGAAATGCACGCTCAATCAGATTCAGGTCAGGTGATTGACTTGGCCATTGCATAACATTCCACTTCTTTCCCTTAAAAAACTCTTTGGTTGCTTTTGCAGTATGCTTCGGGTCATTGTCCATCTGCACTGTGAAGCGCCGTCCAATGAGTTCTGAAGCATTTGGCTGAATATGAGCAGATAATATTGCCCGAAACACTTTATAATTCATCCTGCTGCTTTTGTCAGCAGTCACATCATCAATAAATACAAGAGAACCAGTTCCATTGGCAGCCATACATGCCCCCGCCATGACACTACCACCACCATGCTTCACTAATGAGGTGGTATGCTTTGGATCATGAGCAGCTCCTTTCCTTCTCCATACTCTTCTCTTCCTATCACTCTGGTACAAGTTGATCTTGGTCTCATCTGTCCATAGGATGTTGTTCCAGAACTGTGAAGGCTTTTTCAGATGTTGTTTGGCAAACTCTAATCTGGCCTTCCTGTTTTTGAGGCTCACCAATGGTTTACATCTTGTGGTGAACCCTCTGTATTCACTCTGGTGAAGTCTTCTCTTGATTGTTGACTTTGACACACATACACCTACCTCCTGGAGAGTGTTCTTGATCTGGCCAACTGTTGTGAAGGGTGTTTTCTTCACCAGGGAAAGAATTCTTCGGTCATCCACCACAGTTGTTTTCCATGGTCTTCCGGGTCTTTTGGTGTTGCTGAGCTCACCGGTGTTTTCTTCCTTTTTAAGGATTTCCAAACAGTTAATTTGGCCACACCTAAAGTTATTGCTATCTCTCTGATGGGTTTGTTTTATTTTTTCAGCCTAATGATGGCTTGCTTCACTGATAGTGACAGCTCTTTGGATCTCATATTGAGAGTTGACAGCAACAGATTCATAGCACACTTGAAATTAACTCTGGACCTTTTATCTGCTCCTTGTAAATGGGATAATGAGGGAATAACACACCTGGCCACAAATACCCTCAAATTAAAGCTGAAAGTCTTTAGTTAAAGCACATCTTGTTCGTTTCATTTCAAATCCATTGTGGTGGTGTATAGAGCCAAAAAGATTAGAATTGTGTTGATGTCCCAATATTTATGGACCTGACTGTATATTCAATAATACTGTGCCATTCGTTTATACTGGGTGAGTGGGGGGTTTACATCCACTTTAACCTGGTACAAAGCATTGTCCGAGAGGGAGAATGTTTCTTTTCTTTAATTTGATTGGTCCCCTCTTCATTCCCATCCCACTCTCCTTCCTCAAACTCACCCCTTTGTTTTTTACTTATCTTATTTTAGTTTTCTTTTTTCCTTCTATGACCTCCCTTTGGGTTCGTCTTTTCTGTAATCTACCTGCTGTATGATCTATTTACTTATATTTAAAATACAAAAATGATCTCAGAATTTGACTTTTAGGCCTCATACATACGGGTGTTAAGAAAAACGACCTGTAAAGCTAGTACCTACGCAAGGAAAAAAAAAACAGCATTAAAAACGCATCAGAGAAACACCTGACAAGGCTTAATGCTGTGTATCAAAGCTGAAAGTAAGAACCAAATTATCACGCCCTGCCTTGTACCTACTACCCCTGCGCCTAAAATCAATATTGATTAAAATACGACAGTCTAAATAAAATCAGCTGCTACCCTAGGCGTGCACAGGGGGTGTACCAAGTGTGCCTGGGTACACCCTAATCACCCTGTGCACATAAGCAGTATCGCTCTGTGTGTTAGTGGGGGAGATGGGAAATATCTCCCTCTGATCTTTTCTGCCATTAATGAAGTGCTACCATACTTCTTTTTCTTGGTGCCAGCTCTGCCATAAAAAGTGTGTGTGTGTGTGTGTGTGATTGAGTGTATATATATATATATCCACAGACACATATGCATGTGTGTTTGAGCTTTGGGGTGCACACCCTAATGCAATAGGTTGAGCACACCTATGGCTGCTACCTATATAGGTTAAAATTGTAACAAACAAATACCACAAACGAATCCAATAAAGCATTAGTGGCAAGGCAGCGCTCTAAGACCATTTTCACACTGAGTCGCTTTACAGGCGCTATTTCGGTAAAAATAGTGCCTGTAAAGCGCCTGTAAACCGCCTCCTAATGTACCCCAGTGGGAAATCCTGAGTGCTTTCACACTGGGGCGGTGCACTTGCAGGAGAGGAAAAAAATCTCCTGAAAGCAGCATTTTTGGGGGGGGGGGGGTGCGGGAGGGATGTGTACACCGCTCTTACACCGCTCCTGCCCATTGAAATGAATGGGCAGCGCTCCCGAAGCGGCTGTAGAATGCTCCGGGACGACACTTTTAACCCCTATTTAACCCCTTCTTAGGGGTTAAAAGCGCCGCAATGCTGCCCGAATAGTGGCGCCAAAGCGCCGCAATAACAATGGTAAAGTGCCACTAAATTAGCAGCGTTTTACCGCTGACGCTCGGGTGGCCCCAGTGTGAAAGGGCTCTAAAAGAAGAGATACATGAACTCTTCAAAAGAATCATGCAAAGTCCATAGCCAGCATAAAGCAAGTCCCAAGAGATGAATCAGGGGAGTGAAGATCAATCCACTGCAGAGTGATGGAAAGGAACCACACGGCACCAATAGAGTGTCACAGAATCGCGTTCCCATAGGAGATGCACTCACCACAAATATTGGCCACACACTCGTGCCTGGCAAACCAGCGTGTTGAGAAAAATCAATCTGAATGGCGGCTCTCACTCGCCTAAACCGGTGTACATGTGGGAGAGAAAAGAATTATCCACTAGTGCAATAATGTCAGAACCCATAAATATTTTTATTGCACACCAATCCTTATGCCATCTCACTTACACAAATTAAAAACATCAAAAGCATGTAGTGCAGTGGTGTCAAACTCAATTTCATTGTGGGCCACATCAGCTTCATGATTGCCCATAAAAGGGCCGGTTGTATCTTTAAGACTATATGTCCAGAGCATCCCCCTCACTTACATTAGATGTCAAGAGTCACCCCCCCCCCCCCCCATACTGCTGCTGGGAAGAAGCTGGATGCATTGCTGGAAAGCAGAAAGTACAGAGGTGGGCTGGAGCTCCCCTGCACCTGCAGGAGAGGTGCGAGGGCCACATGAAATGGCCTGGAGGGCCGGATTCGGCCCGCGGGCCTTGTGTTTGACACCTGTGATGTAGTGTATCAAAGGCTGCGACATGGGGCGTGGCTGTACAGCTATCAGTTGAGTTGGTTGTGGACAAAGGGGACTGAAGAGACGCATGCACTGCAGGTGGCATGGAGTGAGATTTATTCGGCTTGTCACAAGCCGCTCCAGCCTCAGCCTTTGATACACTACATGCCTTTAATGTTTTTAATCTGCGTAAGTGAGATGGCATAAGGATTGGTGTGCAATAAAAATATTTATGGGTTCTGACATTATTGCACTAGTGGAGAATCCGTTTTGACGTTAGTGTGAAAGGGGCCTTATAATGCCCAGATTCCCTTATTTGATCATATGGAGCTGTTATATGTTCTTTCCTTTCTGTTCTATATTACATTACTGAATTCCTTGAGAAATAAATAAAGAATTTATTGAAAAAAAAATGCATGTTGATCCTACCAAAAATGCAGTGTCCTTGTCACTTCCTGTGAATAGACCTGAAAGCATAAAACAGTGTTATCTTATTTGTGTTAACTACTAACCCCCGACCCACCTACCCACTACCACGTAAGGTAGAAGAACAGAGGAACACATGTTTTAAGCCTAACCTAGAACTGGAAGTATGTTCTTCACATGATTAGCAGTTGATCATACAAGAAAATGCCTGAGAAAAGGAAACGAATGCAGTCACCACAACTAAGGACTGGTAAGCTACAATATATTTAATTTTTTGGGGGTTTAGATACATTATAATAGAACTACAACATCTACTATGCCACCCTTGCTCCATGAATTATTTACACATGTGTATTGACAAATTATATTATGTAAAAGTGTAAGATTTTTGTAAGATGTAAAAGTGCAAAGATGTAAAAATTCTTTAAGCTCCTCCTTCTAATGTGCGAGGAATGAAGATGATCTTTCGGGCTGGCGGGACGTTTTCAATACCACTTTCCATAGGAGAGATGTCGAGATCTTTGGGGTCCACTGTCGACTTCAAGGTGAAATTTTGCAGGATAATGGTGAAGAAAAGGAAAAGCTGCATGCGCACCATACTCTCTGCAATGCAACCTCTTTTTCCTAGGATAATGAAATTATACAACATAAGGCAACACACCAAGAAGAGTGCATCAAAGAATTAGATCTGTTTGTTACAATAGCATTGTTTCATAAGCAGTAATGAATGATCAGTTTAAGAGGCCTTGTTGCCAGACCCTTCATTTCAACTTAAATCTTTCCTTTGGAAAGTGAATGAGAGCCAATTACATGCAAAAAAAAAAATCCTGTTTCCTGTACATGGGTTTTCCTTATTCTTTGCAAAGTGAATTGTCACTTAGCTTCCCCTCATTCGTGCTTTCAAAGTAAACAAAAATTCTCTTTGCAAAATTAAAATTCACTTTAAAAATTGAAAATCACCGGCAACAATTTGGTGGCTGCCTACATATTGGTAGACCTTAAAATGTTTTTGTTCAAACTAAACAAAATAATATGAATTGATTTTTTGTAATAGTGATCTTGGCCTTTTTGGCAGTCTACTGTAGCTATTTTTTTAATTTATTGTACCCAATAATATAGTTAATAGGGAGGAGCTTGCGCTTGACCTTGGATTCAAGTCTATGTTTGGCTGAACCCATAAAAAAGCTGTCAGTGCCGGGCCAATCAGTGGCGGGTAGGGGAACTCCCCGCCCCATAGCTGTACATAAAGGGGCAGGGATGCTTGTGATATCATTGACCTAATGTGGCCATTAGAGATGGGCCGAACACCACCATATCGCAGCAGAACTCCTGTACAGGGGAAAAGTTCTAACCCAAATGGCAATGAAATCTATGGAAGCCGAACAGGAAAAATCAAAAGTGCCCATTTTAAAGGCTTATATGCAAATAGTTGGCCGTAAAAGGGGTATAGGGGTATAGGGCCTGGGTACTGCCCTGGGGGGGACATGTATCAATGTAAAAACATTTTTTAAAAACAATCGTTTTTTCAGGAGCAGTGTTTTAATGCTGCTTAAATGCAACAATAAAAATTTCTTTAAATATAGTGCCTGGGGGTCCCCTTAGTCTCCCTCTAAAGTGTTGCATCTGTAGCATATGTAGAACCTGCTGCAGCAAAACATTTCTAAAGAAAAAAAAAAGAAAAAGAGTCAAATCCCATTTAAAATGACTCGCTGTTGCTATTGAAGAAAAACGAAAGAAAAAAAACAGCGTGGGGTCCCCCCGCAAATTCTATGCCAGACCCTTATCTGGGCATACAGCCTGGCACTCAGGAAAGGGGGGGAGAGCGAGCGCCCCCCTCCTGAACCATACTAGGCCATATGCCCTCAATATAGAAGGGCGGGTGCTGTGGGGCAGAGGGGGCTCTAAATATAATTAAAATGCTCCTGCCGACATGAAGGCTGGCTGCCTACTTCAGGCTGAGTCATTTGACAGTTCTTATATAGGAAAAGGGCAGGGCCACCTGGCTACGTCACCTGGTGGCACCACCTCCCTCTGACATCACTGACCTAGCATGCTTCATGTCAGCGGGAACGTTTTTTTTTTGGGTGCTGCACAGACCTTCACCACCACAGGCCACGATTGTGGGAATGAGGCTACCTGCCCTAAAGCACCCAGCACCCCATGTTGCCTGGTATGGTTCAATAGGGATGGGGTCGCTCGCCCCCCCCCCCTTTCATGACTTGCCAGGCTGCATGCCTGGATAAGGGTCTAGTATGGATTTTGCACGGGACCCTACGCCGTTTCTTTTTAAAATTTTGGCGGTTATTTTTACTGGCAATTTATTTTTTACTCAGCTGTCAGCGGGGAAACCCATTGACAACTGATGACTCATCGTTTGTTAAGGACGCCGCAGCTGGTTTACCGGCCCCGCTCCTTAACAACCAGCTTATACAGTGTGCAAAATGCACTGTGCAGCGTGCAGTGCATTGCAGGGCGTTCAGCAGTGTGAAAATCCACCGAAACCTTGCAAATTCGGGTGTTCCCCGAATGGAGTGAACAGCCAATGCTCTGCCCAAACTGAGGCTTGGGCCGAAGCATTCACCCAACTCTAATGGCTATATTAAGTCAATGATGCCACAAGAATCCCTTTTCTTTTGTATACATATACAGTATCTCACAAAAGTAAGTACACCCCTCACATTTTTGTAAATATTTTATTATATCTTTTCATGTGACAACACTGAAGAAATTACACTTTGCTACAATGTAAAGTAGTGAGTGTACAGCTTATATAACTGTAAATTTGCTGTCCCCTCAAAATAACTCAACACACAGCCATTAATGTCTAAACCACTGGCAACAAAAGTGAGTACACTCTTAAGTGAAAATGTCATAATTGGGCCCAAAGTGTCAACATTTTGTGTGGCCACCATTATTTTCCAGCACTGCCTTAAACCTCTTGGGCACTGAGTTCACCAGAGCTTCACAGGTTGCCACTGGAGTCCTCTTCTTCTCCTCCATGATGACATCACAGAGCTGGTGGATGTTAGAGTCCTTGCGCTCCTCCACTTTCCGTTTGAGGATGCCCCACAGATGCTCAGTAGGGTTTGGGTCTGGAGACATGCTTGACCAGTACATCACCTTTACCCTCAACTTCTTAAGGCAAGGCAGTGGTAATCTTGGAGGTGTGTTTTGGGTCGTTATGTTGGAATACTGCTTGCGGCCGAGTGTCCGAGGGGAGAGGATCATGCTCTGCTTCAGTATGTCACAGTACATGTTGGCATTCATGGTTCCCTCAATGAACTGTAGCTCCCCAGTGTTGGCAGCACTCATGGAGCCCCAGACCATGACATTCTCACCACCATGCTTGACTGTAGGCAAGACACACTTGTCTTTGTGCTCCCCACCTGGTTGACGCCACACACGCTTGACACCATCTGAACTAAATACGTTTATATTGGTCTCATCAGACATGGTTCCAATAATTCATGTCCTTAATCTGATTGTCTTCAGCAAGCTGTTTGCGGGCTTTCTTGTGCATCATCTTTAGAATAGGCTTCCTTCTGGGATGACAAAAACACTCTCTATATAAATATAAATATATATAACAATGTAGCACTTAGGGCCAGTTCACACTGGAGCGGCGCAAAGCGCCGCGATGCGGCGCTCGAGGTGATCTCAGGCGGCTTGCGAGGAGACTTCTATCATAGAAGTCAATGCAAGCCGCCTGAGATCGCCCTGAAAATAGTGCAGGGACCATTTTTCTAAGGCGGAGCGAAGCGATTCGCTCCTATTAGAACGGTCCCATTTGCACAGCATTGAGGCGAATTGTCAGGCGACTCAAGTCGCCTGACAATGCACCTAGATGTGAACGGGCCGTTAGAGTAAAATTGTGCAAAGTTAGCAATAATCAATGTGTAGAAGCTGTGCAAAATTCTTTAAAGTTCATCAAAGGTATTAAAAATCAGAAGTTCATAAACACATAGTTCATAAGTGAAAAGACATAAAAAGTGCTCTGGTGCAATATTCAATCAAAACTGTCCTCATGGGTTCACATCCGGCTCTTCAAACTTTCCCATGCTCAGTGCAATGACTTTCTCTCAGATCTTTCACTAATAGGACTCTTGGCTAAAGTCACATAACATCAATTCCTCTTGATGGATCTATCCGTGTGACCACACAGCACCCTGTGCCCACCACCAGATGTGCCCTCACCTTAAGGGTGTGTAAACAGCGCCTTTGAGTAGTAGGTATCTGTGAAAATGAGACTCATCCAGCCCAGGTGTAGCATGGAACTCATCAGCACACTATCCTCCTTCACATGGATGCTTCTCCACAGCTCCACTGATTTAAACAGATTACATGCAGGGACAACAATAACAGCCAACATTGCGTAATCCCATTTAACCAAAAATGTATTAAAAAAACCATCAGTAGATAAAACACTCACATTCCTTCTGGAATGATAACCATGCAGACCAATTTGATGCAGTGTGTGGCATATGGTCTGAGCACTGACAGGCTGACCCCCCACCCCTTCAACCTCTGCAGCAATGCTGGCAGCACTCCTATGTCTATTTCCCAAAGACAACCCCTGGATATGACGCTGAGCATGTGCACTCAACTTCTTTGGTCAAACATGGCGAGGCCTGCTCTGAATGGAACCTGTCCTGTTAAACCGCTGTATGGCCTTGGCCACCATATTGCAGCAATCTTCTTATAGCCTAGGCCATCTTTATGTAGAGCAACAATTCTTTTTTTCAGATCCTCAGAGAGTTCTTTGCCATGAGGTGCCATGTTGAACTTCCAGTGACCAGCGATAACAGAGCGATAACACCAAATTTAACACACCTGCTCCCCATTCACAACTGAGATCTTGTAACACTAACCAGTCACGTGACACCGGGGAGGAAAAATGGCTAATTGGGCCCAATTTGGATGTTTTCACTGTGTGTTGGGTTAATTTGAGGGGACAGCAAATTTACACTGTTATACAAGCAGTACACTCACTACTTTACATTGTAGCAAAGTGACATTTCTTCAGCGTTGTCACATGAAAAGATATAAAATATTTACAAAAATGTGAGGGGTGTACTCACTTTTATAAGATACTGTAGTTGCAGGGCAGGGAATCCCCCACCTTGAACTGTTTGGCCCAGCACTGACAGCTTCCTTCCAGGTTCAGACTGAACCCTAACTCATCCCTAATAGCTAACCGCTTGCCGACCAGTCGCCGTCATTATGCAGGCAGATCCCCATTCTGACAGATTACTTGACAGTGATATACTGTTCCCAGTCATTGGGAACAGTAATCTCCGTCATGTCCCTGGCAGCCCATCCCCCCTACAGTTAGAGCACACTGAGGGAACACAGTTAACCCCTTGATCTCCCCCTAGTGTTAATTCCTTCCCTGCCAGTGTCAATTTTACATTGATCAGTGCATTTTTATAGCAAATGTCACTGGTCCCCAAAAAGTGTAATTTGTGGTCAGATTTGTTGCCGCCATTACTAGTAAAAACAATAAAAAAAAAATAAAAGTCCTTAAATCTATCCCATACTTTGTAGATGCAATAACTTTTGCGCAAACCAATCAATATATGCCTATTGCGATTTTTTTTTTTTACCAAAAATATGTAGAAGAATATCTGCCTAAACTGATGAATACATTTTTTTTTAATTTTTTTTTTTGGGGATATTTATTATAGCAAAAAGTAAAAAAAAATTATTTCAAAATTGTCGCTCTTGTTTGTTCACAGCACAAAAAATAAAAACTGCAGAGGTGATCAAATACCACCAAAAGAAAGCTCTATTTGTGGGTAAAAAAGGATATCAATTTTGTTTGGGTACATCGCCGCTCAATTGTCAGTTAAAGTGACGCAGTGCCGTATGGCAATAAATGGCCTGGTCATTAAGTGGGCAAATCCTTCTGGAGCTGAAGTGGTTAAAGCGGTAGTAAACCAGCCAGCTAAAAAAAAAAAAAAAAAAAAAAATCCTGCAAGAAAATCGCATAATATGTTAATATGCATCGCATACTAACATATTATGAAATACTTACCTTAGAACGAGGCCCCCGATGCCCGAGTCGGTCAGCGCTAAGGACGCTGACATGTTGGTCCTCTTCTTTCTGCCGGATACGCGGCTCCGGCGCTGTGAGTGGCTGGAGCCGCGTGACGTCACTCCCACGCATGCGCACAGGAGCTCTTCGCTCCGGCAGCCAGCTCTGATTTGCTGGCCGCCTGGGCCGGATCATCAGAGCGCATGTGCCGCTAATGTCAGCGGCTGCATGCAGGGCGAATATCTCCTAAACCATGTAGGTTTAGGAGATATTTATTTTACCTACAGGCGGTTTTTATAGGCTTACCGGTAGGTAAAAACAGTAATGGAGGGTTTACTACCGCTTTAAGAACAACATAGAATGCACAATGCTATCTGCTACCATAGAGGATATTCTGCCTTCCCCAATCTTGCTAAGGAAGATATGTTGTTCTCAAGACAAGGCTACAATCTTGTGGCCCACAACGCCCCTACATATATCAAGTGTTACAACAATGTATTACCTGCAGCAAATGGTAGAAATGCATTGTTTTTCTTAAATTTGTCATTTTCATCCAAGAAATGTTTGATGTTGAATTCTTCAGGAGTTTCAAAATATGTAGGATCCCGTAATGCCGTGGTCAACATGGGAAGCACATTGGTACCCTGATAATTAAACAGTTTAATGGTTAATTACAAATACTTGTTACACAAATACAATGTTATTGGCAGTTTTTATTTTAGTGGGGCTAAACAAATATCTGAATCTGCATACTAGGACAACCAATACTAATGATTTATTGAAGCAAATTAAAACATATTTAACCAGTTGCCGACCGGCCACTGTGGATTGACGGCAGTGACGTGGCTCGATATTGCACATTGTCGTCACCTGGCGGTGGCTACAAGATTGTGGATTGTGAGGGTGCACGCACCCCTGGAGGCGCGCACGTGCACTCACTGTGTAGCGGGGGAGCCAGGGAGCGGATAGGATGGACTCAATGTCTGCCGGCTACCCGCGATCGCTCTCCCGCAATGACAGAATGGGGATCCATGTATATAAATACATGGATCTCTGTTCTGATAGGGGGGAAGGAGTGTGATCGCATGGTTCCTGTATATGCGAGCCGCGATCACTCTCCTCCCCCACTCATCCTAGCCCTCACAGTTAACCCCTAGAGCCCCCCCCCCCCAGTGTTAACCCCTTCCCTGCTAGTGACATTTACACATTAATCAGTGCATTTTCATAGCACTGATCGCTGTATAAATGCCAGTGGTCTCAAAAAAGTGTCAAAAGTGTCCGACATGTCCGCTAACGCTTGGGCGGCTCCAGTGTGAAAGGAGCCTAAGTGGTTTACTGTGTTCCCTCAGTGTGTTCTAACTTTATGGGGGCTGGGCTGGCAGGGGGAGGGGAGTGATCACGGCTTCCATATACAGGGAGCCTGTGATCACATCCTTTCTCCCTCTGTCAGAACGGAGATCCGTTTTTACTTACATGGACCTCTGTTCTCTCATTGTGGGGGAGCCATCGTGGGTAGCCGGCGGAGATCGCGTCCACCCTACCCGCTCCCTGGCCCCCCCAGAACACAATACTCGTTATCACGGCCACTGTCAGGTGACGGCGGTTGCAATAACTAACCACTTTGCCGCCGTCAAACTGCAGCGGGCGGTCGGGAAGTGGTTAATTGTTCTGGCTAATCTATCCTTCCCCTGGTGGCTAATCTAAACATGTCTACATTTAATTAATAGTTAACAAAAATAAGGAAGAGCAAGCATTCCAAATGTGAAAGTTATATCAAAAAAATAATTAGATGTAGACCCTGCAAACTAAGCATTCACTGAAAATAGAATATAGTATTTTAATTGTTAAAAAGCCTGACTAAGGCTGGGTTCACACTATCCGACAAAAAAACGGTCCAACTTTGATCCTACTTTGCTGTGCAATTTACGGTCCTACATAGGGTCAAAGTCGGACTGTTTTTCTGTGAACAGGGATCCGACTTTGATCCCGACAATGCCAGGCACCTTGTGCTCTGGGGATCTTGAAGGGAAACTCCACGCCAAATTAAAAAAAAAAAATGTCATGGGGTCCCCCTCCAGGAGCATACCAGGCCCTTTGGTCTGGTACGGATTTTAAGGGGAACCCCCACGCCAAAAAAACGACGTGGGGTCCCCCCAAGATCCATACCAAACCCTTATCCGAGCACGCAGCCCGACAAGCCAGGAAAGGGGGTGGGGACGAGTGAGCGCCCCCCCGGACCATACCAGGCCGCATGCCCTCAACATGGGGAGTATGGGTGCTTTGGGCCAGGGGGGGCCCTGCGCCCCCCACCCCAAAGCACCTTGTCCCCATGTTGATGAGGACAAGGGCCTCTTCCCGACAACCCTTGCCGGTGGTTTCCGGGGTTTGCGGGTGGTGATTAATTGGAATCTGGAAGCCCCTTTAACAAGGGGCCCCCCAGATGCCGGCCCTCTACCCTAGGTAAATGAGTATGGGGTACATCGTACCGCTACCCATTTACCTGGAAAAAAAGTGTACAAAAAACAACTACACAGCTTTTTAAAATATTTTATTAAATCAGCTCCGGCGTCTTCTCCCCTCTCTGGCTCTTCTTTCTTCAGCTCTTTTGCGGGGTCTTCTATCTTCTGAGGGGTCTTATTTCTTCTCCTTCTCTGCGGCGTCCTCTTCCCCCTATTCTTCCTCTCTTCTTCTTCCCATGTTGACGCAATGTTAAAGGGGGCTACCAGATTCTGATAAGGCTCCGCCCGCAGACCCTAGCAACCACCGGCAAGGGTTGTCGGGAAGAGGCCTTTGTCCTCATTAACATGGGGACAAGGTGCTTTGGGGTGGGGGGCACAGAGCCCCCCCTGCCCCAAAGCACCCATACTCCCCATGTTGAGGGCACGCGGCCTGGTATGGTCCAGGAGGGGGGGGTGCTCGCTCATCCCCACCCCTTTTCCTGGCCTGCCGGGCTGCGCGCTCGGATAAGGGTTTGGTATGGATTTTGGGGGGACCCCACGCAATTTTTTTGGCATGGGGGTTCCCCTTAAAATCATACCAGACTGAAGGGCCTGATATGCTCCTGGAGGGGGACCCCATGCCATTTTTAAAAAAAATTGGCGTGGAGTTCCCCTTCAAGATCCCCAGATCATAAGTCGCATGCCAAAGTCGGATCAGTGAAGACAATGATCTGACTTTGAGCTGACTTCAATGCCTTCCAATGGACTAAAGTAGGATCAAAGTCGGACAAAAGTAGTACAGGAACCTTTTTCAAAGTCGGTCCGACTTTGAAAATTACAAGTTGGACCAGTTAAGACAGCTCTCATAGGGAATCATTGTTTTTGTGACCTACTGCGACTTGTGCCCACCTGTCGGTCGAGAATCGGACTAATGTGAACCCAGCCTCAACCTTCAGTTTAAATCAGCTAAATACACTGCAGGTGCATCAAAACAAAGGTGTCATTTAGTTTGATTTCTTTGTAAAGCAGCCACAGTATGAGTAGAAAAGTCTGTCCCCTGCCAGCATGCTGCATAGATGGAAGTTTGCTCTCTGTCTGAAAGTAGTGATATGTCTGTAGAGGTCCAAAACACTCCTACTAAGTCCAAGCTAAAAGTGATACTAAAGTCTTGTTTTTTTTGTATAAAAATAACAAACATGTTACACTTACCTGCTCTTTGCAGTGGTTTTGCACAGGGCTCCTCCTCTTTTTGTGTTCCTCGCCAGCGCTTCTGGCTCCTCCCTCCTGCCGAGTGCCCCACAGCAAACAGCTTGCTGTGGTGGCACCAAAGCCGAGCCACTGCTCTGTGTGTCCATTCAGACATAGAGCCCGGCCCCGCCCCCTTTCTCTCCTTATTGGCTCACTGACAGCATTGCAAGCCAGTGTTGCCCGCTGCTGTCTCAGCCAATCAGGAGGGAGAGTTCCGGACAGCTGAGCCACTTGTGCAACATTGCTGGATCGAGATGGGACTAGTATTAATGTAAGGTAAGGTAAGTATTAAGGGGGCTGAGGGGGGTTGCTGCACACAGAAGGTTTTTTTATCTTAATGCATAGAATGCATTAAGATAAAAAAAACGTCTGTCTTTTGGACTACTCAAAGTTCTCCAATAAGCAGGGAACATTGCTGTTTGCAGAACTATATGTCTGACTCATCAGGGGGCATGTTGGACCTCTGCAAGGACAACACTGCTTCCAAACAAAGAGAATGGTCTTTTTCTACATCATGCACATCAATAAATTTTGTTTAGAAGAGGGGACACAGGCAAAAATAACAATTTTAAGTAGAGAGGATAAGGATTAGAACTTTTGACATTGCATTTTTTGAATTTTTGTGGCTTCCTGTTGCGGTGATGACCACACCTCTGTCACTGAAACAGGAAGTAAGGAAAAATCTCTCCAGCAGGACCCTGGAAAAAATATAAACCTTGCAGGAATTACAACCCTTCGCCGCTATATCTAAACCTAAAAAAATATGTTGCCGTTCCAAAAGCCACTAAAAAGATTCAAATCTACACCAGAGGTACAGAAAAAAATAAAAGTTTGAATTTGACTGGATGCCAGTAACCTTTGAGGTCAGTGACGTAGCTAGCACATGTGGCAACCGGAGCTGGTCATTTTTTTGCACCCACCCCCCCAGAAAAATGGTATGTGGCAATATAGCGGTGCCACACCCTGTGTACTACCCTAGTTCAAGGCTTCCTCTGCACTCCCCTGCTAGTCCAGGGCCTCCTCTGTGCCTCCCAGTCCAGGGCCTCTTGTGTACTCCCCTCCTTCTCCAGGGCCTTCTCTCCTAATCCAGGGTCTTTGCCATGCCAGACCTTTTCTAGTCCAGGGCCTCCTCTGCACCAGCCCCACGCCAGTGCCTCCTCTGCACCTCCCTCAGTTCAGGGCCTCCTCTGCACCCCCCTAGCCCAGTGTTTCCTCTGCACCCTCCATCATCCCAAGGCTTCCACTTCACCCTCCCAGTCCAGGGCCTCCTCTGAGCTCCCCCAGTCCAGGGTCTCCTCTGCACACCCCCCCCTGGTCCAGGG
>BLSH010299630.1:1005063-1016765 GCA_018402905.1 Glandirana rugosa | reverse complement strand
CTACCCCCCCGGACCCCCCCACGTCTCTTCCGTGACCTGACTCCCCCCTACGTCTCCTCCGGAACCCGACCCCCCTCCCACGTCTCCTCCAGGACCCGACCCCCCACCTCAGTCCAGTGCCTTCTCTGCACCCCCCCAGGCCCCCCCATCCTTTGCCACACAAACCCCAACTTCCTAGTCCAGGGCCTCTTGCACACAAAATCTCCTTGTACTAGTAAATGCCTTCCCGTTCCACAAAGGCTCTCCCATGCTGAAGTGCTGCTCTGGAATGCCTTTCTATAGTGCAGGGTGAGCACGGTAATTCAGCACTAGTGCGCCTGTGCAGTCTCCCTCCTATTTGGTTCTCCGGTATTTGGCAAACTTTTTGCAGAGGGCACTGCCTGTCCATTACACTTGATTGGGCGGCAGTGACATAGTTAGAACAGCGCTTCCCAGTGCAGGTGGGGGGACATAACTCCTGGCGGTGCCCCCCTAGATGCGTCTTCTGGGGCGTGTGCCCCCCCTGCCTCCCCTAGTTTCGGCCCTGTTTGAGGTTAATAATTATTTTTAGGCATCTTCATACTGCAAATAAGGCCTGTAATTGAATGGTTTTCTACGTTATTTTTCAACTGTCCTTTACCTGACAGCTTTCACTCACCTTAGGTAGGCAGTAACCATGGAAAGTAATATCTCTGCTGGTGGCTCTGGCAAACCCCATTGGAAAGATGTCACTGTACCTCTGGATCTCATGAACAAGAGCATTCATGTATGGCATCTGGCTACGATCCTCTGTTCTAGGTTCTCGGGTTTGGCCAATCACTTGATCAATCTCTTCATGAATCGTATCTATAAGACATACCGAGAAGTACATTCGATTTTTCTATAGCAAAATTATAAAACTATATTCCTCAAGCAATTCCATCAGACATATTTGGAAGTTTTTGGTGAAGAGGAGCAGAAATTGATTCCTTTGCTTTGGGTCATTCAGACCAGACAAGGAAATCTCACCCTTCTCTCTGCTTGGCCATGACAGCCTTATGTTCTGCTTTTTATCCTAAGCACGGCTGTCACTAGACCAATAAGAATGCAGAGTCATTTTCCAAAAAAGAAGAATAATCCTCAGCGTGCCTTAATTGTTTAATTCCCAGGCTGCAATCAATGAGGCCCCATCTTTCATCTGTGCCTTTGGGCTTCCACTTTGCTGAACCAGTCCAGCTAGCATTTTTATAAAGGCTTTTCTATCATACTGTATACAGGTCAATGTGAATGCAAAACCAATGAAAAGAAGCCTAATGCAACTTAGAAGCAGCTTAATGCAGTTCAGTAGCAGAGATATGCACATTCATTAGAGGCTTGAAGAAACTCTTGAACAACTGAAAGGCAAATTGAAGCAACTCAAATGTGAGTCAAAGCATCTTAGAAGCTCTTCAGCTACTGAATTTGGCCCCTGGGAGTGAAACCTGTCTAAATAATCCCTAACATTGACACAATAAAACGACACCATGCATGGTACCTTGTAGCTTGGGATGCTTTATCAGTATCAAGTATCCAAAGTTTACAGTAGTGGCAGTGCTTTCTGTTCCGCCCAAGAACATATCATAGATTGATGCTTGCAGGTTTTTTACAGTAAAAGGCGTTTTTACACCAAAATTCTTCTCCTCCTGTAAATAGCAATACATTTTAGGTTTATGCTTGGATGAGTTAATATTGCCCAAAATTCCATACCAAAGTGAATAGCTATGCAAATGTTCCTGTGAGACCTTAGCTTTTATTATGCCATCAAAGGTATGCTGTGTTTTATTTCTTTTGCAAACTATACTGTATTTAATAAATCTATCTATCTATCTATCTATCTATCTATCTATCTATCTATCTATCTATCTATCTATCTATCTATCTATCTGTAGCCATGCCCCCGTAGGGGTTGCTGGAAGTAGTGTTTCACCTGTCGCTCTGCCCTCAATCAAGAAGAACAGGCTGGTACTTTGTTTTTGTTGTTTTTATTGGGGAATTAAACTTGGATAGGGTATTTATGGGTTACCCAAGGAACTCTATATACAGCCCTGTATATACACGACTTTCCTCCTCCAGCACAAATCTTGCTTGCCGTTACTTCTCTTTTCTCTTTCTGCACAAAACTTCTTCGGGCCTAGCTAGCACGTGGTGAGACCCGCCTCTGACTCTGGTCAGGCCTCGGTGAACCGTCCATTACAGGCAAGGGATTGCAAACCCCTCTGGTGTAGCAAAAGTATAGATATGCTAGCTAGCCTCGGTGGAATACTGCTCCCAGCCAGTCCATTCTTCAGGCCCTGTCAGCCCCCCCTGGCTGCAGGGACCTAACTCCACTGTCTCTCACTCAAATCTGCTCCGACATGCCTCTCCAGCTTCCTAAGGTGTGTGCCACTCACCGACACCTGTCACTTGTAATTCCTCCTGGAGATCTCTCTGATAGCGCTCTCTCTCGCTGTCCTCCTCCGCTCTCTCTCTGTACCTCTCCACCAGGATCTCACTCTCTCCTCCTGGATGCACCCAAGCTCTCCCAGGCTGAGGTCACCCTCCCCAGACTAGGGGCTCCCCAAGGCCCTGACAGCCTCCACACTATTCAATATCCGACTCTTCCATCCAAACTCTTCTCACAGACTGGGCTGACCCCAGGTATTTAAGGAGACCTGCCAGGTTGGGGATTGGTCAGAGCTCCTTAACATACCTCAGGAAGCTCCACCTCCTCTTCCCCACCCTTTGTTCCAGAACTTTCTGAACCAGAAAGGAGGGGTTACCAAGGGGTGTCACTACCTGCATTCACCAGTCACTCCCTAGGCCACTCCCTGACCCAGAATCAAAACAACCAGGCCTGACCAAATTTACCTCACCTACCAAAAATCCTAACACTCACCACCTACCTAATGATAGAGGGCGCTACATATCTATTGTGTCTATCTATCTATCTATCTATCTATCTATCTATCTATCTATCTATCTATCTATCTATCTATCTATCTATCTATCTATCCTGTAAATACTGAATGTTTTATATCTGTATTTTTATATCAAAATTTTAAGACTAAAGGGTATACTACTGCAACTATAAAGTGTATTTCCACATTTGCAGCCAAAATGGGACAACACCTACTATATTATGTTTTTACTCACACCCACATGGCATAAATTAATAAAAAATATTTTAAAAATTCTGGTTACCATTTAGATGCACTTTCCTGGGTGTGGTTAAGAAGTATTATTTACATATATTAATAACAGTGGCTTACCTCTATGCCCTGCTCTGTTTGGCCTCATGCATACAGGACGTTTTTTGACTGTTTTTCAGCAGCTGTTTCCAGCTGCAGATGTTTTTTTCTACAATCAGTAAACTCTCCATCATGTAATCCTATGTGTTCATGCACACATAGGCTGCTATCAACTGTTTTTAGCAGTGACGTTTTTGAGCTGTAAAAAAAACCCCAAGACCAGAGGGTTCTTTTGGACGTTTTTCAGCTGTAAAAAAAGGTCAAACGCTCAAAAATGCCCCTTTAAAAACGCTAAAAAAACCCGAAAAAATGGCAGTAATATAACGCTGGTAAAAGCTGAAAACATTCCTGATAAGCTACTGACGTTTTTTGGATGTTTTTTTAAAGTCCTTTGTGCATGAAGCCTAAATGATAAGCATCAAACCCATAGAGGTCTCTGGAAATTTCTTACACCGCTGATTGCTGGATCATTTATAGCTAGCCCTGATAATATGCGTGCCTATAAAAGTATATATATATAAATACTGTGGCAGGCTAACATTTCTATCTCTGGGTCTGGTTCTTGGTGTGTGGTGGGTTGAAAATAAGTTGGGTGCCAGTCATTTTAGCCTTGTTTATCTTTTAATGCAGAACTCAATTCTAGGAGATAGGGTTTAGGGGTGTAAGATACCCAAATATAGGACAGGTATTCTAAAACTAGTAGCAGTAGTGACAAGGTCATTAAAGATTAGCTTCTTTTCTTGGTAACTAGTGACCCTACAATAGCAGTCAGGTGGATTCTGACACTGTAAAAGCAGTCACAGTCTTTCTTAAGTTATAGTGGATATCTGTTTAATAAACCTAGCTCTTGACCCATCTAGAGCAGTCTAAAGCCTAGTGCACACGGGCGGAATGTCGGACGACATTGGCCGGTTAAAAAAAAAACAGCCGACATTCAGGCCATGTGTATGGCAGTCAGTCCGATAGAAGCTTGCCTAAGGACCGGCTTCTGTTGGATGAGCATAAAACCAGCAGCCAACTGGTTCCTGATCAGTGCTGTCAGCAAATGGCTAAGATCGATGACCGAAATGTTCTGGCGGGGGAGCCGTCCCCCTGTCAGAACACAATAGAACAACAGGAGAGATCGCTGTACTAACTTCGGATTGTTAGTACAGCAGCTCCGACTGGAGCTACTAGGCTTAAGATATCATGATTTGTGGGCAATAAATCAATCTTACAATATCCAGATGGTAGCATTTACCCCTCTCCTCTGCAATTTCTTCAGCAAGAACATCCTTTACCCGCCCAACTACCTCCAGATATCAACTCCAACAGGTAGTTTAAGTCCCTGGGTCTCTGGCACTCTCCAGGCTGCAGTAGGGTCCAAATGGAGAGAGGCTTTAAGCACACATCCCCTCCAAGCAAAATCCCAGGAGGAGGTAAACACTCTGGAAAGGTGCCCCAAATATTTATCATCTTCCTAAACCATACCTCTGAGCTATAACCTCATGGATTATTTGGTCACATGAATATTTATAACCCAGGGATTGTCCCTTTTACACTAATTACAGGAACGCCCTTCACATTTACAGGCAGAAATGACAACCCACTGAGCTTAGGGAAGACCTGTAGAGTCTGGAAAAAAACAATGCAAAAGCTCAGCCTGGTTACAGCCTAGCGACAACACACAGTGAAGCTGGCCATAGATGGATCTTCTTTTTTTTGGTTCAGCCAGTAGGCTGAATCAAAATAAAAAAGTTTACTCCATAAAGACAATCAAGGTGGACAGAAGAATCCTCATTTCTGAGACATTGTATTCTGACAGTGGGGGCTCTCCACTGCCAGGATACAGTGATCAGCGGCTGCAGCTGCTGATTGAGAAAAAAATTCCAACAAGCCACAGCAGCCATAGATGATAGAAATTCAGCAAGTCCCTGCTAAACCGGAAGAATCTCAAACCATCCATGGCTAGCTTAAATTAAGTAAGGATCACAGCAGGGTCCTAATATAAGACATGAGTTATATTTTACACCTTCTACTGAATCCATATATGTAGTTATCACCCTGTTTTGACATTTTGCCTTAATTTCCGGCAAGCTGTGACAGTCATGAAATGTGTGGTTCTAGCTGTCCAAGTGTTGTCTAACCTGTTTCATCCTGATGAGAAAACAGTCAATGTAATCTCGAGGACAGGCCGGATCCATAGTTTCCTGGTGAAGTTTGATCTTCTTCATCAATTCATTCTCAAGGGGCTCAAGAAAAGTAAAAATGTTTCTGTGCGGTCCCGGTAAACATTTCATAAGTGTTGGGAAAAGATCATACAGCTGTCAAGAAAGTTAATACAACACAATTCAATTCAATTGAAGTGACATTAAACCCAAACTCTCATTACATGCTATACGTTTCACACTCATAAAGCCACTAAAGCATTCATTTTGTGTAGAGTAAAATATACCTGGTTGATCCTGCCTATAGCTGTCCCTCCCATATTCTCTGTGTCTCCAATGCTAGTTATGGTTTTGTAGACCAGCTGGTGTCCTCTACAGAGCGTGCTCAAATTTCAGTTGCCTTCTTAGCTAATTTCCTCCTTTTTCTTATCTATTTATCCACATAACTATTGAATCACGCATGTGGGTGTATACATGGTGGTAAATTACACTGTCTTCCCTCCCTCCTCCTCCATGTCCACCTATTGATAAACACTATGGGGGCGGAATATAGTATGCTGATTGATTACATTTACTAAGAAAAAAAGCTTAGTTTTAATATTAATCAGTATTAAATGTATCAAATGGAATTGCTAATACTTGTTAAGTTAAAAAAAAGGCATTGGATGCCGATGCCATTTGGACAAAATTAAAGCTACCGTAGTTTCAGTCATACACCATAATAATGCACAACACATACACATTTATCATTTAATAAAAAATGTATAGCTTTTTAGCTGAAAAACAGGTATTGAATATTTGCTGTATACTCTAAGTTGAATTTTTATTTAAAATATTGTTTTAGTCATGTGACTGGCACAGCACCAATCAGGGCTGTGCAGACACAGACTCATACCGTAGAGCGCATTAGTAATAGAAGCTCCTCGCAAGGATCATTCCCTGCAGATGCCGAAAAAAAAGGGAGAGATCATGTGACCTCACAGCGCTGCAGGAATAAGGCAGGATGTAAAAAACAAAACAAAATACAGTACAATACAGCATTAAATAAAATGCAAAGGGAAAGGTGCCAAACACAAATACCCACATGCAAATATTAATAATAATCTAAAACCATACATGTAAAGAGCTATCCTCAGTGTTCACACCCATCAAACCTAGATAATGTCCCTTTAAATTGACAATATACCACATACTATTTATGTTTGAAATAAAATCCCCCAAAAGTCCTATTTATATTCAAAATAATAAAGTAATAAAAAGACCACAAAAGTGCTTGTGAAAACAAAAGATCTAAATTCTCTTTGCCACAGGCGGAGGCTGTTATAGCCGCAAGCAATACTCACTGTGCTCCCCTGGCGGGGACGGCTTCCCCTGCCCCCCACCGAGAGAACACAATGGCACCATGGGAGGGATTCTCCCGTCAACGCTGTCTGCAACCCGTGGTTGCAGAAAATAAATTAGCTCCCTCTATGGCCGGCCTTAGGGCTGTTACCTATCTGTGAAATTAACACAATGGGGGAGATTTACCAAAAATGGAGAGTGCAAAATCTGGTGCAGCTCTGCATGGTAACCAATCAGCTTCCAGGTTTTATTGCCAAAGCCTAACTGAGCAAGCTGAAGTTAGAAGCTGATTGGCTACCATGCACAGCTGCACCAGATTCTGAGTGCACCAGCTTTAGTAAATGTCCCCCAATGTTGGCTTTGCAAACTGAAATTGTATTAGAAAATGAGTTAAGCTAAAGCCAGCCATAGACAGTTCAAATCTCGGCCAGTTCAGCAAGAACCGGCCCGAGATTCGAACCATGCATGGGCAGGCTGAATATAGCAACTTGGGTACAACCAGACTGCTGGATTTTACATGAGATTATAGCCAGCGGCTGCCATAGCCACTAGCAAAAATCACTGTGCCCTCCTGACAGGGACAACTTTCACCAACCACCCCCACCCCCCCGGGCGCCGGGAGAACACAATGGCTCCATGGGAGGGATTGCCCTGTCAATATTGTCTGTGTTGATGGGGGAATTGAGCGAATTTCTTCAACCACGGGTTGCAGGAAAGAAGTTTGCTCCATTTATGGCGGGCCAAAGGATCTTTAAGCAAGTATGAGTAAAAGAATAGAAGGTGAGGAGCACAACAATATTGTAGCACATTTTCATTATTAACGTAAGATCACTTTCTGGTGAGAGGTTGCCCTACCAGAATCAGAAGGCTGCTTCTTAAGGGGTCTGTGAATTGATTCTCCAATCATTTATTCAGATGCCACCTAAACTTTTGTCTTTATCATAGAGAACAATAGATTACAGAAATCCTCACCTGGCCCCACATGGATGACATAATATGAAAAGATTCACGCGACTTCTGAAGAATCTCCATCCATTTCTTGTCATTGTAGCCATAGCGAGTCCCCGTTATTATTTTAGAAATAATATTAGAGGAGGCACAGATCAAGGTGGTGCTGGGTTCATATGGCTCCTCTAAACAGATTAAAGGAGTATAGTTAACAGAAAAGGATTTTGGCAATATGTACTGTATGTGCAAACAACTGTATGTCAACTATTCAGTAGAACATGAATGACTGGTGGTATACATCCCTGCTGTGAGTGGTGCATTGCAGAGCTAAACACATACATTTAGGACCAAGATCTGCAAATTCAATCACATTTTCTCCAATGCCTGGTAGCTAACTTTTGTATTAATTTCAGGCATCATAATGAACATGGTGATTTAGGTAAAACATCTGTAATGTTTGCTTCTGCGGGCTCCAGTTCATAGCTTAGAGTAGAATCCTTGTTAAATGTGTGGGTGTATACACCAATGAAAAGTCACTAAAGTTTCAGGGTCTCAAAGAAGGAAAGCTAGTCTTCAAGAGCAAAAAGAAATGATGAGGTCACCCCATGGGTTAAGATGGCCTCCACTTGGATGGATGGTAACCATGTTATAGATAAGAACTCTTATTTTTCCTCCCCATTACTTTTCTTTGTCTTTCCGTACTTTACCTTTTATTCCCTGAAGACTATTGTTACAGTGTAGCAAAGTTTTGATCATGGAGAGCTGGTAGCCTTATAGCTTATGTATAACCATTAAATTAATGCAATGTTTAAAAGTGTCATATTAACCCCTTCCTACCACCACTTCCAGGCCCTTTAATAGGTTGTAAGTGCCAGGAGGTGGAAGTGAGCATTCCGATCATGTGACCGCTGTTATTTGCTGTCACAGCAGTCACAAGATCAGAAAGCTCCCGATCGTAAGTAGGCATTGGGAGTTTTCCGGTACCCACCGACAACTGTGCTGGGAGCACGCAGAACACACGTTCTCAGCATAGATATCTTTACATATGTGACACGTTTATGCCACATCTCTGCGTTAAAGCTCAGCCGCAGAGAAGCTGCATATACAGTATGCTCACAGCCAGTGGGACGAGGTTTATAGGGGATGTTTATATATATATATATATATACAATATCTCACAAAAGTGAATACACCCCTCACATTTTTGTAAATATTTTATTATATCTTTTCATGTGACAGCACTGGAGAAATGACACTTTGCTACAATGTAAAGTAGTGAGTGTACAGCTTGTATAACAGTGTAAATTTGCTGTCCCCTCAAAATAATTCAACACACAGCCATTAATGTCCAAACCGCTGGCAACAAAGGTGAGTACACCCCCAAGTGGAAATGTCCAAATTGAGCCCAAAGTGTCAATATTTTGAGTGACCACCATTATTTTCCAGCACTGCCTTAACCCTCTTGGGCATGAAGTTCATCAGAGCTTCACAGGTTGCCACTGGAGTCCTCTTCCACTCCTCCATGATGACATCACAGAGCTGGTGAATGTTAGAGCCCTTACACTCCTCCATCTTCTGTTTGCGGATGCCCCACAGATGCTCAATAGGGTTTAGGTCTGGAGACATGCTTGACCAGTCCATCACCTTTACCCTCAGCTTCTTTAGCAAGGCAGTGGTCATCTTGGAGGTGTGTTTAGGGTCGTTATGTTGGAATACTGCCCTGCAGCCCAGTCTCTGAAGGGAGGGGATCATGCTTTGCTTCAGTATGTCATAGTACATTAAAACAAAGCAGGATCACAACAAAGCCCAAAAAACCTAAAAAGATCCTTCACACAATGCTGAGGAAATAAAATAGTCACTACATAGCAGCTGCTATAAATGAAACATTGTAGCAAACCAAATATTACATAACTCAGTAATTAGCAGCACTTAATAGGTAAATGGTAGTTGATAGGATAAACTAAAAAGTCCACCCAGTGAAAGAATAGGATGACTTCACAAAAAATCACAGAAATCCAATCAGTCCATTTAAGTCTCGCTTAATTCATATGTCTTCTCTGTCAGTGCATGAGTTAAATTCCACCACAACTCGTGAGTATGACAAGACATACACCTCTCCCCACATAGTTGTCCACTCACCAGCTGCAGTTGCCTTACACTCTCGTATTTGGCAAAAGCGTGATTTGTCTCTTAACCCAAGACAACAGGGAATGATCGATCAGCTTGACTCCCGACCATCAAGCACTGGCTTTGACCACCTTGGGTCTCTACAGCAGCTTCTGCAACATGCCTAAGTCCTCAGCCTTGACAGCCTGGAGCAGCTCCTGGTTCTTCTCCATCCTCAGTGCTGCACCCTGGTGTTGTGCCTAAATAGGTTTCCCCTGGCTCTCGGCTGACATCAGAACTCTGCTCCTGGTTGCCGCCACACACGCTTGACACTATCTGAGCCAAATAAGTTTATCTTGGTGTCATCAGACCACAGGACATGGTTCCAGTAATCCATGTCCTTAGTCTGCTTGTCTTCAGCAAACTGTTTGCAGGCTTTGCATCATCTTTAGAAGAAGCTTCCTTCTGGGACGACAGCCATGCAGACCAAATTGATGCAGTGTGCGGCGTATGGTCTGAGCCCTGACAGGCTGACCCCCCACCCCTTCAACCGCTGCAGCAATGCTGGCAGCACTCATATGTCTATTTCCCAAAGACATCCTCTGCATATGACGCTGAGCACATGCACTGAACTTCAACCAAGGTGAGGCCTGTTTTGAGTGGAACCTGTCCTGTTAAACCGCTGTATGGTCTTGGCCACCATGCTGCAGCTCAGTTTCAGGGTCTTGACAATCTCATTATAGCCTATTTAACACACCTCCAAGATGACCACTGCCTTGCTAAAGAAGCTGAGGGTAAAGGTGATGGACTGGCCAAGCATATCTCCAGACCTAAACCCTATTGAGCATCTGTGGGGCATCCTCCAATGGAAGGTGGAGGAGCGCAAGGTCTCTAACATCCACCAGCTCTGTGATGTCATCATGGAGGAGGGGAAGAGGACTCCAGTGGCAACCTGTGAAGCTCTGGTGAACTTCATGCCCAAGAGGGTTAAGGCAGTGCTGGAAAATAATGGTGGCCACACAAAATATTAACACTTTGGGACCAATTTGGACATTTTTACTTAGAGGTGTACTCACTTTTGTTGCTAGCGGTTTAGACATTAATGGCTGTGTGTTGAGTTATTTTGAGGGGACAGCAAATTTACACTGTTATACAAGCTGTACACTCATAGTTACATAGTTACATAGTCAGTGAGGTTGAAAAAAGACACAAGTCCATCAAGTCCAACCTATGTGTGTGCTTTTATATCAGTATTACATTGTTTATCCCTCAATGCTGTGGTCCCTTAGGTGTGCATCTAGTAGTTTTTTTAATTTATCTATACTCCAGGCAGAAACCACTGCTTATGGAAGAGAATTCTACATTCTCACTGCTCTTACCGTAAAGAAACCTCTACGTATTTTAAGGTTAAACCGCCTTTCCTCTATTCTTAGTGAATGGCCGCGTGTCTTTGTGTACTCCCTTGCACTGAATAGTTTTGTCCCTATAGTGGGGTCACCAGTTGTCACGTACCTGGTGGTTGAGTCTGGCTTATGCGGGGGCAACCTCACTTGCGGCCCTGGTTCAAGAGCCCCTGGTAGTGAAGACAGGGAGCTCTGGAGCACAGGGGGGCACGAGGGCTGGACTTGGTTACAGATGGCAGGTGAAGGTCCACTGGAACTCGTGCAGGTAGAAGGGTGGTGGTTCAGGCTGGGTCGGCAACGGGCTGGCGGTGCAGTACAAGTGGTTCAGGCAAACGGATAGTGGGGTACAGGCAGGATCGGCAACGTGCGGGCAGCTGAGGTACAAGAGGGTTAGGCTGAGACGTGGTCGTAGGCAGGCAGAGGGTCGGTACAGGCAGGGTTCAATCAAAGGTCAGGCAAGCCGGGTCACAGATGCAGGAAGACTGGAAAGACAGGTCACAGGAACTCACTAACACGCTGTAGATCAGACAGTC
>BLSH010299630.1:954829-969429 GCA_018402905.1 Glandirana rugosa | reverse complement strand
ACCGTTAGATGGTACGAACCCTCGCTGTATACGAAATCCCGGGAGAAATTTCGTCCCGTTTTCCCCGTCGACGGGACCCGGGACGGTAACAACACCCCGGGTTTCGTCGATGGAGTATGAACGGTTGATAGGGTCAAATATAGGGGAACAGGGAACTCCAAAATCAGGACACGTCACAGGGCTATAGAGTCACACTTCAAGATAATTATTACGACGGGTCGAGACGGGATAACAACACATGTCTACTGACTGGACGTCTGGGACACAAATGTACATTTATTGGACGTAACTATACATTTATCGTAGACGTAATTGGTGGCGATCAGAAATGACGCAGAGGTGATCAAATACCACCAAAAGAAAGCTCTGTTTGTGGGAAAAAAAGGACGCAAATTTCATTTGGGTGCAACGTCGCACGACCGCGCAATTATCAGTTAAAGCGACACAGCGCCGAATCGCAAAAAGTGCTCCGGTCCTAAAGCTGGAAATCCTTCCGGGGCTGAAGTGGTTAATGCAGATGCTATTTACATATCAATGCAGGTTATTTACATGTAAACACAGGGTCTGCAGGTCAGTCATCTGTACACAACAATAGGGCAGAGCTGGGCAGCATTATTAATAGAACTTCACACTGAGATATCGGGACACTGCACAGGACTAAAACCTCAAGGGACAAGGGGATATAAACTGGGATAGTTGGCAAGTATGAGGTAGCTGCTTTGGGCCCCACAACAATGGCAGGGCCCAGGGCAGCTGCCCCTTTTGCCCTGCTTTAAAGAGGGCCCTAAAGCATATGTCGCTCCCAAGCATGGTAGATTGCCAGGAGATTTATGCTAGGCATTAAAAAATGCCCATTTTGGTCCATGTGCATGAACCCTTAATAAAATAGAGATCACAGTGCCCCCTCTGGCACAAATCAGTCCCAGCTGCAGTCTTTCACAGTGTGAATTGATACAATATTGCAGTGTGATCACAGGGGGGCAGGACATGGGGGGAAATGCTTCATCCTCCCCACAGCAAAATAATGACATAATCTTAGTCTAAGCACAGTCACTTGGTCAGAGCTGAAGACTCCATTCACACTTCTGTGACTCCAAAGTCATGTGATTTCCATTGCAACTTTACATTGCGACTTTGATGCAACTTCGGATGGGTGCGGCTTGGATGCGACTTTGGCTGTTGACTTTGGCTTTTACTGTTGCACAACTGTCGCATTGATAACATTAAGATGCAACTTTCATGCAACTTTTCAGAGTTTACATTGCAGTCTATGGCACTCAATTTGCATGAAAGTCGCATCAAAGTAGTGCAGGAACCTTTTTCTGCAATGTAAAGGCACGTAGATTTGAATGGCTTCCATTAATCACTTCAGCCCTGGAAGGATTTCCCAGGTTAGGACCAGAGCACTTTTTGCGATTCGGCACTGCGTCGCTTTAACTGACAATAGCGCGGTCGTGTGACGCTGCACCCAAACGAAAATATGTTCTTTTTTCCCACAAATAGAGCTTTCTTTTGGTGGTATTTGATCACCTTTGCGTCATTTCTGATCACCGCTATAAATAAAAGAAGAGCGTCAATTTTGCAAAAAAAAAACAAATTTCTTACTTTTTGCTAAAATACAAATCCAAAATAAAAAATATAAAAAAACATTTTTTCATTGGTTTTGGCCAATTTATATTCTTGCTCATATTATTGGTAAAAAATCACAATCAGCGTTTATTGATTGGTTTGCGCAAAAGTGGGCGCGGTTACGGATGATGAGAATTCATTTCTGGGGTTTTAATTTTTTTTTATTTTTTACTAGTAATGGCGGCGATCTGCGATTTTTAGCGGTACTGCAATATTGCAGCGGACATGTCGGACATTTTTGACACTTTTTTGGGACCAATGACATTTATACAGCGATCAGAAATTTAAACGTCCACTGATTACTGTATAAATGTCATTGGCAGTGAAGGGGTTAACCTTCAGGGGGAGATCTAGGGGTTAACTGTGTTCCCTGGGTGTGTTATAACTGTGGGGGGGGTTGGGCTAACATGGGCATGAGAGATCCAACTGATCCCAGTGACAGGGATCAGTAGATCTCCCATGCCCCTACTAACAGAACGGGAAACCTCCGTGTTTACATCGGCGGTTCCCCGTTCTTTGGCTGTGGCCGCTCATCGCGGCTCGCCAGCGGACATCGGGTCCGCCTGAGCCGCAGGCACACTCCTAGCAGCCACTCGCAGATCGCCGCTTTATTACGGCGATTCGCGCCCAGCGCCCACACTGCCGCCGTAGATAGATGGTAGGCGGTGTGGAAGTGGTTAAAATACATGGGCTACGAATTTGGATGCAAAGTCGCATGACAATTTGCACAACTGTTAATGATGCCTAAAGCGGTATTAAAGCCAAAACCAAAAATTGTATGTGATGGCTGCATTCGTTTTCTTTTTTTTCCCCTCTGTTTTCACCTGGTGATCTTGCCAGTAATACACCTTCTGTATTGGAGCACAGGGGGCACCTTTGGGCAGCAACATCTTTAACCGCTTGCCGACCGCTGATCGGCAATTGACGGCGACAGAGTGGCTCTGTAACGCAAATCGCCGTCATACGACGGCGGGCGCGATACAGAGCCACTGTGAGCTCACTGTGTCCGGGGGGGTCCAGGGAGCAGGTGCGGCGGCTTCGATTGCCGCCGGCCACCCGCGATGCCCCCCCCCGGAGCGAATGAGCGGAGGTCCGTGTAAGTAAACACGGACCTCCGCTCTGTGTGAGGGGGAAGGGCTGTGATCACAGCCTTCCTGTACGTGGAGGCTGTGACCACTTCCTTTCCCCAGCTAGGCAAGTCCCCCTACAGTTAGAACACGCCCAGGGAACATACTTAACCCTTAGAGCGCCCCCTGCAGGTTAACCCCTTCACTGCCAATGGCATTTACACAGTAATCAGTGCATTTTTATAGCACTGATCGCTGTATAAATGCCAATGGTCCCAAAAAAGTGTCAAAACGTTCCGACATGTCCGCCCCAATATCGCAGTACCGCTAAAAATCGCAGATCGCCGCCATTACCAGTAAAAAATAAAAAAAATGAAAAACCCCAAAAATGAATTCTCACCATCCGTAAGCGCGACCACTTTTGCGCAAACCAATCAATAAACGCCGATTGCGATTTTTTTTATCGCAAATATGAGGAAGAATATAAATCGGCCAAAAACGGTGAAAAAAAATGTTTTTTTATATTTTTTTTCTGCATTTGCATTTTAGCAAAAAGTAAGAAATGTGGGTTTTTTTGCAAAATTGTCGCTCTTCTTTTGTTTATAGCGGCGATCAGAAATGACGCAGAGGTGATCAAATACCACCAAAAGAAAGCTCTATTTGTGGGAAAAAAAGGACGCAAATTTCGTTTGGGTACAACGCCGCACGACCGCGCAATTGTCAGTTAAAGCGACGCAGCGTCAAATCGCAAAAAGGGCTCCGGTCCTAAAGCTGGAAATCCTTCCGGGGCTGAAGTAGTTAATCTGGGTGGGGGAAGGGGGTGTTAGATTTACTATAAGATTTAAATACACTAACAAATTGAAGCCAAACTCCAGCAAACTCCAACACTTTTTAAGCAATTCCTTTTTCCCTTCTGGGATAAAGGCTTTGCATAAATTAGTAAAAGTTGACCATTGTTAGCACCCCTGTCCTTGGTAAATGGTTTGTCTCAATCATCTAACTGTTACATCTGCAGGACATCTTGTTCTTTGGAAAAATGACACACTTACTGGCTAGATCACCAGGTGAAATAAAGAGGAATAAAGGAAAAATAAAGCCTAAAAATAAAAGCTTATGCAATCATCTCTTCTAAGAATTGGTAAACTGCAATAAAGTATAATAAATGTTTGCTTTGGAGTAAAATACTGCTTTAAGGATTGCATTTTATTGATAGCAGGTAAGTAAATTTGCTGGGTCAGCTTCAGTACAAATCATTAACATTTAATTAGAAGATAAGTGTTATTTCTCACCTTCAAACTTGAAGAGACGATCAAACACGGGCATGGATCCTCGATTCAGAAAAGCATCGCCATAATCCGTGAACACTTCCTTTAAGGCTTGATACCCGGTAACAACAATAGTCGGCCTCGAACCAAAGTAAACCGTGCAGACGGGACCATACTTTTTGGTTATCTGTAATATATTAAAAGCATTATCATTGGATGGCTTAGAAGGATGCATTTTACATTCTGCCCTTGCCTTTTTAAATACAGTCCTCTAATAATGGAATGTCTTACATCTGAAAAGTTATTAAAATATTTTGAAAATTGTAGCACCTATTTATTCTCCATATTTCCAGTGCTGAGATATTATGCATTACAGAACATGTAATTAGGGAAGAGCCGAACAACCCCCGGTTCGGTTCGCACCAGAATATGCGAACAGGGAAAAAGTTTGCGCGAACATTCGAACACCATTAAAGGCTATGGGACCCGAACAGGAAAAATCAAAAGTGCTAATTTTAAAGGCTTATATGCAATGTTATTGCCCTAAAAAGTGTATGGAGACCCGAGTCCTGCCCTAGGGGACATGTAACAATGAAAAAAAAGTTTTTAAATCAATTGTTTTTCGTTCCCAATAGAAGACCCCAGAAGACGTCCCATTGGGAACGAAACATGTTGGGTTTGGTCCCCCTTTAACCACTTGCCGCCGCCAACCGTAGGCGGCTGCAAGATCGTCCACTGTGAGCGCGCGCGCGCCTCCGGAGGCACGCTCGCGTGCTCACTGTGTCCGGGGGGGGGGCCAGGGAGCGGGCGCAGCGGACTCAATCTCTGCCGGCTACCCGCAATGCCCCCCCGGAGTGAAAGAACGGAGGTCCGTGTATGTAAACATGGATATCCGTTCTGTGAGATGGGGAAGTGCTGTGATCACAGCCTTCCTCTATATGGAAGCTGTGATCACTCCCCTTCCCCTGCTAGGGCAGCCCCCATACAGTTAGAACATGCCCAGGGAACACAGTTAACCCTTAGAGCGCCCCCTTCAGGTTAACCCCTTCACTGCCAATGGCATTTACACAGTAATCAGTGCATTTTTATAGCACTGATCGCTGTATAAATGCCAATGGTCCCAAAAAAGTGTCAAAATGGTCCGACATGTCCGCCCCAATATCGCTGTACCACTAAAAATCACAGATCGCCGCCATTACTAGTAAATAAAAAATAAAAACCCCAAAAATGAATTCTCAACATCTGTAAACGCGGCAACTTTTGCGCAAACCAATCAATAAACACCGATTGCAATTTTTTTTATCACAAATATGAGGAAGAATATAAAATCAAAAAAATGTTTTTTTATATTTTTTTTTGGATTTGTATTTTAACAAAAAGTAAGAAATTTGGGTTTTTTTGCAAAATTGTCGCTCCTCTTTTGTTTATAGCGGCGATCAGAAATGACGCAACGGTGATCAAATACCACCAAAAGAAAGCTCTATTTGTGGGAAAAAAAGGACGCAAATTTCAATTGGGTACAACGCCGCACGACCGCGCAATTGTCAGTTAAAGTGACGCAGCGCCGAATCGCAAAAAGTGCTCTGGTCCTAAAGTGTGAAATCCTTCCGGGGCTGAAGTGGTTAACACTGCAATCTACCATCTGGTTGATGAGCTCATTATTACTGTCTTTTAAGTAAGTGTTTATACCTTTTTAAAATAAATGTACAAAGGTTTTTATGCTATGGCGGGACCTCTGTTTTATTCCATGATGTGGTGAATGACCTTATGCCAAAATCGTGGGTTGTCTGGTGGACCTATCATCGGTGGGAACATCTTATGAGGAGGACGCTAGATGACACAGCCCCCTAGTCCAACACTGAAGTAGATTTCTACCGATTTTCACCTATTGAGGTTCATGCTGGTCACTTGCCAGCTTCTGGTAAGTTTTTGATTCACCCGGTGGCAGATATTGTTTGGTCTATTTGCATGCAGATATCGGTCACACCTTTGCAATTAATGATTGACACCTATATTAATAGGATCAAGCACTGGAACTTTTCATCAGTTTTGCTTTTACTACTGCATCTATTTTCATTAGGACTTATGAATTGTTACCACTTGATTGTTTATTTTGCACCTAATCACTTATATAGCCAGATTGACTTTGATGTAACGGACTCGGCTTAGCCTTATTGGCATGTATTGAGTGTATGCTGAGTCAACCGACCACAATCACTGTGATTACAGACTTATTTCTTCCCGATGAGTTTAAAAATTGTGACAAAATCCCCCAGTCAAACAGGTGGCAAAAAATTAGGCCTTGGGTGCTGGCGGTGCCAGAACTCTGTAACCCCTTGCAGTTACTCTTGTTGGATGGAGGAACAGAGCCTGGTGTTGTAAATTAGTTTAAAAATTGTAACGAAAGCCCCCAGTCAAACAGGTGGCGAAAACTTGGGCCTTGGGTGCTGGCGGTGCCAGAACACTGTAACCCCTTGCAGTTACTCTTGTTGGACGCAGGAACAGGCCCTGCTGTTTTAAATTAGTTTAAAAATTGTTATGGCATTCCCCTGTAAACCAGGTGCAGAAAAATTGGGCCTTGGGTGTCGGTGGTGCCCTAAATACAAAATATTGTTCTAGATTATGGACAGGAGGAATAGGAGCAGTGGCAGTCTTCAAGGGATTCCAGATCCCTAGCAAATTTAATCAGTTGCATCAGCATCGGGGCTTGATAGCTGCTGATCCAGGACTGATTCATTTTTATAAATGTGAGCCTATCAACCGAGTCTGTGGACAGGCGCACTCTTTGATAGGTTACGAACCCTCCAGCAGCACTGAATGTTCATTCAGAAAGCACGCTCAATGCAGGGCAGGCCAGTAGTTCAATTGCATATTGAGCAAGTTCCGGCCAGTGGTCCATCCTCAGTAACTAAGTGGATGCTCAGTTGGAAAGGTCTCCAAGTCTGCTCTTGCCCCTATATATTCCTGCACCATGTAATGCAGACGCTGATGATGGTTGCTTGTCTGGGTGCTGAGGACTGAAATCGCTCAGCCGACCACCTTCTCCACCACTTCTCCACCACTCTGCCTCTGAACGACAGAAAGCTTCAGAAACACGTGGTCCAGGACCAGCAGCAGGACATGGTAACCTCCCAGGGTCTGGAAAGGCATTGCACAAACTTTTCTTCAGGGTATGCTGAAGATGTTTCGTCCTCTGTACCCTCTACGCAGGCAGGATGAGTTCTGCAACTTTACCCTTGTAACGTGGATCAAGAAGGGTTGCCAGCCAGTAATGATCCCTCTCCTTGATACCACGAATCCTAGGGTCTTTTCACAGGCTTTTCAGAATCAGAGAGCCCATGCAGGGTAAGTTTGAGGTGGCATGAGTGTCCTCTGGGTCACTGAAGATGACATTATTAGGAACTACTGCCTCCCAGCCATGTATAAACTCTTTGGGTTTCTGGGGCTCAAAAACCATGATCCCTTGAAGACTGCTACGTATTATACTCCACATCCATGCTGACACAATCCTCCTCCTCCTCCTGAGTGTTTGGCGGCTCTGCAGGAATGCTCTCTGCATAAAGGTGGCCTTGAGAGGAAAGGGAGTCCTCCTCTTCCTCTCTCTGTTCTGCCTCAAGTGCCCTGTCCATGATTCCACGAAGCGTGTGCTCCAGAAGTAATATCATAGGGACAGTGTCACTGATGCATGCATTGTCGCTGCTCACCATCCTGTTGGCCTCCTCAAATGGTGACAGGGCAGTGCATGCATCCTTGATCATTAGCCACTGACACGGCGAAAAAAGCCAAGCTCCCCTGAGCCTGTCCTCGAGCCATGCTCACAGAGGTGATCATTGATGGCCCTCTGCTCTGTGTGCAGCCGCTGCAGCATTGCAAATGTTGAGTTCCACCTGGTGGGCATGTCACAAATGAGGCAGTTGTTGGGCAGGTTGAATTCCTGCTGGTTGTCCACCAGCTGGGCACTAGCATTGTATGAATGCTGGAAATGACCACATACTTTTCTGGCCTGCCTCAGGATATCTGGTAAGCCTGGGTGCCTGGTCAAGAAATGCTGCACCACCAAATTCAAGACGTGTGCCAAGCATGAAACGTGTCAATTGTCCCAGTCAGAGGGCAGAGAGAAGGTTGGTGCCATTGTCACATACAACCATTCCTGGCTCAAGCTGCCACGGTGTCAACCACCTCTGAGCCTGCCCCCAGAGAGCTGAAAGAATCTCTTCCCCAGTATGGCTCCTGTCCCCAAGACAGACTAATTCAAGCACCGCATGGCATCTTTTAGCCTGACTGCTTGCATAGCCCTTTGAACACTTAGGGAGCACTGCAGGTTCAGAGGACAATTCTGCAGAAGAGGCCACAGAGGTAGAAGAAGAGGAGGGGGTGGAGGAGGCAGATGTGACAAAATCACCACCAAAACTGGACCCTGCATTCTTCCCAGCTGCCAGCAGAGTTACCCAGTGGTCCGTGAAGGAAAGGTAACAGCCCTGACCGTGCTTGCTGGACCATGAGTCAGCAGTAATA
The DNA here is from genome assembly GCA_018402905.1 of Glandirana rugosa. Classification (NCBI taxonomy): domain Eukaryota; kingdom Metazoa; phylum Chordata; class Amphibia; order Anura; family Ranidae; genus Glandirana; species Glandirana rugosa. The sequence goes on along the minus strand of BLSH010299630.1, from coordinate 960,953 downwards.
TGAACCCTGCTGCTGACCGCATTGTCCAACGAGGCAAAAACATTGCCTTCCACATGACGGTAGAGAGCTGGAATGGCCTTACGTGCAAAGAAATGTCTTTTGGGAACTTGCCACTGTGGGACAGCACATTCCACAGATTCATGAAAGGGGCAGAGTCTACCAGCTGAACAGGCTGCAGTTGGAGTGATAGCAATTTGGCCAAGCTAGCATTAAGACGCTGAGCATGTGGATGTCTGAGACAGTATTTCTTTTTACGGTTCAGCAACTGGGGTGGGGATATTTGCCTGCTGAATTCACCTGGTGGTGTACTGCTAGCAGATTGGCTGCAAGTACTAGTTGGGGCACGCATTGCTACACCTTCATTCCTCTCAGTGCAGGTTTTAGAGAGGACTGCAGGTATAGTAGGGGGTTGAGATCCCAGATGAGGAGCAAGGAGAAGTCTGTCTTGTTTTCTGGTGGGGGTTTTTCATGCACTCTTAACAACGGACTGCATGGCGGGTCGTCATATGTCTTGTCAAGACAGTAGTGCCCAAGCGGCTGGAGTCCTGGCCGCGCTTGACCCTCTTTAGACATAGATTGCAAATGGCAATGGTGCGATCTACTGCATATGTGCTGAAAAATGCCCACACCAAAGAAATTTTGGAAGTCGGCGGGGAGGCAGCAGTGCCCTTCACCTGTGGAACTCTGTGGTCTGATGCAATTGGGTGGCTGCCCTTAAGCTGGCCCCTGGAGGACATCCTGCCTTGTTGGAGTTGGGCCTCCTCCTTCTCACTTTCCTCCTCTCTTCTCTCAGGCACCCAAGTACAGTCCGTGTCCTCATCATCCCCTTCCTCTTCGTCACTGGAGCAAACTTGGTGGTATGCTGCAGCTGGGGGAACATGACTGCTAGTTTCTTGTTCTTTTGTGGCACCCCCTGTCTCTAGGCTCACGCTACTCCCTTCCTCAACCTGGGAACCAACATTGGAGCCTTCAAACTGCTGCGCATCCTCCATCAGCATGTAACCGCTCATCCCTACATGTAATCAACATTCACAACTATTCCTGCATAAGGGGAACTCAACATACATTCAGGGCCCAATCAGACTTATGTATTTGGGTAATGGGTGCTATAGACCTCGAGTAAAGGCCTCCTTAGAGGTAGAGTTGTGAGGTTGGGGTGCCCCTTTATTAAGGTGGAAGGAGCCTGGGTTGAGGAAGGACTGCTTGGAGCCACAGAGGAGAGGACATCAGAGAGGGTTTTAGTGTGCTTTCCTCCTCAAAGGGAGGGGCTGGAAAGCATTTAAAGAAGTTGTAACCCTATAAAAAAAAAAATATAAAAAAAACCCCCTGTAAGACAAAGGCTTAATGAGCTAGTATGCAATGCATACTAGCTCATTATCAAATACTTACCTTTGAACGAAGCCCTGCAGCAGCGCCTGCACACCGCTGAGATGGCTGATAACTCCCCTGGTGTTTCTTCCGGGTTTCGCAGACTCTGGCGTTGTGATTGGCTGAAGCCGCGATGATGTCACTCCTGTGCTGTCCCTTCAGAGCATGTGCACCGATGACGCTGGCAGTGGCGCATATAGTAAATATCTCCTAGATGGTGAAAGTTTAGGAGATATGTACAGTACCTATAGGTAAGTCTTATTATAGGCTTACCTGTAGGCTCAATTAAAAAGGAAGACTTTACTTCCTCTTTAAGTCTTAGCTGGGAAATAGAGAAGGCATGACAGTGAGTATCACAATGCTCTCCCTCCGATCAACATGATTCTTAATATAACTGCCGGAGTTATACTTATTACCAGGGCTTATTTTCAGGGGGAATGTGGTGGTATGCAGCTCCAGCACTGAATGTGTGTAATGGCAAGGGATGCTTGGGCATATTGGAAGGTCTGTTGTTGTTGTTGGTGGATCTATTGTTGATGGAGGGGGGTTATATTGCTGGGGGTCTATTTTTGATGGGGGGATCTTGTTGCTAGGGGGGTCTATAATTGCTGGGGTTTTTTGGGGGGTCTATTGTTGCTGACTGATGGAGGGTCTGTTGATGCTGGCTTCTGGGGTCTAGTATTACTAGTGGGGTCTATTGTTGTTGGGGTGGATCTACTGTTGCTGGTGGGGATCTACTGTTGCTGATGGGGATCTATTGTAGCTGGTGTGGATCTATTGTAGCTGGTGGGGTATTTTGCTCATGTGGGGTCTATAGTTGCTAGAGAGAGGATTTATTGTTACTGAGGGGGTTTATTGTTGCTGGGGGTCTTTTGGAAGGATGGTAGGGGACAGAGACAAAGGACAGAGATGTTCAGAGGTGGATTGGAGGCAGGAACAATGGGTGATTCAGGAAAGGGGGGGGGGGGGTTACCTGTACCTATTCTCTGAGAAGAAAAAGCCCTGCTTTTTACCAATGTTTGGACAACTAGATTACTAGTGAGATAGACTATATTGCTGCCAGTGCCAAGTAAAGAAGTGGCATTTGCAACAAGAAGCCTCCGTGTGATGTTCTACTGAGGGTGTTGTGTTAAAGCTGAGTTCCAGTCAGTTTTTCTTTCTAAAAAAACACCCCTGTGATAGTCACAGCGTATCTAATCCATTCTGGCAGATGTTGTAAATGTACTCTTTTTATTATATAGTTATGCAATTTGCTTACTGTAACAAACACGCTTCCATCTTCAGTGTGGGCATCTGAAGCACGCTTGTAGCTTCTTCCATGATACGCTTCTGCCGGCTACCCAGCATGCACCTCCCGATCTCGTGCATGCGCAGTGCGTACAAAGCGCAGGGCACTCATTGTATTGCAGGTTGCTATAGCAATGGCCTGGCATTGCGTCATTTCCAGTTTGGAAATACCGTGATTCTGTGTGAAGAAAAAGCTGGTTGTTAAGCTGTGGGCCAAGAAGCCGGTCGCCCGCGTTCTTAACAACCATGAGTCGTCATATGTCAGCGGGCTTCCCCATTAACATATAAATGGTAATACAAGAATGCCGGCAATTGCCCGGCAATAGAAAAACGTTTAAAAAAATGGCGTAGGGTCCTTCATGTCAAGATTAAAAAAAAATGGCATAGGTTCCCCCCAAAATCCATTCCAGACCCTTATCCGGGCATGCAGCTCGGCAGGTCAAGAAAGGGGAGGGGACGAGCGAGCGCACCCCCTCCTGAACTCCCTGAACCATACCAGGCCACAAGCTCTCAACATGGGGGTGAGTGCTTTGACCGTCTCAGCACACACTCCAACTCGAGGAGTTGGAGTGTGTGCTGAGACGGTCACACAGGCGCTATGCATATATACATTGGATACTGAAAAGAATTCAATAACTTCCCATCTTGCTTTGCACCATCCAGCTCCATCCATCCGAGAAAGGGGACTTTTTAATACAGGCCGCCTTCTCAATTTCTTTATCTCAGTGTCCCCCAGGGCCCATACCCCACCAGGGAGACCCCAGCCTTATCCTGGGGCATGTCTCATTTTCGTCTGTTTTTGTATACTTGCAAGTAAGGCTACACCATTTATCCTTACACAATTTTATTGGTGGCCGAGATTGGGGGGAGTGCGTAGGTCGGTGGGACCGCATCTTTTAATATTGGCATGGAAATGTTATACATGTACACTATGGAATGTCTATATGCAGTTTCCTCTATAATCCTCTGAAGAAGGAGATCAACTTCGAAATATGTCAGGTGGAGGATCAATCAAATATTCTACGTAGACATCTGTAATTTTTCTGGTGATATATGTCTGTATCACTCCATGCTGGAGTGCTTACATTTATGTAATGTCTTTTGCAGTTGAATTTTACATGTATAAATAAATTTGCTACTTTTTAGATACACTTGTTGTTAGTGCCTTAAAAGTCCCAAAATCAGGGGTTATTCTTCTTCAAGGGATGTTGGCACATCTAAACTGACTCTTACCTTTCATTTCTTCATGCTATGAGCTATAAAATACACATACATGAACATACAAACAGAGAATAAAAAATATTTGGGATAGCATACACTTTAAAGGCTGTCTTGCAAGAGGTTGCAAAATTGGGGCCAATTTCCTATTCTTCATACGTTGATCAATGATCATATAAACAACAGAAGCTTGAACTGAGATCCATAGCCAAATTAGATACAACCTTGCCAAAACTTTAAAAGTTCTTCCACCATGATCTCTAAAAAATGCTCAGCACTCCCAGTTTTTATTTTTTTAAGCATTTTTTATTCACATTTTTCAAAATACATCAAAGGTGAGTAATGAAAAGAGGCAGATGAATCACAAAAATTATGCAGTAAACCATATCAAAATGAATAGTGTCCAAACCGGTAGAAGAAATAGCATCCCATTAGGTCAGGGATGAACATTCAAATATAACGGGAACTGGGAAACGTGATGATGAGGGTAACTTTATCGCATACCTTGGCTATGTCGTTAACAAAAGTATCCATCAAATAATGTTTCACTTACAAAAGTGTATAAATGAGCCAAATCCAGACATAAAGTTTTAGCCTATGTAGTCTTCGCAAAAACACATGGATAATGGGTGCAAAGGGTACTGTAGCTAAAAAGGTGATCACTAGGTAATATCATGATCATCACAGGATGGGAAGCATCCCCAATTTTATGGATATTAACATGACATTGATTTCACACTCACCTGTATCAGGGCTGGAAGTATTCCCTCGGAGTGAAGTTTCAGAAAGTTCCCCAGTATTGGTAATGGGAATGGACCAGGGGGCATCTTACTTCTCCTCCATAAGAACTTTACGTAAACCAGGAATATAATAAAAGATACAAAGCCCAACATGGTTGCCGTTATACTCTGAAACTCAATCATGACTGCCCTGTTCATTGGTAGTGATATGAGGTTTAGTCCCTAAAGCACTCTATTTTCTTCTATAGATTGGAATGTGGGTGTTGGGAGGGCTCATTAGATTTGTTGGAACTTGTAGTATGGTGAGCTAAGCTTCTGTGCTTCTTTCTCCCTTTTGCGCTGTGGGTTTTGGAGGCAGTCACAGCTCCTTGTTGAGGGGTGTGGTAGCTGTCCTGGCTGTTTTTCAGCACCCTGGCACAGGAGTTATGTGAGCTCTAAGCAATTTACCAGGTTATATCTTGACATAATTGCTAGGGAAGTATTTATGTTCAAGCAACCTCCACTTTTAACACATTTAGTTGCCAGATTTGAGATTAATGTGAACCTGAACCTTGGTTATATATAGAGTTGAGCGAACCCGAACTGTAAAGTTCGGGTTCGTACCGAACTTTGGGGTGTCCGTGACCCAGAACCTAAACCCAAACTTTTTTTTTGAAAAAAAGTTTGGGTTCGGGTTCTGGGTTCGGTATTTGATCACGCATGTTGAATAGCTGCAGGGCAGCCAATGAACAAGTGTTTCACTGGTTTGCCCTTAGAAGCCATCACAGCCATGCCTACTAATGGCATGGCTGTGATTGGCCAGTGCATCATGTAACCCAGCCTCTTTATAAGCTGGAGTCACTTAGTGCTGCATGTTACATGCTCTCTGGGTAGTGTAGGGAGAGGATGCTGTCGGGGCTGTGAGGGACAGATTGCAGATATAATAACATCTCATCCTGTATTACAGAACGATCTGATTGTGGACTAGGTAGAGATTACTACTACTACTACTGCTTTTAGGGACAGATTGCACATCTAATAACATCTCATCCTGCATTACAGAACAATCTGACTGGACTAGGTAGAGTCTACTGCTTAGAGGGACAGATTATTGTTCTAAAATCATCTTCTAGTTCTATAGGGTCAGGTTCCTGCTGTTGCTGTAAGGGACAGATTATTGTTCCAAAATCATCGCCTACTCCTATAGGGTCAGGTTCCTGCTGTTGCTGTAAGGGACAGATTATTGTTCTAAAATCGTTTTACTTCCTTTTGCAGCCCTCTAGCACTTTCCAGGACTTTTTCACAGTCATTTTTGTGCCGAAAAGTTCGGGTCCCCATTGACTTCAATGGGGTTCGGGGTAAAGTTCAGGTCAAGTTCAGTACCGAACCCGGACTTTTTCCCAAAGTTCGGCCGAACCCACCGAACCCGAACATCCAGGTGTTCGCTCAACTCTAGTTATATATACAAATATATTCTATTCAAGTATGTATTCTTAACTCAGAAAAGTACCTTCTGTTGCTCTCATCTCCCT
>BLSH010299630.1:906893-918780 GCA_018402905.1 Glandirana rugosa | reverse complement strand
TGTATTATGTAGCCCTATGTAAGTATTTATTAATACCAATTAATACCTTTTTTTTTTTTTAAACACCAACGTAGCCGGACTTTTTATTTTGGTGCAAGAAATGCACTGCTCACACCAACAGCTGGAAGCTCTCCCTTTAGAACTAGGAGATGATTTTGGAACAATAATGTGTCACATACAGCAACAGCTGGCCCTATAGGAGTAGACAATGGTTTTTGAACAAGAATATGTCCCTCTAAGCAACAGCTGGAAACTCTCCCTTTAGAACTAGGAGATGATTTTTCAATAATAATGTGTCACTTACAGCAACAGCTGGCCCTATAGGAGTAGGCAATGGTTTTTGAACAAGAATCTGTCCCTCTAAGCAGAAGCCTCTACCTAGTGCAGTCAGATCGCTCAATGCAGCAGTATGTGAAATCTCAAATTACTCCCACAATCTGATCGTTGTGTACGATCCCATAATCTGATCGTTGGGTACGAACGTAACAATCGTTGTGTTAGGCAGGGTTTGATCTGCAATGTGTCACTCAAAGCAGCAGTATGTGAAATCTCAAATTACTCCAACAATCTGATCGTTGTGTACGATCGTAACGATCGTTGCGTTAGACAGAGTTTAACCTGCAATCTGCATCTCTAAGCAGCAGTATTTGAAATCTCAAATTCCTCCAACAATCTGATCATTGAGCACGATCGTAGCGATCGTTGTTTTATGCAGATTTTGATCTGCAACTCAAAGCAGCGATATTTGAAATCTCAAATTCCTCCAACAATCTGATCGTTGAGCACGATCGTAGCAATCGTTGTTTTATGCAGAATTTGATCTGCAACTCAAAGCAGCGGTATGTGAAATCTCAAATTTCTGCTATCTGTCCTCAGAGCAACAGCACAGCAGTAGTAATCTATCTCAGGATGCAGATAAGATGTTGTTAAAATGTCTCTAATCTGTCCCTGACGCCGTCAGCTCCCTCTCCCTACAGCTAACTCAAGAGCATGTGACTGCAGCATCAAGTGACTCCAGCTTATAAAGAGGCTGGCCAATCACAGCCATGCCATTAGTAGGCATGGCTGTGATGGCTTCTAAGGGCAAACCAGTGAAACGCTTGTTGATTGGCTGCCCTGCAGCTTCTCAACATGTGGAGTAAAATACCAGAACCCCGGACCCGAACCCGAACATTTTTTGAAATGTCCGTGTTCGGGTCCGGGTCCCGGACACCCGAAAGTTCGGTACGGACCCGAACGTTACAGTCCGGGTTCGCTCAACACTAGTCATATTCAGTTGCCTGCACAGCTTACTTATACTACTTGCATCTAAGACATGTATCCTTAATAACTGAAATAAGGCAAGTTCAAAAAAAAAAAAAAAAACTGCAATTAAGCATTTACAAAACTTTGAATGTGTGTGTTTTAGTTAAAGATAACTAAATCCAGCAGCAAATATATAATATATTGCAGCTTACCAAACCTTAGATGCAAATTACTATGTAAAAGTATAGGTCAGAAATCAACAAACGCTAACATTTTAAAAATCTTCAAGCTCCTCCTTCTAGTGTGCGAGGAATGAAGATGATCTTGCGGGCTGGTGGAACATTTTCAATGCAACTTTCTGTAGGAGAGATGTCGAGATCTTTTGGGTCCACTGTCGACTTCAGGGTGAAATTTTGAAGGATAATGGTGAAGAAAAGGAAAAGCTGCATGCGCACCATACCCTCCGCAATGCAACCTCTTTTTCCTATGATAATGAAATTGTTATACAACATAAGGCAGCAGACCAATGAGGCCTCATATAAAGAATTGGATCTGTTTGTTACAATAGCATTGTTTCATAAGCAGTCAGTGGTGGATGGTGCTCAATATTTTGGGGGGCGGCAAACCAACGACACCCCCCTGCGGGAGATGGATGGGAAGGCAGTGATCACCCCCCCCCCCCCCTGCGGGAGATGGATGGGAAGGTGCCGATCCCCCCCAGGGAGACGGACGATCAGGAGCTTCCTTCCTTTAGGCGACAAATGAGGAGGATCCAGGGTATGGCTGCTGCTCCTCGCTCCAGCTATTCCTCTCTCTGGGGCCATTGCTTCTCCTCCCAGATGAACAGGAAGTGAGTCCTAAGACCCGATTGACTGGGAATCCTAAGACTCCCTGGCCAATCGGATCTCAGGACCCTCTTCTTGATTGGCCAGGAGGAATAGCGAATGTTAATTTGCTATTATCACACAGCTGGATGGGCTCAGTGCGCAGTGCTCTGCACCCTGAGCCCACCCTTTTTTGAAGCCAATTAGAGCCTCAGGCTCTAATCATATGCTTAAAAAACCCCCATTGAAATCCATGCGTCCAGTGCCCTGCATGTAGATTAGGGGCCGGGCGCATGTATTAGGGTGACGGTGTCCCTGCTCCCCTTATGTACGGCTGCCACTGTAAGCAGTAGTGAATGATCAGTTTAAGAGTCCTTGTTGCCATACCTTTCATTTTAACTAAAATCTTCTTTGCAATGTAAATGAGGTTACGTTGTCCTGACTTCAATCACCCAGTCATGTGCAAGCAAAAATCCTGTTTTGTCTTGTACATGTTTAGGCATTCTTTGCAAAGTGAATTTTCACTTAGCGTCACCTCATTCATGCTTTAAAAGTAAATGAAATTTCTCTTTGCAAAATGAAAATTCACTTTGAAAATGAAAATCATTGGCAACATTTTGGTGGTTGCTTACATCTTGGTAGACCTAAAGATGTTTTCTTTCAAGCTAAATGAAACAAAATAATATGAAGTGGTCTTCAGGGGGAAAATACAGGGTTAAGCCCCTTGGCTGGTACGTCGATATAAGCCGGAGTGCCGTGCCATGTGGTCACGCCCTCCGTAGAAGTCAGAATGACGAAATGTGTAAGGGCATGACCATGCAACCGGCAATGAAGCCATAGTAGGTCAATGTCATAAACCTAATATGGCCATATTAGGTCAATGACAAGCATCCCCTTCCTTTTGTATACATATACAGTATCTCACAAAAGTGAGTACACCCCTCACATTTATGTAAATATTTTTTTTATTTTTTGATGTGACAACACTGAATAAATTACACTTTGCTACAATGTAAAGTAGTGAGTGTACAGCTTGTATAACAGTGTAAATGTGCGGTCCCCTCAAAATAACTCAACACACAGCCATTAATGTCTAAACCATGGGTAACAAAAGTGAGTGCACCCCTAAATGAAAATGTCCAAATTGGGTCAAAGTGTCAGTATTTTGTGTGGTCACCATTATTTTCCAGCACTGCCTTAACCCTCTTGGGCATGGAGTTCACCAAAGCTTCACGGGTTGCCCCTGGAGTCCTCTTTCACTCCTCCATCACGACATCATGGAGCTGGTGGATGTTAGAGACCTTGCACTCATCCACCTTCCATTTGAGGATGCCCCACAGATGGTCAATAGGGTTTAGGTCTGGAGACATGCTTGGCCAGTCTATCACCTTTACCTTCAGCTTCTTTAGCAAGGCAGTGATCGTCTTGGAGGTGTGTTTGGGGTTGTTATCATGTTGGAATACTGCCCTGCAGCCCAGACTCCGAAGGGAGGGGATCATGCTCTGCTTCAGTATGTTACAGTACACGTTGGCATTCAGGGTTCCCTCAATGAACTGTAGCTCCCCAGTGCCGGCAGCACTCATGCAGTCCCAGACCATAACACTCCCACCGCCATGCTTGACTGTAGGGAAGACACACTTGTCTTTGTATTCCTCACCTGGTTGCCGCCACACACGCTTGACACCATCTGAACCAAATAAGTTTATCTTGGTCTCATCAGACCCCAGGACATGGTTCCAGTAATCCATGTCCTTAGTCTGCTTGTCTTTAGCAAACTGTTTGCAGGCATTCTTGTGCATCATTTTTAGAATATGCTTCCTTCTGGGATGACAGCCATGCTGGCCAAATTTGATGCAGTGTGCGGCGTAAGGTCTGAGCACTGACAGGCTGACCCCCTACCCGCTCCGCAATACTGGCAGCACTCATACGTCTATTTCCCAAAGACAAGCTCTGGGTATGATGCTGAGCACGTGCACTCAACTTCTTTGGTTGATCATGGCAAGACCTGTTCTGAGTGGAACCTGTTCTGTTAAACTGCTGTATGGTCTTGGCCACCATGCTGCAGCTCAGTTTCAGGGCCTTGGCTATCTTCTTATAGCCTAGGCCATAAGGTGCCATATTGAACTTCCAGTGACCAGATCTCTGTCATGCTGTCAGGTAGCATGACTGAGATCTACTGATCCCTGTCAATGGGATCAGTTAGATCTTGCATGCTCCCGACAGCCCAGCCCCCTCACAGTTAGGACACACCCAGGAAACACAGCTAACCCCTAGAGCGCCCCCCCCTCAGGTTAACCCCTTCACTGCCAGTGACATTTATACAGTAATCAGTGGACATTTAAATTTCCGATCGCTGTATACATGTCATTGGTCCCAAAAAATTGTCAAAAATGTCCGACATATCTCCCCAAATATTGCAGTCCCGATAAAAATTGCAGATTGCCACCATTACTAGTAAAAGGAAAAAAAAATGTTAAAGCGCCAGGAATTAATTCTCATGGTTTATAAATGTGGCAACTTTTGCGCAAACCAATCAATAAACGCTGATTGCAATTTTTTTTTTACCAAAAATTTGAGGAAGAATATAAATCTTTTTTTTTTATTTTTTTTTGGATTTGTATATTAGCAAAAAGTAAGAAATATTTTTTTCTGCAAAATTGTCGCTCTTTTTTTGTTTATGACGGTGATCAGAAATGACGCAGAGGTAATCAAATATCACCAAAAGAAAGCTCTATGTGTGGGAAAAGAAGGACACAAATTTTGTTTGGGTACAACGTCGCACATCCGCACCATTGTCAGTTAAAGCGGCGCAGTGCCGAATCGCAAAAAGTGCTCTGGTCCTAACGTAGGAAATCCTTCCGGGGGTGAAGTGGTTAATGAGTCACATGACACAGTGGAGGACATATGGCTTATTGGGCCCAATTTGGACATTTTCATTTAGGGGTGTACTCACTTTTGTTGCCAGCGATTTAGACATTAATGGCTGTTTGTTGAGTTATTTTGAGGGGACAGCAAATTTGCCCTGTTATACAAGCTGTACACTCACTATTTTACATTGAGCCAATGTGTCATTTCTTCAGTGTTGTCACATGAAAAGCTGTAATAAAATATTTACAAAAATATGAGGGGTGTACTCACTTTTTTGAGATGCCTTCCCCATTTTTCTAAGGAAGATATGTTTTCAAAACAAGGCAACAATCTTGAGTGACTCAGTGGCCCACAACGTCCCTACATATATCAAGTGTTGCAGCACTATATTACCTGCAGCAAATGGTAGAAATGCATTATTTTTCTTAAATTTGTCATTTTCATCCAAGAAATGTTTGATGTTGAATTCTTCAGGAGTTTCAAAATATGTAGGATCCCGTAATGCCGTGGTCAACATGGGAAGCACATTGGTACCCTGATAATTAAACAGTTTAATGGTTAATTACAAATACTTATACATTTTATTGTCAGTCTTTCTTTTAGTGTGGCTAAACAAATTTTGTGAACCTGCGTCCTAGGACCACCAATACTAATGATTTATTGAAGCAAATTAAAACATTTAATGTCATTAAAAGGAATGTACTCTTTAAATGACATTTGGGATATACGTGTAAATTAGATCAGCTTCATGTAAATAATCTTATAATCTGAATACACTTTTTAAAACACCTTATTTCTATGTATACACTATATTGACAAAAGTATTAGGACGCCTGCCTTTACACGCACATGAACTTTAATGGCATCCTAGTCTTAGTCCGTAGGGTTCAATATTGAGTTGGCCCAGCCTTTGTAGCTATAACAGCTTCAATTCTTCTGGAAAGGCTGTCCACAAGGTTTAGGAGTGTCTGTTGGAATGTTTGACCATTCTTCTAGAAGCGTATTTGTGAGGTTAGGCACTGATGTGGACGAGAATGCCTGGCTCGCAGTCTCCACTCTAATTCATCCCAAAGGTATTCTATCAGTTTGAGGTCAGAACTCTGTGCAGGCCAGTCAATTTCCTCCACCCAAACTGGCTCATCCATGTCTTTATGGACCTTGCTTTGTGCACTGGTTCGCAGACATATTGGAACAGGAAAGGGCCATCCTTAAACCCAAAGTTGGGAGCATGAAATTGTCTAAAATGTTTTGGTATGTTGACACCTTAAGAGTTCCCTTCACTGAAACTAAGGGACCAAGCCCAACCCCTGAAAAACAACCCCACACCATAATCCTCCCTTCTCCAAATGATTTGGAGGGGTGGCCCAATCATTTTGGCAATATAGTGTGGATGAGCGAGTTCGGGGTGGAGGAACTTGACTGGCCTGCACAGAGTCCTGACCTCAGCCCAATAGAACACCAGACTAAGACTGGGATGCCATTAAAGTTCCTGTGCATGTAATGACAGGCATCCCATACTTTTGGCAATATAGTGTAGGTTGTAATTTTATATGTACATGTGGGCAGCCATGTTTATTATCTGGTTATGTTTTCTCCTCCTTCTATATTGCCGTACAATTGTTTTTGTACCATTTCAAAATACAGGTCCGCTGACACACTAAAAACAATGCATTCCATGTCTAGCTGAAAAAAATATCTCAACAACTCCTAAGCAATTTAGCAGTTCAGTTGTTCTGGCTAATCTATCCCTCCTCTGGTGGCTAATCTAGACATCTCTACATTTAATTAATAGTTAATAAGAATAGGGAACAGCAAGCATTCAAAATGTGAAAGTCATATAAAAAAATAATTGGATGTAGACCCTGAAAACTCTGCACTCATATAAAAATGAAAAATTGTATCAAATACTTACCGTAATTTTCCTTTCCTGTCGCCAAACCATGGCAGCATACTAGTGATAGAGCTCCGCCTCTTGACCACTCCCTCAGGACCAGTGAATAGCATAAAAAAAGGTGTAGTTAGCCACCCCCCCATTCTTTGTAACAAGCTACATACCGAAATGCACAGGGTGGGCCCGTATGCTGCCATGGTTTGGCGTCAGAAAAGGAAAATTACGGTAAGTATTTGATACAAGTTTCCGTTTTCCTGACGCCAACATGGCAGCATACTAGTGATAAATAACTAGCTGACAGGGTGGGTTCTACTTGCCAAACCAATATTCTAATTAGGATGGGACAGTGGACTGAATGGTCCTATCTACAAAGTCCTCTGATGACAAGGCACCTATGTCTACTCCGTAAAGTTTGAGTAGGTATGCTGGGATGACCATGATACTTCTACAGATGGATACTTTAGATGCTCCCAAGTGGGCTGCCTAGGAGACTGCAACCACTCTGGTAGAGTGCACCACGGCTGACGGAGGCTTACGCCCCCTCGCCCTATATGCACCACCAAGCCTGCTAGGTTCAGGCAGTAACCTCTTTTCCTTGATGATCCCCAACTGGAATGACAAAAGGCTGATTAGATGATTTGAAAAGACCAATTGTGGACAGGTGCTTCTTTTTTGAAAATGTGCAGGTCGTGTGACTTTCCTATGTGATGTTCTGGAAATGTACGCAATTCCCAGATGTCTGTTAAATAGAGGGCTATTGCTACCTTTGATACAAGATGACCTACAAGACAGCCCTCTACTGTTTTTGTAAAGAAAACTTTTTTTTTTGACGCTCCAAGAGCTTGAATCTCAGACAAACTTCTGCTTAAAGTTTTGGCAATAGATACTGTCTTGTAGGTAATGGCTCAAACCAAATACTGCTTTGTTGGAGCAAACGGTTGAATGGACAAGAGATCCAGCAACACCAATCGATCCCACTGGGAAAGACTCCTTTCCGTTTATAACTGAATCCTTATGACTACCTTCAAAAGTCGTGCAGACTGAAGAATTCTTGGGTCATTTAAATTTGTTATTGCCAATATAGCTGACACTTGCCAGCTCAGTGAGGATAGGCTAAGACTCATGTCCAACCCAGCCTAGAGGAAGTATAGAACAGCTGGTGGCAGTAGGATCAACGTCTCACCCTACCGAGATAACGCAAACTTGCTCCAGATTTAAGCATAAATGTTGTAAGTAGAGTGCCTTCTAGCACTCAACAAAGTAGAGATTGCTCTGGAGCAACCGAGTTCCCCCCCGCCTCCCCTATTAGCCCTCCCCTATTAGCAGCCCGCTTGCAGTCCCGGTCTGCATATGTGCATAGGGGAAATCTCTTCTGTATTCTGAAGTGAATGGCCAAGGAAACCCGAGGGCTTCATGACCAATATGGAGGATTTGCTATGACAACCATGTACTCCATTGACAGACTCTAGAGGAATCTCATTACAAGAGATCTTGGGGGGAAAATATATAATCTAGATTGCAGCCCCAAGGAGAGACGAGAGCGTATGCCCCCTGCACCTTGGGGTATAGAAACAAGGCCAGATATACCCAACATTTGTGAAGAGGTCTGTCTGTGGTAGGCCCCACCTATGGACCAGCTCAGAGAAGACCCGGGATGCAGACCCACTCGTTGTGCTCTGGGAAGCTTGCATGATAGCAGGTCTGCCTATGTGTTCAAAAGTCTGCTGGGAGGTAAACTGCTTCCTGAATTTGCTAGTGATCTTCCATCACAGATGTTATGGGTTTCTCCTCTCTCAGTAGCATACTGCTGATAGGGAGAGTTCCTCCCTGGAGCTGAATATAGGCATTTGCTGCCCTGTTGCTCAACTGCAAGGAGACTGGTCTTCCCTTGATTCTGTGTAGTAAGGCCAAAGTGCTAAAAAGGCTGTTTGAACTTCCAGCGCATTCGAGACTACCCTCCTTGGCTGGAAATGTCCATGTGCCTTGACCAACAGTCCCTCACAGTGTGCCTCCCAGGCTGTCTTGCCAACATGATTCATAACAATGACCCAGTGTAATGGTTCAAAAGGGCCGTGAATTCCTCAGGGTCTTTCCATCACCATGGACAGCTACTTATACTGAGTGACACTGTTCTCAACTGTGCTCGATCCTGTTTCCTCCCTTGCGCTAAGAATCCTAGTTGAAACTTGCGCAGGCGCCCATGGAATTATCAGTATGTATGAAGACATTGAGCCCCGAAGACTGAGGCACTGAGAAGCCATCAAACAATTGAAGGTAGCTGTCCTCGGAAATCTCTTCCTGACTGTCACTGCTTTCTCTGATGTAAGCAAAACAGAGGAACTAGCAGAGCACCCCCAACTACACTAACTGTTGGGTTGGAGAAATTCAGCTTCCTTTTCCCCTAATTTTTTATTTTTTTTTTGAAGTTGATAACCCAGCCATATCTCTGCAGGGTATGTATGAGGACCTCTTGGTGCGACATCAATCGTTCCAGTCCCTTGGATAAAAGAATGACGTCTAGGTAGTGAAAAAAACTCGTAGATCTTGTTCTGTGAGTGGAGCTGACATGGCACTGAGACCCTTGCCAACATTCTCAGAGATATTTATTATTTATAGGCCACAAGGTAGGCTGTTAAAGTGGGGGTGTGTCTGATCAATCACCAAACTTACTTATTTTGGAAAGAAAAGGACATTTGGGATGTGAGGATAGGCATCCTGACAATCCAGCAGTAGCATTCAGTCGACGGCTAGTACTGTTTTAATGGACTCCATCTTTTTTTTTTTTTTTTTACAGTAAAAGTAATGGACTCCATCTTAAAGATCTCTAAGAGGGCCAACAAGGTTTAACCTCTTTCGATCTACAACTGGACACTAGCCTCTGTCCCCTGCTAACTACAAACAGGGTTGGGTAGAAAACCTGCAATCTTTCCTGTGAAAAGGACCGAGGAACAATGACTCCCTGAGTCTAAAGTGTCTGTAAGTATTGTAGCAGCCCACCCGCTTTTGCAGTGGATTTGGCAGAGAAATGGTCAGGAGGAGGAGCAGTGAGGAATCCCTGAAGTGACCATGAGTGCCTAATACCTTCCTCCAAGGAGCTGTACAACATGCTGTCCAGAAACCCATAAAGCGTGCCCTCTGACTCCTAGCTCAAGAGTCTGGGCATGCGCTCGTCAAAAGGGCTTAGTGGGCACTTGTGGTATAACCAAGGATTTTCACGTATGGGCCTTGTGAAAGGTTGCCTGAGTTCCCTTACATCCTCTACCTGGGACCCCGGCCTAACAGCTGGCCTTAGGCTCCCTGGACCTAGAGAAGCAGAACCTGCCGAGAGAAACATTTTCTTTTCCATTTGCTTCCGGTCTTATGGGAGCAGATCGGACTCACCTCCTGTCACTTATGATATGGCTGTCTCCAGTTTTCTACCAAACAGAGATCTTCTGCCATAAAGTGACTCACACCAATCTTGTTTTTAGGAAGCAAGAAACCGCCCAGGGTCTCAACCATAGGGCCCCCCTAGCCGTGACCGAGTATAGCATTGCTATGGCCAGGAACCTGGTTGAAATTATTGCTGCAATAAAGTTCACAGACACATTCATCTTGGCTAGGGTTCAAATGATATCAGCATTATGGATTTCCTCTCCAACGGCTGTCTCTATCTCCTGGACCCAAAAAGCACTAGTCACTCAGCCCATGTAATGGCCTGCATGACCATCTGGGTCCACTGTTCCACGAAGGGAAACAAAATGAAAACCAAGCAGCTCTGGGTCTTCCTCTGATGAAGAGGAGCTATTATCTGCAGGCTGCCCACTCACCAGGGTAGCCCAAGCCTCAGCCCACAGACACTTACATAATGGCAGATTTTGTTCCTAAAGAGAAAACACTGCAGGGCCCCATCAAGACCCACAGAAGGGGCACCCAGGCTTTTTAGTGCAATTTAGCGGCCCGAGCACTGAGTCTTCGCACTGGGAGTCCAAAATAGCATCTTACATCCTAATTAATAAAGATAACTGGTGTTACCTGTTAACTGCAAACTCCTCCGGGCAGTCTTTACTCACCAGCCTATTGGCTACAAGCGCTGTGCCACAGGCCCTGCAGTTTTCTTTCTGGGGCATTGGCGTTGCTCTGGGGAAGAGGCGATAAGACGTCTCCTTTGGAGCCTTTTCCCTTGAGTGGATGCGGCATCTGCAGTTACACTCTTATGAAGACCATTTGCCTTTCCCTGGCTCTTGATTTTTGAGAGCATGAGCATGCGGGCTGAACACACTCAAAGCAATCCGCATAAGGAGGCACTCTTTTCCTGCAAACTTACCAACACGGTGGTCCCGTACCTTTGAATTTGAGGGTCACATATACACACACACACATTTTTTTTTTTTTTTTCTTCTTTGGTGTACTACCTGCTAAAAATCAGCAGGGGGAGCTCCCCCAGGACCAGGGCCGATCCTAGGGTCACAGACGCCTGGGTGCAGAAATATTTCTGGTGCCCCCACATGGGCGTGGTTATCTTGTTAACTCCTCCCCTTTACAAATGTTTCCATGGCAGCGACGTAAACACAGAGATGCTGCCCTAAGGAGTCTGTTACCTCAATATCCTCCCACAATCTCTTAACAATAAACAATGGTCAGAGACTGCAGACATGATACAGGAGATGGTCAGAGACTGCAGACATGGTACAGGAGATGGTCAGAGACTGCTGACATGATACAGGAGATGGTCAGAGACTGCAGAAATGATACAGGAGATGGTCAGGGACTGCAGGAATGATACAGGAGATGGTCAGAGACTGCAGAAATGATACAGGAGATGGTCAGAGACTGCAGACATAGTACAGGAGATGGTCAGAAATGATACAGGAGATGGTCAGTGCCTACCAGTGCCATCTCATTAGTGCCCATGAGTGCCACCTCAGTGCATACCAGTGCCATCTCATCAGTGCCACCTCATTAGTGCCCATCAGTGCCACCTCATCAGTGCATACCAGGGTCACCTCTTCAGTGCCAGCACATCTGGTAGAGGACATAGTAAAGACTGGTAGAGGACATGATACAGACGTCAGAGACT
>BLSH010299630.1:883792-895329 GCA_018402905.1 Glandirana rugosa | reverse complement strand
TTTACACTCACAAAGCCACTAAAGCATTCATTTTGTGTAGAGTGAAATATACCAGGTTGGTAATTTGCAAAACCCTGGCTGGAGCTCCTGGCTCCTCCCACCTGTTGAGTGCCCCCACAGCAAGCAGGAGCTGTGGCTTGGCCCTGCCCCCTCTCTTTCCTGATTGTCTAACTGAGTTTGATTGACAGTAGCAGGAGCCAATGGCACCACTGCCGTGTCTCAGCCAGGAGGGAGAGTCCCAGACGGCCAAGGGACTCATGAACATCAATAGATAGAGATGGGGCTCAGAGAGAAATATTTTTGTATTGCGTAGCACCTGGGACTTTAATGGTACCGTAAAAAACTCAAAGGAATCAAATTAATTAGATACATTTTATGTGATAATCATTAAAATCTCCATAAAAACCAAGATCAGGACATCTTTGAAAGAAGAAAGACAACAAACCCCCTGAAGTCCTGCATGGTAGTGGGTCCAACTATCTTAAGGATAACACCCCAACCCAGATAGATACCCCAGTATTTCACAGTGGCCTTGAATTACCAAGCATATAAACCTTCATACAACAGATAGATTTAATGAGAGAGCATAGCTCTTTAATAGATTGAATGGTATATTCAAGTATCCTGGATGCACAGCTGGTGTGTGTGCTTCGAGAGTTGGAACCCACAGTCATGCAATAGGACTCATTCTTGACATGTTTCACATTTACAACGAACGCTTCTTCAGAAGAAGGGGTTGTCTATGAATACTCTTCAATGTAATCAACAATCTGTAATAATAAGCATTGTAAAAATATTACATATAGACTGAGTAGTTCGTTCCATAGACGTACAATGCGTATTGGTAACTTACTCAATTGACACCAAAAAGGACAGAGATGGGGCTCAGTTAAGTATTAGGGGGGCTGAGGGGGACTGCTGCACACAGAAGGCTTTTTATCTTAATGCAGAGAATGCATTAAGATAGAAAAACCTTTACAACCCCTTTAATCTAAAGCTGGCCATAGATGGTTCAAATCTCAGCCAGTTCCTGCTTAACTGGCTAAGATTCAAAGTGTCTATGGACGGCTTTAGCTTAACTCCTTTTCTAATACTATCTCAGTCTACAAACATTCAAATCATGTATGGGCATGCTGATATACCCAAGCTGATCGATCAATCAACTTGGATACAACCAGCCTGCCAGATTTTATTTGTGATTGTTGCTAGCGGTTGTCATTGCCACTAGCAAAAATCACTGTGTTCTCCTGGCGGGGCTACTTTCATCGCACCCCCTGCCAGGAGATCACAATAGCTCCATGGGAGGGATTCCTCTGTCAACACTGTCTTTGTTGATGGGGGAATCAAGTGAAGTTCTTCAACCACAGGTAGCAGGAAAGAAATTTGCTGACCAAAGGATCTTCAAGAATAGAAGGTGGGGAGCACAATATTGTAGCCTATTTTCATTATGCACGTAAGATCAGCTCCTGCTAAGAGGTTGCTCTACCAGAACCAGGAGGCTGCTTAATAAGGGGGTCAGCTGAATCAATCCACTCAGAAGATCAGGCAGTAGTTTCAGCTATTGTAGTGTCTATAAATTGATTCTCTAATTCTTTATTCAGATACCACCTAAACATTTGTCCTTATCATAGAGAACAATAGATTACAGAGATCCTCACCTGACCCCAGATAGATGAAATAATATGAAAAGCTTCACGTGACTTCTGCAGGATCTCCATCCATTTCTTGTCATTGTAGTCATAGCGAGTCCCCATTAGTGTTTTAGCAGTAATATTAGAGGAGGCACAGATCAAGGTGGTGCTGGGTTCATATGGCTCCTCTAAACAGATTAAAGGAATATAGTTAATACATAAGAATATTGGCAATATATGTATTCTTTGTGCAAACAACTGTATCACAACTATTTAGTAGAACATGAATGGCTGGTGGTGTACATTTCTGCTGTGAGTGGTGCATTGTGAAGCTTAGCACATACATTTAAGAACCAAGATCTGCAAATTCAATCATGTTTTCTCTATGGTCTGGACGCTAACATTATATTAATTTCAGGCATTATAATGAGCATGGTGATTTAGGTAAACCATCTGTAGTGTTTGCTTCTGAGGGCTCTAGTCCATAACTTAGAGTAGTGTCGTTATTAAATATGTGGGTGTATACACTAATGCAAAGTCACTAAATATCCAGGGTCTCAAAGAAGGAAAGCTAGTCTTCGAGAGCAAAAATTAAGTGACATGACTAATGAGGTCATCCCATGGGTTAAGATGGCATTCACTTTGGGTGGAAACCATGTTAAGCTTATTTTGCCATAGGACATTGGATAGTGAATCTTTGTAACTGCGGGGGGCTGACCTGGTCAATGTTGTTATAGAGAGAAGAACTCTTATTTTTCTACCCATTACTTTTCTTTGTCTTCTGTACTTTACCTTATATCCCCTGAAGGCTATTGTTATAGTGTGGCAAAGTTTTGATCATGGAAAGCTGGTAGCCTTATAGCTTCTTTATGAATTACATTAAATGAATACAATGTTTAAAATTGTCATATTAACCCCTTCCCACCACCGCCTCCAGGCCGGGAGGTGGAAGCGAGCATTCTGACCATGTGACTGCTGTGATTGGCTGTCACAGCAGTCACATGATCGTAAAGCTCCCGATTGCAAGTAGAAATCAGGAGCGTTCTGGTATCCACTAGCAACTTTCCTGGGAATATTTATTTTATCTCAGTGATAATTCCCCCCCCCGTGAAGCCGCATATATGCGTATGGGCAGTGGGAAGAGGTTTATAGAGGAAGTTTTCATTATATACTGTTGGCTGCCCTGCCAAGATCTAGATGAGAGGGATTTCCCAGGATTCTCAAACTGGCAGGTTGAGGGGCTCTAGAGGCTTTGCGTATTTGGGAGGAAACTGGCTTTTCAGTTTCCTCAGTTCTTTAAAATGTCTGTTTCAGGATTGGGAGCCCGTGGATTTCGTAGCGATCCGGGTGGGATGAAATACTCAGTCCTGGGTCCGGGATTTGTGACCTACCGGGACACTGATTGTCCAGGTGGGTGGGGGCCTGTTAAGAGAAGTCAGGACCAGGGTTCTGTGGCACACACTGGGAGACGGCTCCAGAGAGGGAGACAGGTCCAGGGGTCTAAGGCTGCAGGAGGCAGTCCAGTCTACCAAGTCTGCAAGGAGGCAGAGGTGACCCGCGACCACGCTGTGGCTGATCGCTTATCAGCTAAGAGGGCTGACATCAGCTATTAGCCAGGTGGGCTATCTATCGGTTATCAGCCAGGACGGCTAGATGTTATTTATAAGCCAGGACGGCTGAATATTATTTATGCCAGTAGCAGGAGACTGAAGTTTACAACGGTGTTGGAAATCCCCTGTGAGGGAAGATTTCTGTTTTACCTTGAACTCTCTTTTAATAAACATGGGCTATCATGCCCTCAAACAGGGACCCTGGCTGGCATTAACTTACTAAACGCATCTACCACGAGAGCTAAACACCCCCATGCCACACGCGGTGGAGGTATTGCTTTGGGCACAGAACAGTGAAATCCGGGTCCCTGCTCTACAGTGAGTTTGTGTCCTATTGGCTGTCTGTGGAAATGCCGCCAGGCAAACAGCATTTTCAGAGGAGTGCTTTTGGATACAATCCAAATCCCTGCAAAAAGTGAGTTCAGCTGTTAAGTGAACTGTGTTTGCTGCATGAGACTACACAATCTGGGTGCAGGTGAGGAGAACCTGCAAGTAAAAAGGAACAAGCCTTAAAAAGACAGTGTTCCATTTTTGTTTTGGCTGGACAGCACAAAAGTGTTGTGGAGTGACTGTCAGGATGAAGCAAGGGTGTGAGCCTGCTGGACAGTATTGCAGACTAGAGCGATGTTTGCTGTGCAGTGAGTGGGGGCATGCTGTCTCCAAGTACCCATTGTCCCAGGCTCCAGTGCAAAGGTACCTTGCAAAGCAAAGGACTACATCTATGTTTGGGAAGCCTGCTCGGAGTGCCAAGACTGTGGTCATCCATAGCACAACCAGTGATGTCAGGCCCATGAATCGCAAGACAAAGATATCAGCTGCAGAGGTTTATGGCAAGTCTGAAGCAACACAGCAAAGTCAAGATGTTTGGAAGAGCCAGCAAAGAGCAGCTGAGAGGATGCCATCACCCTTAGCAAACAGGGAAAGTCTCCAGATCCCATGCCTGGAATATGGTAAATTGGGACATGATTGTTTGTCTTGTCCCTGGTTGTGGGGTATACCAAGAGACGATGTTTGACGATGAGCAAAAATGTTTGTCTACAGGCCCAGATTACTGTGCAAATATGTTTGCAGTCACCCCTAGCAACAGTGAGGAAGTTCCTGTTGTGCCAGCAGGGGGTACTAAGGAGTTTGAAAGGGCTGCTGCAGTTTCATCCCATGGCCACCAGGGAGAGTTTGCCAGGGAAAGTGCGACAGAGGTTTGCTTCATGAGACATCGTACTCAAATTAAAATGGTAACCCCTTCTACTGAGATGGGTAAGACTGTCTTTAATAAAATGAGGGCTGGAACCGCTGATTTCATGCTGGAAAAGACTGGTTATGAGACTGGCCATGGTGATGTGAGCCCATTTAATGGGGCCACTAAGTATGCTCTTGAGAGTGACCTTTCCCTGTGCAGTACCCTGTACAGTGGGGGGGGTTAAAGTCAAACTTGCACCCGTGCATGCTTTTCAAGAGGAAAATAGGGGTGTGCTTAATGTCTATAGGTCCCAAGGTGGTAGTGGGTTAGGGCAGCCTGCAAGAGCTAAAAATACTGTAAATGTTGATAATGGAAAGTCTGCTGCTGTTGAAAAAACCCCAAGTTATAGTAAAGCAAAAGTTGTGGTTGAAGACGGGCCATTGCCCATTGCAAGGGATGGTAAAACAGCACAAGTGTCTCTGGAAATCTCCAGGAAACTTCATGTATGGGAGCGGGAGGTTGCCCTGGACAACTGCGATGTCACTTTGGTGGGACCGAGTGGAACTGCACCTTTTAATGGGATAGTGTTACTGCAATCTGCTAATACTGAAAATGTGTCGGTACATAATGAGTTAATACCACCTGGGGAAAATGCAAAGATATGTGAGGTTTATGAAGCACCACCCGAGCAAAGTGGTGGGTGTGGTGTATTGCAACCTGTTGAGTTAAAGCCTGTATTACCGAAGTCTGACATGATTCATAATGATTTGTGTAATGAGTCGGCAGCTAAGCCCATCTGTTTGCATGTGTCTCCTTGGGCAGATGGATCTGTGCTGAGGAGTACCGGTGAAGGGTGCAAGCATGCAATCGGATTGGGATAGTTGGGATACATGACCTCCTTGATAGAAAAGGCTGTTATTCACAAAAATAAAGTGGACACTGTCTCTGCTGTGTCAGCAGAGGGGACTGCAGATCAGCCTGTAGCTGAAGGTGTGGTGGCTGCTGCAGAGCTTAAACCTCAAGAGAAAGAAGGACCAGATGAGGGCGAACAAACAGCAGAGATTTTGTCCATGACTGTAAAAAGAAATATTGGTCTAGTCTCCCAGAGACTTTGTCATTAGCAAACTCACTATTGCAGAGCCTGAGAAGTTGGATATAAGTTCAGCATCTGGTAGCGGCTGGGAGAAGCTTCAGTTAAATGGTGCAACTTCTCAAGTCACAGCAAGTGAGCCTCTCTGCATTCCCAGTATCATTAAAGTCCTCAGAAAGGATTTGGATCGGGAATCAAAGGGCTGGTTTGTAACCAAAGCACTCAAGGAGATGCTTGAATGCTGGGATGTACAGCCATGCAATACTGGTGCGTCTTTTCCACAGTCTGATGGTCTGGTACTGTGGCGTACCACTAGGTGGAGCACTGAATGGCAGACTGTACAGAACAAAGTGAAACAAGACATAAATGGGTTATTGCTGGATTTCTTGCTAGTATTAACAGTTGCCTTTAGGGTTGATGCTCGACTCCTTTCTGAAAAAGTAGTATGTGGAAGAAGCTCTAGAAAAATGGAAAAGGCATTAGAAATGTCAGAGGTGTCACCTTCTAACAGCCAGGTGGAATGCACTTCTGCTGCTATGTGTCCACGGTGGTGCTGGTCAGCTGTTGGTGTCAGTGAAGGGCGCGTTGGCTGCAGGAGCGGACAAACCACATCAGATGGAAGGGCCGAGCGCAGACCAGGAAACAGCAGAAATCCTGGCCGGGGCTCAGATGGATGTGATTCAGGAGACCGGTGTCACCAGTTCAGTGATAGTTGGTGACATTGGCAACACGGAAAGGTGTGATGTTGGTGGGAATACTCGATTCATGTCCAAAGGTACAGGGAAACCAGGGAGCTGGAAGCAGGGAGTCAGAAAGGTTGATAGGACAACCAAAGGGAACCTGTTAAAAGTTCAGAAGGGCTTATGGAAACACACACGAAAGAAAGAGTGGGCCCATACAGCGGTCAGCTGGTACAAAGGTGCCCCACTCAAGAGGGTGGTTCGATGTGTTATGTCTCCTCCAGGGTCAAAACTGAGGGGGGGGGGAGGATATGTGGCAGAGTGTTGCCCTGCCAGGATCTTGATGGAAGGGATGGCCCAGGATTCTCAACCTGGCAGGTTGAGGGGCTCCAGAGGCTTTGCGTATATTGGAGGAAACTGGCCTTTCAGTTTCCTTAGGTCTTTAAAAAGTCTGTTTCGGGATCTGGAGTCCGGGTGGGATGAAATCCCCAGTCCTGGGTCCGGGTTTTGTGACCTACCAGGACACTGATTTTCCAGCTGAGTGGGGGCCTGTTAAGAGAAGTCAGGACCAGGGTTCTGTGGCACACACTGGGAGACGGCTCCAGAGAGGGAGACAGGCGGTCTCCAGGGGAGAAAAGGCTGCAGGAGTCAGTCCGGTCTACCAAGTCTGCAAGTAGGCAGAGGTGATCCATGACATTTCAGCAAGACAATAATCCCAAACACAAAGTCAGGGAAACTCTCAATTGGTTTCAAAGAAAGAAAATAAAGCTACTAGAATGGTCCAGCCAATCACCTGACTTGAATCCAATAGAAAATCTATGGAAAGAACTAAATATCAGAGTTCATAGAAGAGGCCCACGGAGCCTTCAAGATTGGAAGATTGTTTGTGTGGAAAAGTGGGGCAAAATCACACCTAAGCAATACATGCGACTAGTTTCTCCATACAGGAGGCGTCTTGAAGCTGTCATTGCCAACAAAGGATTTTGTACAAAGTATTAAATACATTTCAGTTAGCGTCTTCGATACTTTTTTCCTGTGTCATTCCATTTTATTACAAATAATTTCATTTCTGAATTTATTGGTTTTGGTTTCTTTGTATGCATGGATTGCATGGGTTGTTACCAACATGTGGTGAAAATTTCATGTCAATAGCACCTTTAGAAATAGATTTACCTAGAAAAATGGTGATGTGTTCAATACTTATTTTACCCTCTGTATATATCCTGTATATTTAAAAGGTATGTGGAAGATTTTATAAAAAGCTCATCTCCACCTACATATAGTTACTTTCACTACTCTTTGCTACTTCTCTATCCATTGGTCAGCAGTAGGGATCTAATCCCTGTGTAAGCTCCATGTCTGAGCTTATACAGTATTAATGACCCACTCCCCACTTTTACATGATTGTGTTCAGGCCTTGTGATTGACTGCTTAGGCCTAGGCAGCGCTTTCTGGGAGGAAGTATTGTAACTGCTACTAAAGATGACCTTAGCAGTTGGAAACATGGCGAAAGTGCGTATAAGTGGGTCAGGGGTGAGCGTTGATGAAAATCTGTTACTTTGCCCTCATTTGTCATAGTGACAGAGGGCTCTATTCACAAAGCAGTATCTCACCTCTTCTGAGTATGCGGTAAGATACTGCACAGCGTGTTTTAAAAAGTTGTTTGGCATTTACTGAAAAAAGATACTAAAATACCGCATGAGTTATTTTATGAAGTCATGCGATATTTTAGTAGTGAAAATATGCAGTAATTTAACGCCTGGCGGATGCTAACATATTTATTACCAGTAGTGAATACCGTGTTGTTACAGAGCAGGCGGTCGTCGTTGTCCTTAACCACTTAATGACCGGAAGGATTTCCAGCTTTAGGACCGGAGCCCTTTTTGCGATTCGGCTCTGCGTCGCTTTAACTGAAAATTGTGCGGTCGTGCGACGTTGTACCCAAACGAAATTTGCGTCCTTTTTTTCCCACAAATAGAGCTTTCTTTTGGTGGTATTTGATCACCGCAGCGTCATTTCTGATCGCCGCTATAAACAAAAGAAGAGCGACAATTTTGCAAAAAAAAAAACAAATTTCTTACTTTTTGCTAAAATACAAATCCAAAAAAAAAATATAAAAAAACATTTTTTTTCACCGTTTTTGGCCGATTTATATTCTTCATCATATTTGCGATAAAAAAAATCGCAATCGGCGTTTATTGATTGGTTTGCGCAAAAGTGGTCGCGTTTACGGATGATGAGAATTCATTTTTGGGGTTTTTATTTTTTTTTTATTTTTTACTAATAATGGCGGCGATCTGCGATTTTTAGCGGTACTGCGATATTTCAGCGGACATGTCGGAACATTTTGACACTTTTTTGGGACCATTGGCATTTATACAGCGATCAGTGCTATAAAAAATGCACTGATTACTGTGTAAATGCCATTGGCAGTGAAGGGGTTAACCTGCAGGGGGCGCTCTAAGGGTTAACTATGTTCCCTGGGCGTGTTCTAACTGTATGGGGACTGCCCTAGCTGGGGAAGGGAAGTGGTCACAGCCTTCACGTACAGGAAGGCTGTGATCACAGCCCTTCCCCCTCACACAGAGCGGAGGTCCGTGTTTACTTACACGGACCTCCGTTCCTTCACTCCGGGGGGGGGGCATCACGGGTGGCCGGCGGCAATCGAAGCCGCCGCACCCGCTCCCTGGCCCTCCCCGGACACAGTGAGCGCGCGGGCGCGCCTCCGGCGGCGCGCGCGCGCTCACTGTGTGCGATCTGGCGGCCGCCGTCATATGACGGCGTTTCGCCTTACAGCGCCACTTTGCCGCCGTCAATTGCCGATTGACGGTCGGCAAGTGGTTAACAACCAGTAGCTGTCATTGTTGTTAAGGGGGCAATTACTTTTTCACATAGGGCTAGGCAAGGTTGGACAACTTTTTTCCTGTAATAAATTAAATCATCATTTAAAAACTGCATATTGTATTTACTCGGGTTATCTTTGTGTAATATTAAAATGTGTTTGATGATCTGAATCATTTAAGTGTGACAAAAATGCAAATAAAAAAATAAGGAAGGAAGGGGGCAAATACTTTTTCACTGCACTGTATTTCTGGGTAGCTTGGTACTATACTATATCTAGCCTGTCTAGGTCTTTAGGTAGATACATGACCTAACTTTGGGAAAAACATGTATGCCAGAGAAATACATTTTGGAAAAAAACTGGGTTGGGCTGTATTACCTGCATACAGAAAAATAAAAAAGTGAAGGCGGCAGTAAGGGTACTAAACACTCACCATTCAAGCTTCTGAAGTGTTCCACAATATGATGTGCCTCCTCCAGGATGGGGTCTTCCAAACTCTTCCTACCCATTCCAAAATCTTTAAGGGTCTGCATGGAAAATTGTCTCAGCTGTCTCCATGTATCGCCACTACTGAAAGATAAACCTGAGCAACAACACCAAGAATACACTGGGGTTGATTTACTAAAGGAGTGTAGACTTCTTCTAACAAAGGGAATTTTCACTTAGCTTAGTGAATGAGGTGATGATTGTTGACTTCCATCATCTATGTGCAAATAAAAATCCACTAAACCAGGGATATGAAATTAGTGGACCTCCAGCTGTTGCAGAACTACAAGTCCCATGAGGCATAGCAAGACTCTGAAAGCCACAAGCATGACACTTAGAGGCCGAGGCATGATGGGACTAGTTTTGCAACAGCTGGAGGTCCGCTAATTGCATATCCCTGCACTAAACATATAAAATACATATTCACTAAACAAAGTGAAAATCCCATTGTAAAGTGAAAATTTACTTAGCAAAGTGACATACTCTATTCCTTTAAAAAAATAACCCAAATACTAAAAATATGATTATAAATGAAGCAGTACAAAGTTCTGAACTGTCATTGATGATCTCTCTTTCTGGAAAATACTAGTTTCCTGACGTCATGTTGATGCTGTGGCCTTAGGCCCCTTTCACACCAATGCAGGTTTCAGTTTGCATATTCCAGCTGCATTTTGCATTTTTCAATACACGTTTTTTATCCATTGAAGTCTGTGGAACCAAAAACCATAAAAAAGTCTCTGGCCCTTTCCATAGAATGCACAGATGTGAACGTGACCCACAGGGAACCATATTAAATGGACTGTAGTGTGTTTCTGCAAAACAGAAAAGCACTAAAAAATGCATAGGTGTGAACCAGGTCTAACCACAGACTAGGAACAAATATAAAGATAAAGAAATGTTTCTTTTACTGTATGTATCATGAGGGCTTTGGTACTAAGGCCTGGTTCACACCTAGGCATTTTTTAGTGTGTTTTCCCTTTTGCAGAAACACACTACAGTCGATTTAACATGGTTTCCTATGGGTCCCGTTCACATCTCTTCATTTTATAGAAAGGGCCAGGGACATTTTTCTGGTTTTTGGTTCCATAGACTTCAATGGATCAAAAACGTGTATTGAAAAACGCAAAATGCACCTGCATAGGTGTGAAACAGGCCTAAAGCCAGACCATGCAAGGCAACTGTCATTTTCAAAAGATGGCCTCCAATGGCAGCTTATTTTTTTAACTATTTCTGTTTAATTTATGTTTTGCCTTGAGGGCATATTCAATTTAAAAGAAAAGGCCTTGATATGAATATAGACAGCACAACCCATTCTGGCATTCAGGTATTCATCCAGGCTTTGTTCTAGTGCACTAGTCCACACCATTCCCTTTTGTCACTAATATGTTGATTTAAAAAAAAAAAAAAAAAAAAAAACAACGTGGTATGGCCACAGTGGGCATAGTTACTATGCACAATCTAGGGAAAACACTACCCCACATTTTTTCTCAGGATTACTTCCAAGGCAAGGCAAGACAAATATGAATACCCAGGGCTTTTTTTCTCAGAGAATAGGTATAGGAACTCAACCATGCCCCATCACACTACCACTAGAGTTGAACGAACTTCTAGAAGTCCGGGTTCTGCTGGTTCGGCCGAACTTCGGGACAAAGTCCGGGTTCGGGTCCGGACAGAACCCGAACTTTGTCCTGGACCCCGAACCCCATTGAAATCAATGGGGACCCAAATAACTGTTCTAAAATCATCTTCAAACGGTGCCAAAAAAGTATAAATAAGCCGGGAGAACCCATATCACTGTTCTGCAAATATCTGGAAGCTGTGTGTGTCACTTTAAATAAAACCGGGAGAAACCATACTACTGTTCTGCAAACACTACCCCGTACCAACTCAAGGATATGGATAAGAGACTCTTTTTTTCGGGACCCATAAGTATAAACAGAACGGAACGGAACCTTCATTAGGACTCTTTTTTACACCCCATCACAAAAGGGATCTAACACGTATCATTGATACGGGTGACA
>BLSH010299630.1:871872-882553 GCA_018402905.1 Glandirana rugosa | reverse complement strand
TCACCTCCATTTTTGCTTTTTTTATGTTTTTATTTTTTAAAAAATATTTAAAGTTATTTCCCTGTCCCCATTTCTTTGTGGGACACTTGTCCCACCCTTACCCCCATTTTCCTTCCTTTTGCAGACCTCTAGGACCTTCCTGGACTTTTTTACAGCAATTTTCAGAACTTTCATTAAAATTACCAGAACCCCGGACCCGAACCAGACTTTTTTTGAAAAGTCCGGGTCCGGGTTCCGGACACCCCAAAGTTCGGTACGGACCCGAACTTTACAGTCCGGGTTCGCTCAACCCTAACTACCACCTAACAGTGGGAGGGTCTAAATGGGGCATTGCTAATTACAAGTAGTGTCTTCTGCACAGGTTGCAGAGTTCAGGAGTGCACTGCATACAGAGTGAAGAGCTCAGGTGTGCACTGAGTACAGAGTTCAGAATTTAGGAGTGTGCAGCTTACAGAGTGCAGGGTTCAGAGGTGCACTGTGTACAGAGTGCAGGGTTCAGAGTTGCAGTCAGGACTCCGTCAGGACTCTGTGCAGGCCAGTCAAGTTCATCCACCAAATTTGCTCATCCATGTCTTTATGGATCTTGCTTTGTGCACTGGTGCACAGTCATGTTGGAACAGGAAGGGGCCATCCCCAAACTGTTCCCACAAATTTGGGAGCATGAAATTGTCCAAAATGTCTTGGTATGCTGGTGCCTTAAGAGTTCCCTTCACTGGAAATAAGGGGCCAAGCCCAACCCCAGAAAAACAACCCCACATCATAATCCCCCCTCCACTAAATAATTTGTCAGTGCACAAAGCAAGGTCCATAAAGACATAGATTCCTGACCTCAACCTGGCAGAACACCTTTCAGATGAATTAGATCGGAGACTGCGAGTCAGGCCTTCTCGTCCACATCAGTGCCTGACCTCACAAATGTGCTTTTGGAAGAATGTTCAAACATTCCCATAGACACCCCTAAACCTTGTGGACAGCCTTCCCAGAAGAGTTGAAGCTGTTATAGCTGCAAAGGGTGGGCAACCTCAATATTGAGACCTACAGAGTAGGACTGGGATGCCATTAAATTTCATGTGCGTGTAATGGCAGGTGTCCTAATACTTTTGGTAATATAGTGCATGTATCGCTACCCCCACAAGGGGTGCTAAATCTGTGTTTCAGTTTTTTTTCCCTCTGTGTTGCAGCAGCCAGGCAACCAGCCTTGCGGTATTCAAGTTTATTGCCAAGTAATTTGGTGGGCTTAGGGAAGCTGTGGGATACTCCAGCACACTGAACAGGAATGTGAGCACAATCTTCCCTTTGCAACTGCTTCTCAGAACAGTCTCAGTGGAACAGCATTGGGGCACCATAAACAATGTTCCAGGCCAGACAAACCTTAATACTTAATAATATTGCACTAGGGGTTAATAACAGCAACAGTCACAAGGACTTCTCTCTCTCAGTTCTGTACTTACAGTGTCCATGGGGCTTGAATGTCTCTCTCCAGACTTAGGCAGTCTCATCAGTGAACCTCAAGACTGTATCCTTGATGAAACCCCTCTTTAAGCTCTCTCTATTTTTGCAGCAGAATAGGCCATCCAGCTGTGCACAGCTGGAATCTCAATGAGACAGGCAGAATCTTCCGCTGGACTGCCTGGAAGGGCTGGCAGCCCTTCTGGCTGGCTACCTCTCCTCCTGTGGAAGAACACTGCTCTTTGAGGCTCCAAACTATTTATGCACTCCCCAACCACCATCTGGGCACACCTCCGTAAGGATTGTCTGGAGCTGCATAAATATTCAGACTGCTTATTTGACTCTCCCACCCACTACATTCTGGAAATCTCCAGAAGACATGGGGATTGGGGAAGCATTCACACGTGTAGCCTTCAGAGCCCAAAGCAGCCTAAAGCAATCACATGCTGTTTTGCTGATTACAAGGGAGCCACAGAACTAAATTTCCCTAACCAAAACCTAGCAGTCTATCTTTGAGGATCACTTATATATCATTAGGCACCAAAAGAAAATGATTTAGGGCTAGTTTACACTTGCTTCAAAACAAGGCTTCCGACAGGGTTTGTTAAAGTTCTTTTAATGCCAGTCAAAGCTCATGTAAAGGGCTGTGTAAACTGTTGGCACTATATAAATCCTGCATAATAATAATAATAATAATAATAATGTCACTAAATAAAATGGTTAGCTTACAGTCCTCTTTACACCTTGTGTTTGCTTTGCTTCGGCTTTGCTTCAAAATTTATACCCCATGTCGCTTTAGTGGTGCTTCAAAGCGTCTTCAAAGCCTCCATAGAACTCTATGACAAAGCTCATTTGAAGCTTGCTTGAAGCACCTGCAGCTTTTGAGAAGCTTTAATTCAGCTTTAGCTTTGCTTTGTTTTGGAGAAATGGCAGGTGTGAGATATCAATAAACACACAGGGCATCTGCCAAGCTTAAATGAAGCTTCAAAAGAGCATCACTGAAGCACCACCGAAGCCTCATTGAAGCACCACCGAAGCATCAAAAACACAACATAAAAGCTTGTTGAAGCAGTAGGAGCTTTAATGTGCAGCTGAACCAAGTGTAAATGAACCCTAAGGGCTTGTGCACACATAAGCTAAAAAAATGCCTGTTTTACATGCATTTGATGTTTTTTTCTCTGCCTCTAAACACCCTTCCATGTAAACCTAGGTGTCCATGCATACAGGAGTTTAGAAGTGGGGCGTTTAGAGGCAGAATAAAAATCCCATCACTTGCCCATTCTGAAGAAGAGCATTTGGGCTGAAAAAATGTGCAAATGTGCATAAATGTGCATTAATACATTCTAGCAGCCAGAATATATAAATATTCTATGTGCAAACGTGCAAAAACGTGCATGCAAAAATGAAGCTTTTACTGTGATTTTTCTACTATTTTTCTCCTGAAGGAGAAGAGGCATCTAAAAGAACACAGTGGGCATGTGGCCTAAGAATAGAAGCCCCTTCATAATCAGTGGCGGCCCATCCATATGGCACGCCGCCCCCTAATCTACATGCAGGGTGCCAGATGCAGGTTTTTTTTGTTTTTGAAGCACATGATTAGAGCTGGGGGCTCTAATTGGCTTCAAAAAAGGATGGGCTCGGGGCGCAGAGCACTGCGCTCTGAGCCCACCCAGTTGTGTGACAATAGCAAATTAATATTTACTATTGTCTTCCTGATTCTCCTCCCAATTCATTTTTTTCTTTCTGGGATAAAGGCTTTACATTAATTAATGTTTAAAAGCTGATCATTGTTAACACTCCTGTCAGAGGTAAATAGTTTGTCTCAATCTTCTAACTTCTACATCTGCAGGACTGCTTGTTCTTTAAAAAAACAACAGACTTACTGGCCAGATCACAGATGAAATAAAGGAGAATAAAGGGAAAAGAAAAGCCTAAAAAATAAACTTAATGCAATCATCTTATCTAAGAATTGGTAAGCTGCAATAAAGTATAATAAATGTTTGCTTTGGAGTATAATACTGCTTTAAGGATTGCATTTTATTGATAGCAGGTAAGTAAATTTGCTGGGTCAGCTTCAGTACAAATCATTAACATTTAATTAGAAGATAAGTGTTATTTTTCACCTTCAAACTTGAAGAGACAATCAAACACGGGCATGGATCCTCGATTCAGAAAAGCATCGCCATAATCATTGAACACTTCCTTTAAGGCTTGATACCCGGTAACAACAATAGTCGGCCTGGAACCAAAGTAAACCGTGCAGACGGGACCGAACTTTTTGGATATCTGTAATATATTACAAGCCTTTTCATTGGATGGCTTAGAAGGATGCATTTTATATTTTACTATTGCCTTTTTACAGTCTTCTTATAATGGAATGTCTACTTACATTTGAAAAGTAATTAAATATTTTGAAAATTGTAGCACCTATTTATTCTCCATATTTCCAGCGCTGAGATATTATGCATTATGGAACATGTAATCAACATTCACAAGTATTCCTGCATAAGGGGAGCTCAACTTACATTCAAGGCCCAATCAGACTTATGTATTGGGGTAATGGGTGCTATAGG
The DNA here is from genome assembly GCA_018402905.1 of Glandirana rugosa. NCBI lineage: Eukaryota > Metazoa > Chordata > Amphibia > Anura > Ranidae > Glandirana > Glandirana rugosa. The sequence continues at coordinate 878,531 of BLSH010299630.1, read as the reverse complement.
CCTGGAGTAAAGGCCTCCTTAGGGGTAGAGTTGTGATGTTGGGGTGCCCCTTTATTAAAGTGGGAGGGTCCTGGGCAAAGAAAACTACTTGGAGCCACAGAGGAAAGGACATTGGAGAGGGTTTTTGTGGGCTTTCCCCTACAGGGAAGGGGCTGGAAAGCACTTAGGTCTCAGTTGGGAACCAGAGAAGGCGTGACAGTGAGTGTCACAATGCTCTCCCTCCGGTCATCATGATTCATGTGACTGTCTGTATTATTCTTATGAGGGTTTTTATTTATTCAGGGGGAATGTTATGGTATGCAGCTCCAGCACTGAATATGTGTACTGGCAAGGGGTGCTTGGACACATTGGAGGATCTATTGTTGCTGGTAGGGGATCTACCATTGCTGTAGAAGGGGTTATATTGCTGGAGGGGGGTTATTAGTGCTGGGGCAATCTACTGATTGGGGGGGGGGGTATTGTTGCTAACTGCTGGGGTACCTATTGTTGCTGTGAGGTCTATAGTTGTTGCTGGAGTGTCTATAATTGCTGCTGGGGGATCTGCTGTTACTGCTGGGGGAAACTATTGTTGCTGTGCTGGATCCAATGTTGCTGGTGAGGGTATTTTGTTGCTGGGGGATCTATAGCTGTTAGGGAGGATTCATTGTTGCTGAGGGGGTTTATTGTTTCTAGGTATCTCTTGGAAAGAGAGTAGGGGGCAGAAACAAAGGACAGAGGTGTTCAGAGATAGACTGGAGGCAGGGACAATGGGTGACTCTGTGAATGGGGGGGGGGGGGGTAAGTACCTGCACCTATTCTCTGAGGAAAAAAAGCCCTGCTTTTTACCAACATAAGGACAGATTGTAAGTAAATGTATCATAAGAGGGGTACCATCATCCAAGAAATGGATATAGAAGAAACACAACGAAGCTCAAGGCATCAGATAATAGAATATCTCGGTACCCAAGGAACATGGAGTTCCCACAGTACAGATATAAAATGAACAGATTTTTATTACATTCCTTAAAAAAAATAAGGTACAGAGACACAAAAATAAAAGCAATAAATGACAGTTTACACAAGTGTCAGCTCATATAAGGTCACACACATTTCCCCAAACTGATCAATAACCACCAAAGGTCAGAGAAACTTATACCAGATGGGGTGGCAGTATGCGGCTATTCCTCCACATGTTTCACCTCCTTCGTTGCTTCCTCAGGAGATGAAATGAGCCCAAGAACTGTCTATAATGGAGCATAAATACACAATAAATATACACTCATCGGTCACTTTATTAGGTACACCTGTTCAATTGCTTGATAACACAAATTGCTAATCAACCAATCACATGGCAGCAACTCCATGTATTTAGGCATCTAGACGTGGTGAAGACATTCAAACTGAGCATCAGAATAGGGAAGAAAGGGGATTTAAGTGACTTTGAATGTAGCATGGTGGTTGATGGCAGACAGGCTGGTCTGAGTATTCCAAAAACTACTCATCTACTGGGATTTTCACACACAACCATCTCTAGGGTTTACAGAAAATGGTCCAAAAAAAGAGAAAATATCCAGTGAGCAGCAGTTGTATGAAGGAAAATGCCTTGTTGATGTCAGAGGAGAATGGACAGACTGGTTTGAGATGATAGAAAGGCAACAGTAACTCAAATAACCACTTGTTACAACCAAGGTATGCAGAATACCATCTCTGAATGCACAACACATGGAACCTTGAAGCAGATGGGCTACAGCAGCTGAAGACCACCCTTGGTGCCACTCCTGTCAGCTAAGAACAGGAAACTGAGTATGAAGGGATGTCTCAGTGTGGCCGCACATATGAACATCCCTATCAACCTATCAGACCAGACCAGCACTCACAGGTGGATGTTAGGGACCTGTACCCCTTTTGACAGCCTGAGCATCTCACATATTGGTTCTTTTGGGTCACAACAAGCAACTGAGGCTACAATTTGGGTCACAACAAGCACAGGCTCACCAAAATCAGACAATAGAAGATTGGAAAAAACGTTGCCTGGTCTGATGAGTCTCCATTTCAGTTGCGACATTCAGTTGGTAGGTTCAGAATTTGGGGTAAACAACATGAAAGCAGGGATCCATCCTGCCTTGTATCAATGTTCCAGGCTGATGGTGTAATGGTGTGGAGAATATTTTCTTGACGCACGTTGGGCCTCTTAGTACTAATTGAGCAGCGTTTTGTTGACCATTGCTGCTGACCATGTCCATCCCTTTATGACTACTGTGTTCCCATCTTCTGATGGCTCCTTCCAGCAGGATAATGCAGGTCCTTCCGACCTTATGGAGCCGTTCGCCCCCCGCGGAGCGCCCCATAATGCATGGCAAGATGACGGCATGCACAGCTCCTCCTCCATGGGAGGGCTGCCGCCGTCTGCGCTCGCCGTGTTTTGACATTTTTTCTATAGTCCATGGCGGGGAGCCGTGTTTTGACGTCCTCATGTGGCGTCAGAGGGGCTGGTCACTCAATTACATCACCGGGTGGCCCCGCCCTTGACTATAAATAAACCGTTAAAACAAAGAGAGCTCAGTTGGCAGGAGCCCTCCTGTAGAGGAGGAGCTGTTGCATTTTTTTGTTTTTTTTCGGGTCCGTCCGTTAAAGGGGGCTTCCAGATTCCAATAAGCCCCCCACCTGCAGACCTCCACAACCACAGCCCAGGGTTGTGGGGAGGAGGCTCTTGTCCCCATCAACATGGGGACAAGGTGCTTTGGGGTGGGGGGGGGCCCAAAGCACCCATACTCCCCATGTTGAAGGTATGTAGCCTGGTACGGTTCAGGAGGGGGGGGGGGGGCGCACGTTTGTCCCCCCCTATCCTGGCCGGCCAGGTTGCATGCTCAGATAAGTGTCTGGTTTGGATTTTAGGGGGAACCCCACGTCATTTTTTTTTTTAATTTTGGCGTGGGGTTTTCCTTATATGCATACTGTATGTATGTGTGTGTGCATACTGGGTGTTTATATACTGTGTGTATATTGGATGTATATTGGATGTATACTGTGTGTATACATACAATATACACACAGTATATACACACCCAGTATGCACACACACATACATACAGTGTGCATATATACAGTCACACACTGCAAAAGTCGGAAATAAGGAAGAACATTTGAAATAATAATAGCTTCTTATAATTTATCATTTAAAATAATAAATCAATAACTTATTATTTCAAATGTTCTTCCTTATTTCCGAAATTGGAAATTCGGAAATAAGAAAGAACATTTGAAATAATGATAGCTTATTATAATCTATAATAAGTTAAAATAATAAATTAATAACTTATTATTTCAAATGTTCTTCCTTATTTCCGAAATTCGGAAATAAGAATGAACGTTTGAAGTAATAATAAATAACTATTAGATTATAGGTATTGAAATTTCCTTGAAAGTTTGGCTGTTAGTGAACTGAAATATGAAATTTATCACTAATAGCCATATTTTCAAGAAAATTCCAATACCTATAATTTAATAGGTATTTATTATTATTTCAAAGGTTTTTCTTATTTCCGAACTTTGGAAATAAGGAAGATCATTTGAAATAATAAGTTATTAATGTATTATTTTAACCTATTATAAATAATAATAAGCTATTATTATTATTTCAAATGTTCTTTCTTATTTCCAGAATTTCGGAAATAAGGAAGAACATTTGAAATAATAAGTTATTAATTTATTATTTTAAATTATTATAAATTATAATAAGCTATTATTATTTCAAATGTTTTTCCTTATTTCTGACTTTTGTGTGACTGTACATATGCATATTGTATGTATATATGTATGTATGTATATGTACAGTCACACACTGCAAAAGTCAGAAATAAGGAAGAACATGTGAAATAATAATAGCTTATTATAATTTATAATACGTTAAAATAATAAATGAATAACTTATTGTTTCAAATTCTTCTTCCTTATTTCCGAATTTACGAAATTCTTGAAATAAGAAAGAACATTTTAAATAATAATAATAGCTTATTATTATTTATAATAAGTTAAAATAATACATTAATAACTTATTATTTCAAATGATCTTCCTTATTTCCGAAATTCGGAAATAAGAAAAACGTTTGAAATAAGAATAAATACCTATTAAATTATAGGTACTGGAATTTTCTTGAAAATATGGCTATTAGTCATAAATTTCATATTTCAGTTCACTAACAGCCAAACTTTCAAGGAAGTTTCAATACCTATAATTTAATAGTTATTTACTATTATTTCAAACGTTTTTTCTTATTTCTGAATTTTGGAAATAAGGAAGAACATTTGAAATAATAAGTTATTCATTTATTATTTTAACTTATTATAAATGATAATAAGCTAATATTATTTCAAATGTTCTTCCTTATTTCCAACTTTTGCAGTGTGTGACTGTATATATGCATACTGTATGTATGAGTGTGTGTATACTGTGCGTGTATATACTGTGTGTATATTGGATGTATATTGTATGTATACTGTGTGTATACATTCAATATACACACAGTATATACACACCCAGTATACACACACACACACACACACACACACACATACATACATACATACAGTATGCATATATACAGTCACACACTGCAAAAGTTGGAAATAAGAAAGAACATATGAAATAATAATAGCTGATTATTATTTATAATAAGTTAAAATAATACATTAATAACTTATTATTTCAAATGATCTTCCTTATTTCCGAAATTTGGAAATAAGAAAAACATTTGAAATAATAATAAATAACTATTAAATTATAGGTATTGGAATTTTCTTGAAAATATGGCTATTAGTGATAAATTTCATATTTAAGTTCACTAACAGCCAAACTGTCAAGGAAATTGCAAACCTATAATTTAATAGTTATTAGTTAGTTATTATTTCAAATGTTCTTGGTTATTTTCGAATTTTCGGATTTCCGAATTTCTGAATTTCCGAATTTCGGATTTTCGTCTGCTCCTATTGCCGAATTGCCGAATTACCGCAAATTTCCGAATTACCGCAATTGCTGAATTACCACGAATTTCCGAATTACCGCAAATTTCCGAATTACCGCAATTGCCAAATTACCGTGAATTTCCGAATTCCGAAATTTTTAAATTTCCAATTCCGAATTTTCTTAAATTCCAAATTTCCGAAAAACTAAAAAAACTAATTTTTTAGCCATGCACAAGTCTATTGAACAGTATGTGTGTTTTGGCTGAGCACGAGCATGATGTCCTGAAAATGAAAATAAGGAAGGGAACCAAATGTGTGTGTACAATGGAGACCTATCCACTCAGGTAAGTAACCTGGGGCCCTATGGCAAAAGGACTATATGCATATAAAGGGAAGATGGCAAAAGAGGACCACCCAAAGATACCATATCAGGGAGCCACTGGGAAATGGTCAATACCAGAAAACATATTTGTAAAAATTAAGAAAAATATATATAAGTAGCAAAACATTCAATTTATTAGTATAATAAAGTAGTAAAAAAAGACTAAAAATTAGAATTGTCACTATCCCATCACAGGTTACAAAATGACAATGTTGTCAAAAATGTAAAAACCAAAACCAGCTTGGTTTTTCATTCACATTCCAGCCCCAGCCCGCCTGCACTGACTGCTATCTCCTATTGTGGTTTCAGTATGATTGCATGATGTATGGCTGAATGTGGATGGCATCCGGATGGTTTTGGTTTTTACATTTTTGACAACGTTGTCATTTTGTAAGCGGTGATGGGACATACTCTTGTTGAGACCGGAGGTCCGTGACAGTGACAATTCTAATTTTTAGTTGGTTTTTTGATACTTTATTATACTAACAAATTGAATGCTTGCTGCTACTTATATATATTTTTCTTCATTTTTACAAATATTTTTTCTAGTATTGACCATTTCCTGGTGGCTCGCTGATATGGTATCTTTGGGTGGCCCTCTGTTGCCATCTTTCCTTTATTTTTTTTTTTCAAATTCTTTATTTATATAGACAAGGTTTACAAAATAGAGCATCCATCATAACAAAACTGTGTAAAATAGTTTTGGGCACCAGTTCTCAAAAAGGATATCGGGGAACTGGAGAAAGTGCAGAGAAGGGCAACCAAACTAATAAGAGGCATGGAGGAGCTCAGCTATGAGGAAAGATTACTAGTATAGGGGGGAATTAGAGGAGAAGAGTTCACTCTTATTTAAGTCTAGGAGATTAGAAAGGAGTATCGACTCGAGGAGGTACGGAGAATAATCAAACCAACGGGAAGAGACGTGAAAGAGGTCAAGGGGCTATAGGAAAAACTCTTGACCACGGGTTTTGATAAAATGTGTCAAAACAATACTACCTACGAGATAAAACATTTGGAACAGATATATTTATTTCTTAAACTTTTTTTTTTTATTTCCTTTCTACCGTTGTCTCCCGGTGGGTTTCTATGGTATAGTCGCTCGGTGGTCCTTTACCAGTTATGATCTTTTTTATAAACATTTTTACTTCTTTTTATATATATTCATCGTCGTTCGTAAGTTAAACAATCATATTATTTCATAGTTTTTTGGTTGATTTTTAATCTTAACAGTGACAGTGCCTGGAGGCCAGAGTTGTTCTCATACAGGGTAGTGGCGAATGTTTTACTGTTGCAACAGTTTTTACATTTTTGGTTTTGGTAGGCCTACGGTAGGTGT
>BLSH010299630.1:820369-839978 GCA_018402905.1 Glandirana rugosa | reverse complement strand
GGATAAATATAAATACAAATGTAAAGCTGCTACTTTCCAGTACCAATAATCAAATCGCAACCTGGTAATCAAAGTTGATAATGACTAACAAATTGCAAGCAGCGCTAAACAGAGTCTTTCGTAATGTGAAGTCTTCCTTAATATATGCAAGAAGTGTCCATCCACTAAATTTCAGATGTATTAAAGTCCTGGCCACCACCACACCACGTGTGAGAAGACTGGGAGGAGGGACCCCCCCAAAGTGGAAAAACTCACCAGATCTCTCTGGAAAAACGCATTTGGGTTAATATCGTGTTCACCAATTCGGATCCTGATATATATGACTGGGACACAATCAGTGGATGACAGCAGTCAGGGTCACAGAGTAATCCTCCGCCACTCCACCTCTCTATAACCTCGGTGCTCACGTGGTCAGATTTCCTTCAAACAAATGTGCTCACATAGTGCATGATCCACGAGATTTTATTCAGCATTTAACAGATAACAAAAACCCCCCTTGCAGATGTAAACTCACACTTTAACAAATTAAAATCATCATCATATTGATAAAAGGTATCTCGGCGTAGAACTAATCCATCTCACCACTCCGATGCTTGAGCGAACCAGCGCGAAGTGTAAGTGTAGCTTCAGCCAAAACAAATATTTTTAAGCTTTTTGGATAGCACAGGGAAGGGTTAACACCCCTGTAATGTTTGTTTTGCTGTCTATGTTTCTGTTCAGAAGATTTCACCTCACTTCCTGCCCCAATGATAATTGGATTTTGAAAATGTTGGGTTGTTGTGGAAATAAACCTTGGTGATAAAGCATCAGTGGAGACCCCTTTTTACCATAATAACTCTTACAGGAGTGAATTTCCCTTCCTAGGGGGAGATTTCCTCTCACTTCCTGTTGTCTCCCTCCGTTTGTAAGTAGGAGTCGTTCATAAGTCAGATGTTCATAACTAGGGGACCGCCTGTAGTCTACAGCCAACAAGTTGTAGCGCTTACCCTTGTAAGGCAACTGGATTTTTGCCAAGATTCTTTCCTATTCAGTGCAAAGGCAGCCAGGCACACAGTGGCAGTCACTCTTTCCACCTCAATAAACAGCCTAGGGGTTTGTCTTTTCATATTTATTGCTAAAAACTGTTAACTGGAAGGAAACAATGGGGAGTGGAATATTGCAAAATGCTTGACCACAACTGCATGCTGAGGATACTTCTTGCTTGAGCAGCAATACTGTAAATTCTCTCACCAGCAACGTCTATGAGTAAGATGGAGCTTTTGGCACAGTTCGAGGTAGAACAGAGCAATCTAAAACCCCAGCAGTTGAAATCCATAGAAAATCTTTTTTTTTAGTTCAGGGCTAACTGCGACAGCCACTATCCACAGCTGGAGACCAGGGAGACTGCAGCTTAGTAATGAAGCTCTACTCACAGACCCAAGAGTTTGAGGGTCCTGTCCATAGCTCTGAGTAGTCCAGTAGTCAGTCCTGGAAGGCTTCAGGGGCAAACAGCCCCCCAGTCCATCCTCCTGGAGGTCAGGCCGGCACACACTAACTCTCTACCCAGTCCTGGGTGTCTACTGCCCACATCAGACTCTGGAAGTTTCAAAACAGATCAATTCTGCAGGCTGTGAAGCCACAACTGACAAAAGCAGACAATCTTACTTCATTGTGAAGTAGAGTGAGCCTAAAACTAAATTGTGCTAGCACCTAACTTGGAGGGTGCTCCAAAGTTAGCACCATGTATTTCAGCAAACCCATACAGGGTTGCAAACTGTCAGTAAATGTACTGACAGTTTGTGAAATCAATGATTTTTACTTCTGGACTGCATGTCCGTAATGGACATTCACGGACAGATGTAAAAATCTTGGATTTTACAAACTGTCTGTGAATTTACTGACAGTTGACAGCCCTGGCTGCATACCAGTTTAGTTTCAATTTATACATCGCTATTGGCCCACTTTGTAAATGGTAGCCTCCCTGGCTAATAATACTCTACAGAGAGCAGGACCAGAGATAGATCCAGATCTGCAGCTAGAGTAGCTATACCTTGTGGAAATCCAAAGTTCTCTTACCCCCCCCCCCCCCCATTTCTGGTACCCCATACAGCCTACTGCTGGAGGCAATATGAGCTCTGGACCTTTCACAGCCAAAATGAGAATGCAAGGCAAACTATTTGTGTATAGCTGTAAAAAAATATAAATACCTTTATTTAATTACATGACCTCTGTCCTCAGCTGCAGGGGCTTAGAGATCTGATAGAGACTTCAGGGGGAGGCAGAGAAACTGCAGTACACAGATCTTCCCAGTGATTAGCTGTGCAGGGGTTGTGTTAACACAAGCTTGACATCTGGAGTACAGACAGACTACGCTTTCAAGTGAAATGCAAACAAGCAAACTGATCATGTTGGAAAGGATGTGCTTCCGTACCCTGGTGTAGTGAGTCTGAAATAGGCAGGTGGACTGGCAGGATCACCGGGTATTTCACACAAAGGAAGTAGTGCAAACACCACAGAATACATTGTGACCACTTTAGTACTTTAGTACCAGGCTATAGCCAAAAGATAGCTGCAGCGCGACTCTCTTGTTCTGGGAGGGCATCCATGGATGTCCCACTAGAACCCCAGTGCATCGGGCACGCTCTGTGACACCTTTGGACACAGCTGATCACCGATCACGGTTAAGGGTCAATCCCAGCATTTCTTTACCATGTGATCAGCTGTGTGCATTCACAGCTGATCACATGTAAACAGACTTTCCGGTTATTGGCAGGCCCTTCCTTACATGTTGTGTCTGTGTGAGGAAAAGACAGCCGATAAGCGGCAAGGCTCTCAGTACATTCTTTACAGTGATAATCAGGGTACTGATCATCAGTGCAGTCCCATCAGTGCCAATCAGTGCTCATCACTGCAGCTTATCAGTGCCCATCAGTGAAGCTTATCAGTTCGCATCAGTACTGCCTATCAGTGCAGCCTCATCAGTGCCTGCTCATCAGTGCGTATCAGTGTAGCCTATCAGTGCAGCCTCATCAGTGCAGCCTATCAGTGCCCATCAGTATAGACTACCAGTGCCCATCAGTGTAGCCTATCAGTGCCCATCAGTGAAGCCTATCAGTGCAGCCTCATCAGTGCAGCCTATCAGTGCCCATCAGTATAGACTACCAGTGCCCATCAGTGTAGCCTATCAGTGCCCATCAGTGTAGCCTATCAGTGCCCATCAGTGCAGGCTCATCAGCGCACATCAGCGAAGAAGAAAAATTACTTATTTGCATGAGAAGCTAAGAAAAACCTTTTTTATCACAATTTTCGGCCTTTTTTCATTTGTTTAGCAAAAAATAAAAAACCCAGTGGTGATTAAATACCACCAAATAAAGTTCTATTTGTTTTAAAAACATAATAAAAAGTTTATTTGGGTACAGCGTGCAATCGTCATTCAAAGTTCAACAGTACTGAAAGCTGAAAATTGGCTTGGGCAGGAAGGGGGTGAAAATGCCTGGTGGTAATACAAGTGTAAAGTACAGCAGACACATACAGTATCAGGAATATGAAATGTTGGGGGTAACAAACACTTTAAGTGCACCAAGGTGTATATAAGCTGCATGACAGAATTATTCTCACATAATAAGATCTTTTGAGGTTGGCTATTTTTCTACAATGCTTTATAGACTTTAAGTTTCATACAATGGCCCCTACATTAGACTGTAAGCTGTACTGAGCACACTCCTCATTCATTTTTTTGCTAGTTATGTATTATTAACAATATATATGTTCACTGTGTATACTACGTAATATGTTAATACATTAAAAATAAACAAAAGATCTAAGTATTTTCCACATTTCATTCCAGAGCATCAGTTTGATCCAGCCATTATGATCACTAAAGCTGTATCTAATGTAATCTGCTCAATTGTGTTTGGAAATCGCTTCCAGTATGACGATGCCAAGTTCCATAGAATGCTGAATATCTTCTATGAAACATTTGAGCTCATGAGCTCCACCTGGGGGCAGGTACCAGATGAACATAGTCACTGTGAACTGCAGAGACTAACCTGCTATATCTATCAACAATTTACAGTGTATTTTTTAATTATATAAAGAATTACCAGAGAGAACCAGGAGGCTACCAAAGTTGATCTTCCTCTGAGAAAGTTTGCTACCTGGCTGCTATTCTAACCAGGTAGCAAACTAAACTGTATCTGAATACCACAAACTGAAAATGCTATCTAATTAATTTTTAATATTCATTTTAAAAATTATTTGAGTGTTTTGGAAGTTTTTTCAAGAACAATGCATAGAAAGACATAGGAATACGCAAAAAACAACAGGGTGCACAGAGATGCGGTCGGTGAAGAAATATGCCAGAGTAAGCACAAGCAGTAAGTAAGCACAGGGAAAGGGGAGAGCAGGAAGAGACAGCAAGTGCTGGAGGAGAAATTAAAGAAAAGGGGAGAAGAAGGCTCAGGCAGAGCAGGAGTACTTGCCTGTAATGAAAAAAGTGTGGAGGGGTTGGGAAGTGGTCCCATGTGGGAAAGCAGCCAAAATGCTAAACGACAGCAATAGGTAGCATCAAACCAAAAAACCAAAAGCAAAATTAAGTCTATGTTTTGTGGGCATTATAGGATATCCAGAGTTCCCTGACCTTTAAAATTTTGTGAGAGTCTTCGAGCATAAAAGTGAGCTTCTCGTGGACCATGGTCCCCAATAGCCTTTGCTGGACCTCAGCACAGTTGAGAAATCATTCTCTCCAAGCTCTAGTCAGGGTTTCTCTAAAAATGCCAGTCCCAATAGCTTCCTTTTTGTAGCAGATAGGGTTAGATTCCTTTTGTGCAATAGGGCTTCCCAGAGGTTACGGGCTAGGGAAATACTCAAGACCAACTTGATCATGGTGTATACCCGTGTCCAGAACTGGATCACCTTGGGGCATGACCACCAGACATGGAAAAGAGTACCGCATTCCCTACAGCCCCGAAACGACATTGGGATAGGCGGTGGGGACACATTTAGAAATACAATCACGGGTCATATACCAGCGCAAAATCACTTTTAGGTGTTTCCTTGGGATAAGATGTTGAGGAGATGGAGATGAATAGCCAAATCTTGTTCCTGGTGCTATGCTTTTCAACTCAAGGGAGCAGTTGAGAATTTATGGAGTCCAGGAAGGAAGAAAAGAGGTCAGAGACCAGTCCTTTTAGCTGTGGGTCCTTGCGGCCACAATTTTCCAATTCTGTCAGGTGTTTAGGGGGACCCTTGTGATTTCGAGGAAGGCTACCAATATGGTGGCTTATTTGGGAGTATTGTAAAGTCTTGTGGACGGTAGGTGCCAATGTTACTGAAGGGATTAGAAGGATTTGACCCTGTCCAAATCTAGTAAATCATAGATGTATTTTGTCCCCCTTTCATGTCACCAACAAAAGGCACCAGAGTTTTCATAGACTGGGGGATAGTGGGAGGTGCCAAAGATGGCCAAGAGGGGTAGGTGGGAGGAGATTAGATTGTCATATTTGACAGAGTCCCATTGATGTGAGGCGTGCAGCAACAAGGGGTCAGAAGGTTTGTGCCTTTGATGCATTATTACAGTAATATTCAAAGCAAACTAACACTTTCATCCTTGTCTCCATGTTTTACTTTGTTGAGAAAATGTCATGAAAAATACCTCACTAACATGTCTAGATGTGGCCAGCTTGAGTAAGGGCAGATAATTAATTTTTAATGTACTTCCTGGAACCCATCTGCCTTTAGATCAGGCATGCAGGCAGGAAGTGTGCTTAGCTGAAAAATAAACTGTTTACCTTCTCCAGTTAAAAAAAAAAAAAAGCACAGGAAGAGTCCTGGGATGTTTGACATCATTTTGGCCTAGGCCAGAAACCAAGAAGCAACTGAATAAATGTAAAAAATAAATAAATAAATAAACAAGTAAGTTTAATATACCTTCCTATCTATTTAATAAGGCTAGCAGCATAAGGATTAAAATATTTAATGTTGATTGAGAGAGTTTAGTTCCACTTCATAAGTTTCACTGGACTGCAACAAGTATGTAAATCCATACAGTAAAATCCAAACCCCATAAGTGACGTCGATATGTGCATGCTTATTCTAGGTATGTGACTGAAACTATTGAAGCCAGAGGGTCAGCGTGAAAGCCAGGCAACTGGTATTTGCGGAACAGCAGAGTCTATGTTTCTCTTTAAAGTCTAGATAGTACACATTTCTATATCTTTTGCTTGTAACCCATAGCACTGGATATGTTTAAAAAAAGGTGTCCGGCAATTGCCAACGGAATGTAAATACTTGAAATTTACATTTTCTAACTATGGATCACATTGATTTATGATATTTATTAGAACCCATAAAAAGTATCCTAACCATCAGAGGGCGATTAAAAGAGTGCAAATAGTGAGCTGTATATCATTGCAATCAATCATATATCAAGCACTTAAGCAGGGGAAGACTTATGATAAATTGCAACTATTAATTCATGATGGTGATTTTGTTTACTGAACTCTGTCCTTCCCTTTTTTGCCTTTTTGCCTTGTCTTCCAAATTAAACCCTTCCTAATCCTTTAATAATTACTAATGAAGGATTTAGATCAGCCCTTCTCAGCCTTTTTACCCCAAATGAGCCCTGAAATAATTTTCAGGTATCGGGGAACTCCTGCTAAAGCCAATTAATTGGTGGTCAATGAAGAAAATGGTCCTTACATCGGTGGTCAATGAGAAGCATGCCTTTCCTACAGTGGTTGTTAGAATGCCACCCAGACAGTCAAAGGGATCATTGGTATCATAAAAAAGGGAAATCAGTAGGGAAGACTCCCTACATAACAAGATTGGTCCTTATCTCCCAACGGGGAGAATTTAGGGGTAACCCAGCGGCATACAATGGAACACCGAAAATTACTATAAAAAGTTTAATATGTAAATAACAATTACTACAATGACATTGGGCAACACATAAAGACAACGTTGTCTAAAATGACACCCCGGGGTGACATTCATGCTGGACCCATAACAAATTGTGCCATATTTTGAGCCTGGGTTGGTGCATCTATCCCAGGTAATCCTCTCAACTTATCTGGATCGGCCCAGACATTTGGCATCGTTGGACGAGTGAGCTCCGGGCCCCCTTTGGTGAACGAGCGGGTGAGGCGTTCGGCGTTACCTCACGGCTGCCGGATATTGACCTCTCCAAAGGACTGGCTCTCGTTCCTCGGACATTTGAGCCACTCGTGCTCCTGATTGACGTCCTGCCGTGCTGCAACACGAATCCCGGCCGTGACTTTCCCTACACAGTGGATTGGATCCCACTCACACTCGCAATGTGAGACTGACCATGGCTGAGTCCTCCAAACTGTAAGTCACGCTTGTCTCGGGTTTGTGATCCATCTTAGTTTGCTTGCCTATGACTGTGTTTGCCACTATCGACCATACATGGTCCAACTACCGCAACACCATCAACTGTGCACATCTCAGGAGAACTGCCGTCAAGCCAAACTAATGTGATCTACTATTTATGAGAGATGTCAAGCTTATGATTTCTATTTTATGAGGGGATTGTTATTCACTATTACAGACTGGGACACTTGTTCAATTGGCCCCCGTATTGTTGTCTGGGCCCCCAACGTGATCCCCTTGCCCTTATGATCGGCCATTCACATTTCACTCCGTGCTCCATTGGTGCATGCCTATCTATCCCTGGTGAATGCTGATGCCCAGAAGTTCCTCATACAGCCGGCCACACTTCACTGAGTGGCAGCTTGTTAAGAGGATTACCTGGTATAGATGCACCAACCCAGGCTCAATATATGGCACAATTTGTTATGGGTCCAGCATGAATGTTACTCCGGGGTGTAATTTTAGACAACGTTGTCTTTATGTGTTGCCCAATGTCATTGTAGTAATTGTTATTTACATATTAAACTTTTGATAGCAATTTTCGGTATTCCATTGTATGCCGCTGGGTTACCCCTAAATTCTCCCCGTTGGGAGATAAGGACCAATCTTGTTATGTAGGGAGTCTTCCCTACTCATTTCCCTTTTTTGTCTACTTCCCTGGTCTCATAGGTGAACCCCACCTTTCCTTAGGTGTGACGGCCACAATTGTTTGACCTCAACCTTTATACAGGTTTGGAGGTCCGTGTCCATTAATCCCCCTCCCCCTATTCCTAATATTTTTTTGACATCATTGGTGTCATGCTGATGGCTCTGCCAAGGGGCATTGACCTCAGAACTATGAAGGCACTTTCAAATTGAAGGTCAGTCAACTACAGCTCAAGGAACCCCGAGCAACCTCTTGAGGAACCCTGGTTGAGAAAGGCTGATTTTAGGTTTTCAGGAAATTAACAAGGAATTGTCATATTATCCTTTAATAAAACACATTTATAATATGTATTTCCAGGTGCAGGATATGATTCCAGTGATAATGAATCACATTCCCGGCCCTCACCAGAAAATCACAACACTGCTGGAGGAGCTGAATGATTTTGTAGCTGAAAGAGTGAAGATCAACAAGGAGTCCCTGGACCCAAATGAGCCCAGAGATTACATTGATTGCTTCCTCATTAAAATGCAACAGGTACTAGTGTGGGATCTAGGCCTAGAGTCCCCAGTCAGGAAGGGACAGTTCTTGATGTTGTAATTTATGTTGTAGCTTGTATACAAGTTAGTGGTAATGAAAAAAATGGTTTGTGCTGTATTGGGATGACCTTATATTGTGGCTGTGAAGAGTCCCACATTGCTGGTGCAGATACTGGGATGTTTCCTCAGAATCAGTTAACTCGTCTCGCCAGGAACTTTTCCCTGTACCATGCATTCTCCCTAGCTAGTGGGGTCTCTGTCCCTGACCTACAACTCACTCCATGCACTCTCAAATGATGAGAGTACTCTATTATATAAGGTTCCATGCCAATATTTCAGCCGGAGATCCTGAGAAGTTGCAGCACCCATTCAGAAAGCGGGCACCTCTGAGATGCTGGAATGTCCTTAGATGACAATTCCTCTAACAGACTCAACTCCATCTGTAATAATGGCACAGTGCCACCTACAAAATGGAGGGTGGCTGCACCTGCCTACACTCACAGTGTATATAAGGTTTTATATGAGAATCAGGATGAAGACTAGTGTAAAATATACCATTTATACACCAAGACCACCTGCTCTCTAGCTTCCTTGTCACCTCCTCCCATGCTCGCCTCCAGGATTTCTTCAGAGCTTCTCCCATCCTTTGGAACTCCCTACCCCAATCTATCCGACTGTCTCCTAATCTATCTATCTTTAGACGATCCCTGAAAACCCTTCTCTTTAAAGAAGGCTAACCTGCTTCTAACTAATACATGTTTTTTTACTTTATCCATCAGCTCATTCCCCACAGCTCTTAACTTTTGCATCAATTGACCCTCCCTCTTAGATTGTAAGCTCTAAAGAGTAGGGCTTTCTTATTCATCAGATTGTATTGTAACTGTAATGTCTGCCTTCATTTTGTAAAGCACTGCGCAAACTGTTGGTGCTATATAAATCCTGTATATTAATAATAATAATAGTAATAATAAATTATAGAAATCCTGTACTAGCTATAAAGGGAACAAGCTATGTTATTTTGCAGATAATAGATGTTATGATAATCGTCTTAACCCAAAATCCCCTGGCTTCCAGCATTTGGGTAGAGTAAATGTGTCCCTCCTTCTTGATCAAGTTGGCTGAAACAAAGCACACGCCTAAGTATGTTAAATAACAACTTTTAAAAAGTCCATTTTTGCAAAAGAGCCTCTTCCAGTGGTGGAAATAATATCCAAATAATATACCAACTGCTGTTTTAGGGGTCACATGCAGCCCTTCTGCTCCCTCTCTGTTACCCTTGTTGGTTTAATGAATTAAGGAATAAAGAAAAAGGAAATGGATTTGCCCTCTGCTGTTCTCTGGTTAATCATTTGCACTTCTTCATAATTTAGTAGACAAATGCTTCAGGAGATTTTTATGGCTCCTCTCTCTTGGATAAAATATTGTAAATTGCATTTGCTACTTTTATGCTTTCTGTTTATGGTTCCTGAATTAAAGTAGCCTTGTTTTTTCCCGATCTGATCTCATATTGTCTGTGTTTTACATATTAAAGTGCAGGAAAATATGATATGTAAAGGACCTCTAAAAATATAATTTCTTTATTCTTTCAGGAAAAGGATAATCCTGACTCAGAATTCAACATGAAAAATTTAATTCTTACTCTTAACAACCTGTTTTTTGCTGGTGGTGAAACTGTAGCTACCACTTTGAAACATGGATTCCTCATACTTCTGAAATACCCTGATATACAAGGTGTGTAAGAAACATAGCAAAGGGAGGTGTAAACACAATAGATTTTATTTGTATTTTAAAGTCACCATTTATAGATAATTCTACCTCCTTGGTTTGTACAAATGTTGGATGATTGGATGACCCAGTAGGCAACAATATCCTTGAGAACTAAACTTAACCTATCAATAACCATTAACCTTAAGCCTAAACGTAAGCCTAACCCTAGAACTGATTTACCCATTAAATCATTTCTCCTCATTTCCTTTCCCTATGACAATTTGGATCTATCATTATATTTTTTGTCAAAAGGCAATGATCACATGCCCAGTAGTGAGGGTGGATCTCCCCATTATGGACACAGGCACCAATAAAATACAGGCAGAAGTTCTAACCCTTCCGTACTATCCACTTTTTATGTTTTTTGAGACCCATTGGGGGATTTCCTTGACTTCCTGTCTTATAGCTACTACAGTAATTGAGAGGAAATCCCTCCGCAATTACAAAATTCCTAGTTGTCACCAGGGTTGCCAAAGCTAGTATTCCCAGTGGGAAATTCCCTCTCTAGTTCTGTCCAAAATGCGGGACTTACTTTCACTTTCGGTGATAACAATAAACAAAAATAGAGAGGGTGAGTCTCCCTAATGAGGACACAGCAATACACAGCTTGTATATGTTCTTCACCAAAACTAAAATATATATATATTTTTTCATTTTGGTTTTACTTTAATTTAGCTGTGATGACAGTAAATGCACATGAGCCACTGGAGTTAGCAACGTTCAGCAAAAGCTTGGTTGGTGTGCTGTATAAGCCAAGTAGGCTTCCCTTCCCAGTTCCTTTTTGCATATGAGGTAGTCCAACCCTTTCATGATTAAAGCTTAGATGTCTAGACTAAGAAGACATATTTTTCATGCAGTCATTGTTACCTCTCAGTATCCAATTATCCAACTGTCATTTACCTGCTGTGTAGTGATTCTGATTAGAGTTGAGCGAACACCTGGACGTTCGGATAGTATATAGAAAAGGTATGACGCTAAGCTCAAAAATGGGATTTATACTAAAGGGGAAGCAGCCATACTGCGACCAAACTTAATCGTAACAAGACAAATAGATAAAGAATGGTGCTAATACCCTCAGTATGGAGGACAGGACTCAATCCGTCACCCCAAATATTAAGGCGATGATATTTAAAGATGTGCCTACCTTCAGAAAGACATAAATATCTACAATAAGAATAAGTTCAAAGTACAAACAGTGAAAAAATAGTGATATATGTTCCAGAGTTCTTCTAGAACATAACAAAGGTGATGAGAAATTATAATAAAAATGAAAATAACAATAATAGAGGACTGGATGTAAAGTACATATTAGAGATGCATGCTGAAAGTCCTAAGGAACTATGCTCCACGACAAATGCAGATAATTTGAAATTGTCCAATACAGTGTAAACAAATAGCGATACAGTCCAATATCCAAACGTGAAAAATCCAAATAAAAATATTGAAGTGACAGTGATTATATGACGATGGTTATTCTCAAAGTGGTGAACAGTGATGAACAATAGGTGAACCTCTGGTCAATCCAAAATCAGGAGGAATCAAGGCTTACCAGATAGTAGATATATTCACACCTGAATATATATAAGGGGTTGGAGGGTCATCCTTCTCCGAGCTGGTCTCGTCACACAGTCCTGGGGGGGTTTCTGGGCATTCGTAGGGTAGAGGCACGGCACACAATCTGGTACGACCATAGGTCCGGAGCGGCTGTAGTCTCCTCCCGACCGCCCTCCTCCACACCTGCACCGAGGAATGCGGCTTCGAGATTCAATATATAAAAGAGGAGGGGGGACTCTCCATAGTGTAAATACCCTCAATCACGAGGTGTAACTTTATTGGTATATTCAAAGTTTAAAAGTCCACGAAAATAAAATCCACAAGCTTATGGTAAAAACACTAGTAAAAACAACGCAGCAATTTAGGGTCAGCAGTGCTGGACGTTCGGGTTCGGCGGGTTTGGCCGAACACTACGGAAACGTTCGGGTTCGGTGCCGAACGTTATCCGAACTTTACCCCGGACCCCGAACCCCATTTAAGTCAATGGGGACCCGAACTTTTCGGCACAAAAATGACTGTAAAAAAGTCTTGGAAAGTGCTAGAGGGCTGCAAAAGGAAGAAAAATTGGACATGTTATTAGATCTGCAATCTGAGAGCAGAGAGACAACAGAGCGGAGGGAGGATCCGCCCATCGCCCCACCCACCTATCCACTGCTCAGAGCTGTGCTGGGCTCCTGAGTCCTGCTGCCACCCAGCCTCCATTCTTTGGGTGCTCGCCCTGCCACTAGGCCTGTGGAGAGGAGGCAGAAGATCTGGGCCACCAGCTGACTACCAGGAGGAGAGGGATATTCCCAGTACCACAGACGTGACGATTGTGACATATTGGAAGCAAGAGGAACATCCATGTGAGCAGTATTTCCCCGAGGGGGCACCCCGGTTTATGCAAAGGCGTTCACTGTTTTGCTGTTCAGTGAGTGCACCACTTAAGGGGGACTCTATCCTCTCCCCCCATCTTCGTTTTACACGTGGTGTGGTGACGGAAGCAAGATTTGTTTTTGTTTTAAGAGACTTTTTCTATGTGATCACAATTTTGATTGTTTCAAATTCATGATCCTCTCGATAGCGCTGCTTGCATCATATATGGGACTGATTTATATACTTTGATGCCAGATAGATAATGCTTCTGTAAGACAAAATGTGATGCAGAAATGTAACATCAACAAAGTGTAAACATAATATGCTTCTTTTTAGTGAAATGTATGCTTTTGATATAGATCTTCTTGAAACAAAATATATTTGTAACTAAATACACAAAATGACATTTTTAATACTTTTGTATTATTATGTTAGCTAAGGTTCAGGAGGAGATTGACCATGTGATTGGGCGGGAGCGAAACCCACATATTGAGGACCGGAGCAAGATGCCATATACTGACGCTGTGATCCATGAGATCCAAAGATTCAGCAATGTGATCCCTATGAATGCTCCTCATTCAGCTATCAAGGAGACTATTTTCAGAGGATACAGCATTCCGAAGGTGAAAAAGAGATATGACAGTCAAAATGGATCTCCACCAAAAAGGGGAGGCTCCGCTTGTTTGCACACTTTCCCCCTCCACTGCCACATTTGGCACTTTTTTTGGGGGTGGGGGAGCGGGCCCTTGGTTTTGACAGGTACCCGCTTCCACTTCCAACTCAGATCACCAAGGCAAACAGCCGAAAGTTCGGCTCCCCTCCTTTCTCCACAATCTTCTGAGACACATCTGAGGTTCCAGAAGACTACGGGACCATTTACAAGGCACAGCGTGACTCATACATGTGCAGTAGGAAACAAGCTTTGAAGCCGCAAGGTTTCATTTTTTGTTTCCCTTACTAGAAATGCCAGCACCTGCACATGAAGCTGATTGAAGAATCAGCTCGGGTGAGCCTGAAGCTCCTCTTTAAAGGGTAAGTATACCTAAAATCTTTTTTTCATTATGGCTGGCATCGCCTTTCATTGTATATACTTTTCTTGAGAAAATTTGAGAAAATTTGAGAAAATTGAGAATTTGTTGTAGAGTTTCTCACCTGGAGATAGTGCCAATAACATAACTTCCTGTTGAAGGATGACAATGCCGTTGGCCGTGGAGAAAACCGGTTATGTGCAAACCTAATAGGCACTCCAGTTCAAACAAAGGAGCACACATGAGAGACTGACAATGCCACTGCTAATTGCAAGGCAGTGGCAGAAAACTGTATACAGTGAGTCATAATACCAAACTTAATGAAAATATTTTGGGTTTACATATACATTAAAGAAGATGGAGGAATAAACTAGTGGCATGCGAACCTGGAAGCTCTCATCTCTGAGCTTTTTCTGGGTTCAGAGCTATCAGATCAGCACGCAATGGATCCTGCATAGTCTGTGCTTGATATATTGGAGCACAGGACAGGGGAAATAATTGGAGCTTGTTAGCCCCCTTGTGATAGAAATAGCATAAAATGTAAAAAAAAGTGCTTAAAAATTGAAAATATAATCAAATAAACAAAAAGAAAAATATATGTACCCCCTTTGCCACCTACACATACAGTATCTCACAGAAGTGAGTACACTCCTCACATTTTTTGTAAATATTTTATTATATCTTTTCATGTGACAACACTGAAGAAATGACAAGTAAAGTAGTGTGTGTATAGCTTTTATAAGAGTGTAAATTATCTGTCCCCTCAAAATAACTCAACACACAGCCATTCATGTCTAAACTGCTGGCAACAAAAGTGAGTACACCCCTAAGTGAAAATGTCCAAATTGGGCCCAAAGTGTCAATATTTTGTGTAGCCACCATTATTTTCCAGCACTGCCTTAATCCTATTGGGCATGAAGTTCACCAGAGCTTCACAGGCTGCCACTGAAGCCCTCGTCCACTCCTCCCTGATAACATCACAGAGCTGGTGGATGTTAGAGACCTTGCGCTCCTCCACCTTCCGTTTGAGGATGCCCAACAGATGCTCAATAGGGTTTAGATCTGGAGACATGCTTGGCCAGTCCATCACCTTCACCCTCAGCTTCTTTAGCAAGTCAGGGGTCGTCTTGGAGGTCTGTTTGGGGTCGTTATCATGTTGGAATACTTCCCAGTCCCGAAGGGTGGGGATCATGCTCTGCTTCATTATGTCACAATACATGTTGGCATTCATGGTTCCCTCGATGAATTGTAGCTCCCCAGTGCTGGCAGCACTCATGCAGCCCCAAACCTTGACACTCCCACCACCATGCTTGACTGTAGGCAAGACACACTTGTCTTTGTAATCCTTACCTGGTTGCTGTCACACACGCTTGATACCATCTAAACCAAAGAAATGTATCTTGGTCTCATCAGGCCACAGGACATGGTTTCAGTAATCCATGTCCTTAGTCTGCTTGTTTTCGGCAAACTGTTTGTGGGCTTTCTTGTTCATCATCTTTAAAAGAGGCTTCTTTCTGGGACAACAGGCATGCAGACCAATTTAACATGCAGTGTGCGGCATATGGTCTGAGCACTGACAGGCTGACCCCCCACCCCTTCAACCTCTGCAGCAATGCTGGCAGCTGTACATCTATTTCCCAAAGACAACCTCTGGATATGACGCTGAGCACGTGCACTCAACTTCTTTGGTCGACCATGGCGAGGCCTGTTCTGAGTGGAACTTGTCCTGTCAAACCGCTGTATGGTCTTTGCCACCATGCTGCAGCTCAGTTTCAGGGTCTTGGCAATCTTCTTATAGCCTAGGCCATCTTTATGTAGAGCAGTAATTCTTTTTTTCAGATTCTCAGAGAGTTCTTTGCCAAGAGGTGAGGTGCCATGTTGAACTTCCAGTGACCAGTATGAGAGCGTGAGAGCGATAACACCAAATTTGACACACCTGCTCCCCATTCACAACTGAGACCTTGTAACACTAACGAGTTACATGGCACAGTAGAGTGAAAATGGCTAATTGGGCCCCGTTTGAACATTTTCACTTGTGTACTCACTTTTGTTGTCAGCAGTTTAGACATTAATGGCTGTGTATTGAGTTATTTTGAGGGGACAGCAAATTTACACTGTTATACAAGCTGTACACTCACTACTTTACATTGTAGCAAAGTGTCATTTCTTCAGTGTTGTCACATTAAAAGATGTAATACCATATTTACAAAAATGTGAGGAGTGTACTTTTGTGAGATACCGTACATGCAAACACATATAAGCTGCTCCACCTCCTTCCCCCTGTGACTGGGGAACTGATGCTTGCTGGGAAAATATTTAAAAAGCAGCTGGAGAAGTGGAGGAAGTACTGGTTTACAGAAATATAATAGCATCAACAGGGAGATCCTTGCACTGCAGGTGCTCAGGTACAGATTTCTTTCCAGCAAGCAGCACAGTAGTGAGATCGCAAAAACTCACTCTAGTTATCATGAGACTAGCAGTCAGAGTCACAGTGCTTTAGCTGCATATGCAAGATCATACTTTAGGCACAGGTAGAGTACTGCGCTGCAATTTTTTTTTTAGGAAAAAAATTACATTTTGCTTAGGTTCAAGTAACATTTATAAATGTTCCCTATAGCACTGCAAACCTTCTTTTTTTTTAGGCCCACAAACAAATTAAAACCCAATTCCATCCAAGCAGTTTATCTTTTCAGAAACAAAGTTTAAACTACATATGAATAAAAGTTTACCATTGTAAGTAGTGAACACCCCTGTTAATATAATAGTTTGACCCAACCCAGCTGTAACTGTTATAGGCTAAAAAATATAAATAAAGCCACTTAAAAGGATATACTTTGTAGGCATTGGGCAATTGGTTATAAGATTTGTCAGCGAGTACCTAGCCTAAATTGAGCAATCCCGGAGAGTGATAATTAAGTAAATAGTGTAACATGCAAATGTATAGCTTGGTAACATTTTGTTGTTTTATTCTAGGGTACTGGAGTCTGTGCCCTGCTATGCTCTGTTCTGGGAGACCCCAATTATTTTGCCACCCCTCGTAGATTCAACCCCAATCACTTCTTGTACTCTGATGGAAAATTCAAGAGAAATGAAGCCTTTGTGCCATTTTCTTTAGGTAAGATATTGTGTAGAATCCTGTAAGCAGTGTTCATATAATACATAGTTTTTTTAAGGCCATATTAAGCTAGCAACAGAGCTGGCTTAACAGTAAAAGCACATATTCTTATATTTGAGGATGTGAAAAACCTTTACCGATAATACTGCAAGATCCGGCAGACAGACCTCTTACCAGTCAGGTTGATGCAGCAAATATAGTCGAGAAAGCCTTCTTTGCATGCCAGTTACATTTTTCCTTCATATATACTCTATGTAGTCTAACATTTTCCATCATGGAAAGATTTACTGATGGAGGGTCCAAACTCATGATAGACTAAAGTACATTGCTGATCATAGATAAACTGAATATGGTATCTTACCACAATCTACAATATCAGTATTGTTAGATCTTTTTTGGCTCTTGACAGATTGCCAGTTTTGGTAAAGTCTCCAATCTGCAAATCAGACTTCAAAAATATTTAAAGGAATTGTAAAAGCAGAAGGTTTTTTTCATCTTAATGCATTCTATGCATTAAGATAAAAAAACCTTCTGTGTGTAGCAGCCTCCCCAGCACCCCCTAATTACTTACATGAGTGCCTTCTCTCTGCAGCGATGTCCATGAGAGTCTTAGCCGTCCAGGACACTCCTCCTGATTAGCTCAAACACAGTAGCGGCGCCATTGGCTCTCATGGCAGTCAATCAAAGTCAGTCAGCCAATCAAGTGAGAGAGGGGGCAGGGCTTGGTCAGGGCTCCGTGTCTGAATAGCTGCTGGCTGTGTGGGCACTCGATAGGAGGGAGGGGCCAGGAACAGCAAAGAGGGACCTGAGAAAAGGAGGATCCAGGCTGCTCTGCTGCTTTTTGTGTATCGCAAAAAAGGGCCTGAGCATTAAGGGGGTAAATTCTTGCGGTCCTTAAAGCGGAGGTCCGGGCTAAAAAAAAAATTAAAAGTCAGCAGCTACACATACAGTAGCTGCTGACTTTTAATATTAGGACACTTACCTGTCCTGGACTCCAGCGATGTCGGCACCCGCCGCCGATCTTCGGATCGGGGGACGGGTGCAGCCGCCTCCATCGCGGGTAAGGGAACCCAGACGTATAAGCAGTACAGCTTCACGCCGGGCACCTTACCGCGCATGCGCGAGCTCTGCCACGCTCTGCTACTGGCCAAGCGGCCAGTAGCAGAGCGAGCAGAGAGGAGGGAGCCGGCTTCTGACGTCAGTAGCCGCGTCCGCCGGCCAGAACTCCCGGAAGTGTGGAAAAGGACACCTGTCTAAAGACAGGTGTCCTCTTCCCCCTCCCCCCCGAAAGGTGCCAAATGTGACACCTGAGGGGGGGAGGAATCCAACCAGCGGAAGTTCCACTTTAGGGTGGAACTCCGCTTTAAGTGGTTAAGCTACCAAAATTGCTCTTTAAATGAAAAAATGGAATGGGAAGTAATATCAGGCAGACTTTTTAATTCTGATAACATTTTTGCTAATATAATTCCTGGGATGTTGCATGTTTCCTAAAGTGATTGTAAAGCTTTTTTTTTTTTCTTTTTTAAATAAAATAGCTAACATGCCATGCTTACCCACTGTGCAATGATTTTGCACAGAACAGCCCGATCATCCTCCTCTTCTAGGGTCCTCTGACAGTGCTCCTGGCTCCTCACCCTGTCAAGTGCACCTATAGAAAGCCGCTTCCTGTGGGGTCACTCACACATGCAGGCTTGCTCACAAGATGCCTTGTCTGCATCTATTTACACAGACAGCATGGCTCAGCCTGGCCCCACCCCACCCCCGCTCCTTTGCCACAGAATTTGATTGACAGTAGCAGGAGCCAATGGCTCCCACTGCTATGGATCTGCCCAGAGAAGAGGGAGAGAGCAGACAGAGATGCTGCTCTCATGCACAGCACTGGATCGAGATTGGGCTCAGATAAGTGTATGGGGAGTGAAGGGGAAATCTGGGGCACAAAAGGTTTTTTTTACCTAAAAAAAAAAAAGCTTTCAAATTTAGAACCACTTTAACCGCCTCAGGACCGCCCACCGTCAAATGACGGCGGAGCGGTCCTGCTCTCACAGCAGGAGGACGTCATATGACATCCTCCCTTTAAGCCGGGATTGTGCGCGATCGGGCGCGCGCATCCCGGCTCTGTCGGTGTTGGCGTGTCCCCAGGACACGCCGCTTCACCGACAGGGGTGAACAGCCATTGGTTATGGCTGTTCACCACGTGATCGGCTTTGACGAAGTCACAGCTGATCACAAACGGCACGCCCGCCGTTCGCACGGCGCATGCGCGCGATCGGGAACGCGCTGCGCGTGCGTGTCGGTGGCGGCGTGTTCCTGGGGAACACTGCCTGTCACCGACACTGGTATCAGCCGCCGGCCGGCGGCCGATACCTTGTGATCGGCTGTGATCTACTTCACAGCCGATCACATCCAGTGTAAACAGAGCGGTAACTCACTGTTACCAGCTCTTCTCTCCTCACACAGAGTCCAGTAAATGTGACCTACACTAGCCGACACTTCATCTAGTGTCGGCTAGTGTTCCATAGCCGGCGGCCGGCCGCCGACTATGGTCACAGCCACTGTCCGTCACAAGGGGTCCTTGTGCGGCGGTGGCTGTGCGTGCGCGTCGCGCAAGGGCTAGCGCGCGTACGCGGCACGCTTGCCGCCCGCACGGCAAACACTAGTCGACACTGAAGCAGTTTCGGCTAGTGCACCACTTGTCGGTATTGGTTACCGACAAGTGGGGACAGCCACTTCGCCGCACAGG
>BLSH010299630.1:791063-810020 GCA_018402905.1 Glandirana rugosa | reverse complement strand
TATATATATATATATATATATATATATATATATATATATATATATATATATATATTTAGCAAAGACTTTAGCAAAGAATAAAATGGTGGTCATTGCAATATTTTATGTCACACAGTATTTGCACAGCGATCTTTCAAACACAATTTTTTTTTTAAAAAATACACTTTCTGGAATAAAAAAATACAAAAATAGTAAATTTAGCCCAATTTTTTTATATATTGTGAAAGAGGATGTTACACCGAGTAAATAGATAACAAAGATGTTAAAGTTGAAAATTGTGCACACTTGTGGAATGGCGACAAACTACGGTACTAAAAAAAATCTTCATAGGCAACGCTTTAAACATTTTTTAACGGTTACCAGGTTAGAGTTACAGAACAGGTCTTTTGCTAGAATTATTGCTCACACTCTGACGATTGCGGCGATACCTCACATGTGTGATTTGAACACCGTTTACATTTGCACCCGTGACTTACGTATGCGTTTTGTTTGCTGCGCAAGCTCGCGGGGATGGGGGTGCTTTACATTTTTTTTTTATTATTATTTTATTTTATTTTTTTAGCACTGTTCCTTTAAAAAAAAAAAATCTGATCACTTTTATTGCTGTCACAAGAAATGTAAACATCCCTTGTGACAGTATTAGGTGGTGGCAGGTATTCTTTATGGAGGGATCGGGGGTCTCCTTTGCACTTAAAAGTATTCAGATCGCCAAAAACGGTGATTCTGAATACTGCTTTCAAAATCGGCGCCATTGGCAGCCAAGTAAACCGGAAATGACGTTTCATGAAGGAGACCCGATCTGAGTCTATTCCGGCTTCTGTCTTGACTCTTTGCAGCTGGCGGACGTGCTGGATGGACACTCAGGTCATCTGGTGGGACAGGAGACCGGGGAAGAGTGGTGGGAGGCGGCGGGAAGGGGGATATCCCCTCGCGCTGCCTGGGATAATGGTCGAGTGGCTGCTGAGCCAGATCGGCCATTGTTACCAGATAGCTGACTGCCTGCTCTGAAAAATGGTACCGGGGTATAGCCTGAGGTAGTAGGCTATACCCAGATAAATCGACTTCTCCCGACTGACTTATGGGTACGTTGATTTGCATGAAGTGGTTAAACTGCATTTTCTTTCTATTACAAAGCTAAACTTTTTGTTGCAAGTTACTCACTAGGGGGAGAACCATTGGGGGAAATGGAAAAAGAACTGGGGGTCCTAGTAGATCACAGGCTCAGCATTAGCATGCAAAGCCAAGCTGCAGCAAGTAAACCTAACAGACTGTTAGCATGCATTAAAAAGGGTATTTACTCAGAAGATTAGACTATAATTCTGCCACTTTCCAAAACTCTGGTCTGGCACATCTTGAGTATGCTGTCCAGTTCTGATCACCAGTCCTAAGGAAGAATGTGCTGGAGCTGGAGAGATTAGAGCAAAAGGAAACAAAGCTAATAAGCGCACTGGAGGACCTCAGTTACAAGTAACCACTGCAAACATTAAACATACTCTCCCTAGAGAAGAAACTCCTAAGAGTGGATATGATAGCAATATACAGATTGTCGTAATAGTGATTCTAGCATAGGGAGGAAGCTATTTAGTCTCAGGTTGCTTAACAGGACACGTGGCCACTCAATGAAGTTGGAGGAGAAGCGGTTTAACCCCAAACTGCATAAGGAGTTCTTTACTGTCAGAGGAGAAATGATGTAAAACTTTCTTCCACAGTGGGTGGTGTCTGCGGGGAGTATAGAAAATGTAAAAAAAAAACTTAGATGTGCTTCTTAGGGAACACAATATACAGGGATATGAGAAATGGTATTAACATAAACACACACACATACCCACACAGGTTGAACTGAATGGACTGATGTCTTTATTCAACCTCGCCAACTATGTAACCTGGTGTGCCAGAGGGGTCAAGGTTGTTCAAAGATTCAAGACAAAGAACATAGAACCCAATCTAACAAGCAGATCCTTTGGAGGTGGCATTACAGTCTTGGCACCTGAACTTTACTTGTGTGCTGAAAACCTGCCTCAAATCAAACCCAGGTAAGTTTGACTTAGTCCTAATAAGCACTAATATGGAGGCAAAGAAAAGGATACATGGACTCAAGTGAGATGCTGAAAATACTTTATTATAAGAGAAACCAACACTTTTCAGGTGTTATACTGTGACTTCCATTCGATTATTTTCACTATTAATTCCCAGAAACGTTTCTATGCCTTTTCCTATGTTTGAGCGGTGGTACATCTATCC
Source organism: Glandirana rugosa (assembly GCA_018402905.1). Classification (NCBI taxonomy): domain Eukaryota; kingdom Metazoa; phylum Chordata; class Amphibia; order Anura; family Ranidae; genus Glandirana; species Glandirana rugosa. The sequence goes on along the minus strand of BLSH010299630.1, from coordinate 807,779 downwards.
CAACTTAGATTACACTCATGGATGATTTTCTGGTCATCCTTTTACTACAGAGGCTACCTATTAGTCAAGATCTAAACCAGAATGTGTGGTCTTTGAAAAATCATTTTATTTTTATAAAGTGATGATGGTCCATTCTGCCAATCCACTTTTTTAACCCCTGGGGCACTGAATGACTCACCTCAGCAAAGTTTAGATGTGTCCCTGACCCTCACTATGAATCCTCTCTTTGATCCAAGCGCAAGACAACAGTATACATAAAAGCAAATTGTTGCTTTTGATAAATGTTTCTGTTTGCTTCAAAATCAACACTAGGCTCAAACAAATGCCCGGAATATGTGGAAACCTGCCAGGTGTGAAGACTATTATCCTTATATTATTATAATGATGATTATAAATTTCCTTTTTTAACTGTGCATTAAATGTAGCTCTCTCGTATATATAAACAAAATTGTTCAATTTTGCTCATATCAATGCTTACGTTTTGGACCTAGCAATCTCTCTTTATGTTTTCTCCTCACCCTTTGAAAAACTGTTGTATCTACTTTGTACTTGTATTTCATACATTTTGTGTCTCTATTTTGAAAATCAATAAAAAGAATGAAAAAAAATGTAGCTCTTTCACCAAACCAAAAGTGTTTATAAGAGCTCACCCTGTAAAGAAAATAGTGGATACTTACCTCTCCCACCGCCTGTGCTGCTGAACGCTGTTTCATTGAGGAGTAATCCTCCCCTAAAGTGTCTTCAGAAGCAGACACTTTTGGGTGTATCAGATTCCTGTTCCCCCCACTAAACTTAGTATTTCTCCCCAACCCCTATCTTACTATTATGTCCTGCAGGGATGTAGGAATCAGTAGGAGGAATCAATGAGTGAGCAGCATTCTGCATGGGTGAGTAACCACTCATATTTCTCCTTGTGATTATTTTTTGGTATAAAAAAATTGGAAATTTTAAATTTCAGAGTAGTCACAAGACCACGAGACGAAGGGAAATCTTTTAAATGGACACCTGTCCTGGTGAAAACGGACTACACTTTTGGGCTCACCAGATTCCTGTTCCACCCACTAAACTTAGAGTTTCTTCCCTCCGATCCATACATTACTTCTATGCCCTGCAGGTCAGTGGGAGGAACCACTGAGGGAGCAGGATTCTGCATGGAAGATGAACCCCCTATATTTGTCCTTGTATTCAAATTTTGGGGGGGGGACAGAAGATGATGATAAATCCAAAATTTTAGAGTGGTCACAAGAACAGTAGATGAGAGGTAACCTTCCAACAGGGGGAGCACCTGTTTCGGTAACAACTAAGAGGAATTTTTCCCTTACCTTGGAATGATGTTCTTTTAAATTTTGTTGTGATTTTTGGGCGAAGAGGGAAATGAAATCTCCCCATGACAGGATTTAGACAGCAAAAAAAAAAAAAAAAACTGACAAGGTTCTGAACTATTCCAAAGTTCATCCAAAAATGGCTTTACATAAACTTAAACATTTGAAACAAAATAAGACTATCAAGAAACACTGACATGGTGAACTCAATATTAATACAAACACTTTCACTAACTACAAATAGGAATATTAATAGGTTATTAATTAAAAAAGGACACAAAGATTTGGAACCACGAGGGATAATCTTTTCTTTTGACATTAGGGATTTCTACATTTATTTATTCTGCACTACAATACCTTGATCCTGATTTATATGTGACAAATTCTCTGCAAGTGACAAAAGAGCTGCTTATTTACTAGAAGGTAACTTGTTGAAAAGACAAAAAGGACACTTTGCTCTGGAATACAGAGTTATGAAAACTTGTTGATACAGAAGTAAGTTGCTTATCAGGGTTGGATTTATCCTTTTTGTCTCTGTCATCTGTCCTGTGCCACCATTCTCCCTACCCTCATTTCACACTTTAAATATCAAACGTTATAGTCACACAACGCATGTTAATGCTGGGGGCAGAGTGGCTGAAAGCCACAATTTATCATTTCTGCATTAGTACACATTTAACCAAAGATTAGAAGAGTAGAGTACTCTGCTAGTAGTTTTGTTCTGTGGGTAGAGATATAGATTGGGTGAACTGTAAGTATATGTAACACTTGTAGCTGGGTGACCCCGTGCCACTGTTTAAAATGGCGGTTTATGCCAGATTTTGTAGGAAACAAGCACACTAATGGCACAGGTGTGTGCTGGCTTCATATGAGAGCCAGAGTTAGAGCTCAGAGTCCCATCCACCCAAGGAAGTCAGTGCGTGAAAGGAGCCATGAGAGGTGCTGTTATGCACCATGGTGTCCAGTGTGACGTTATGCGAGGCACCATAATGGATAGGCGATATTTGTAGCCTTGCATGTGATCACTTTGAGGCGACTAGCAAGAGTCCGAACCGGGTTTTGCCAGCCACCGTGGCAGAGCTGGTTCCGGCCCAGACTTCCTGTTCCACTCAAACCCCTCTCCATCTGCATTTAATGAGCAGGAAGAGAACAGAGCACAGCTCTATCCTGGATCTCAGAGGGAGAAAACTGAGTGAGCTCTGTGTGATCATTTGGACTCAATGAACAAGGTTTGCACTGTGCTTATGTTTTGTGGGTGTTGGGGACAGCCCTACACTGTATAGAGAGGAACCTGATTGTTTAGTTTAGTGCCCGACGGCATGGTGTTGTCCTTTGTTTTTTTTATGTGTTTTGAGCTTGCAAACCTGCAATAATAAACCTGGCAAGCCGGCAGATTTTAAAGAAACTGACTGCCATGCTGAATCTGTTCCTCTGAAAAGTGATCCCCACAAGCTAATCTCCCACATGTGGTGGACTCAGCGGGAATCTTCCTGGCAGATGGTGCATGTAGTAAAAGCCCTGTTACAGGCCACTGTGGCCCAACAAATGAGCAATCGCCAGCAGCAGGAAACTAATCGCCAAGTTGCACAGTCCATGGTGACTCAGCAGGAGGAAAATCGCAGGCAGCATGAGGCAATAATAAACCTGTCAAGCCGCCAGATTTTAAAGAAACTGACCGCCATGCTGAATCTGTTCCTCTGAAAAGTGATCCCCACAAGCTAATTTCCCACACCAGGTTGGGACAGACCAGGGCCTGAGCCTGAAAGGAAGTCTAGGAGGGACACAGTAGCTAGGGAGCTGCGAGGGAAGAGGTGCAGCATCTTTGCATGAACACTGGGATGTGTTTGATGGTCAGGAGGGACCCTAAATGGGTACTCGGAGCAATAAAGCTGTCACAAAAGAGACAGGATGCTAAATGATATGTTTATTTGCATTGATGGAGAGAACCTCCTATGTGGGAAGACATACCTGTATGAATTTTGACTTGCTTTTAAATAAAAAAGGAAAGGAAAGCATTGAAAACTATATCTGGCTTATAATAAATTCACTGTTTTGGCTCTACCATTGAACACAAGCAGTACAAGGACTGCAACAATGAGAAAATGTTCAAATTGTCCGGACAGGTGGGAAACCTTTTATGAAACACAGTAACATGTTAATGGCAATACCATTTTGTGTGAGTGATTGTGCAGCATTCATTGAAGCCCTCCTGCACTAGCCTAGGCTGGCTATGCAGAAACCTGGCCTTTATTTGTCTCTTTATAAATTCATATCAAAGTCCTCCAAAGCAGTTCCATGTATAAAAAAGTTCAATGAAGTACTGATGCTTTGTAGGCAAATCCCAATTTATTTGAAAAAAAATTGTGTTCACGCTTGTATATTAAAAGTAAATACAGTCAGGTCCATAAATATTTTTTTTGTTTCATAAAATTTTTATTGAGAAGAAAGAATCATACAGAAAAAAAAAGTAGATTTAGGATCAAGTGAATATTGCATTCAACAATAAAATACATTAGGTACAGCAGGTTGAACATCATTTTAAATGATGACAAGTAGTATGAATAAATCTCTAGCATGGAAACATAACAGTTGAAAGAGTCACTATGTGTAAATGTGGTTTTTATGGTTAAGGGAAGATGAAAGCAAATAAGCATATTATAGTTCCATATTTGCTTTATTACTGATATAGATTTTGTGGATCTATTTGATAAGGGGGGATTGAAGAGGTTTATTATGAGGATGTTAATAGAAGTAATAAGGGAATATAATTGAATATGATGTTGTCCATGACTCACGGTTTGTTTTTTAGGGTGTTCTCCCTTCGTCACTTCCGGAGGGAGGCCAAAGGAGTGCAGGGTGAGTGAAGTGTTGAATATATGGGTCAAGAGGGGGAGGGGGAAAGGAAGAGTAATGGGAGTAGGGTTGAAGTGGGGGGGAATTGGGTATATTTTTTAAAGAGTGGGGGTGCGGGCCAGCCGTCCCCCACCCAATTCCACGCGCTTCCAGACTGAGGTTGTTCTTAGGGGTAGGATAGTCGATAGATTTTGGGGGTTAGGTGTTGTCTATGTCGTTCAACTTCTTGAATTGTTGCCAGTTAAGCCATGTCTTAGTAAATTTGGGAAGGGTTTCGTTAGATATGCTGATGAGTTCTTCTATTTTTTCAATGTAATTCAATCTCTTGAACCATTCTTCCCTCGTTGGTATGTGGGACGAGCGCCAGTGGAGGGGGATGCAGTGTTTGGCAGTATTAATCATGAACATTGTTAATGATTTTAAATAATTTTTTTTTGGTGTTGAAGTGTGATGAATTAGGTAAAGTGCAGGTGAAAATTCCACGTCTTTTTTAGTAATGTTTATAATGGAGTCGTGTACCATTCGCCAGAAGGTTTGGATCCGGGGGCAAGACCACCAGATGTGGAAAAAGGAGCCATCTTCAGCTTCGCAACGCCAGCATCGATTTGGGTTGGATGCATAAAATTTGTTCAACAATTCTGGAGTTCTGTACCATCTAGAGATTATTTTATATCCACATTCCTGTGTTGCTACATTAAGGGATCCTTTGTGTGTATAGGAGCATATAAGTTTCCAATCTTCATGTGATAAAGATATGTTTAGGTCTTGTTCCCATGAAGAACGAGCATGTTCTGAGAGTGCTATTTCGTCTGTGAAGGTGGAAGAGTATAGGGTTGATATTAAGTGTCTTTGTGGAGAATTTTAGGTGCATAATTCCTCAAGGATAGATAGTTTTCTTGTGCAATGTTTAATGTTGGGAGGTTTGTTGAGGAAGTTCCTCACTTGCAAATATGTCCATAGGGGGAATTTTTTTGGGGATGTGATGGCGTTTAAGCTGTCATATGATATGAAAGAATTGCCAGAGAAGTGCGAGGCTAATACCTCTTTTTCTGGCCAGATATTGGCCAAGAATGATTTGCTCATACCCGGGGGGAAGTCAGGGTTGTCTCTTAATGGAGTTAAGGGGCTAGACCAGGGATTTGGGTTGCATTTTTTAAGTGTGTTGGGATAGGTATCAATAGTAGGGCCTATGAGTGGGTGTTGTCTGTTTTGAGGGTTGATATGTTGTGGGTGTATCCAGGGTAAGGTACTTAGGTTCTGTGGAGAGATAGAATGCTCTAGCAACACCCATTCTTTGATGTGTTTATGGATATTCCAGTCCACAATTCTTGTGAGATGTGTTGCCCAGTAATAACGACGGAGATCTGGGAGTGCTAAACCACCTCTATTTTTGGGTGCGGTTAAGGTGTCGAATTTGATTCTGGTTTGTTTGTTGCGCCATATGAAGGAGATGCATGCTTGCCTAAAGGAGTTAAAGAAAGAGTTGGGGATTTTTATGGGTATGGTTTGGAGTAAGTATAGAAAGCGTGGGAGAATAGTCATTTTGATTAAAGAGACCCTCCCGAACCAGGAGACATTGAGTATATTCCATCTTTTTAAATCTTCCTTTGCTTCTTTTAAGATGGGGACAAAGTTATACTGGAATAGATTTGCTAATGAGTGGGGGAGTTTGATGCCTAGGTACGTGATATAGTCTTTGGCCCACCTAAATGAGGTCCATAAATATTGGGACATCAACACAATTCTAATCTTTTTGGCTCTATACACCACCACAATGGATTTGAAATTAAACAAACAAGATGTGCTTTAACTGCAGACTTTCAGCTTTAATTTGAGGGTATTTACATCCAAATCAGGTGAACGGTGTAGGAATTACAACAGTTTGTATGTGTGCCTCCCACCTTTTAAGGGACAAAAAGTAATGGGACAGATCAACAATCATAAATCAAACTTTCACTTTTTAATACTTGGTTGCAAATCCTTTGTAGTCAATTACAGCCTGAAGTCTGGAATGCATAGACATCACCAGACGCTGGGTTTCATCCCTGGAGATGCTCTGCCAGGCCTCTACTGCAACTGTCTTCAGTTCCTGCTTGTTCTTGGGGAATTTTCCCTTCAGTTTTGTCTTCAGCAAGTGAAATGCATGCTCAATCGGATTCAGGTCAGGTGATTGACTTGGCCATTGCATAACATTCCACTTCTTTCCCTTAAAAAACTCTTTGGTTGCTTTCGCAGTATGCTTCGGGTCATTGTCCATCTGCACTGTGAAGCGCCGTCCAATGAGTTCTGAAGCATTTGGCTGAATATGAGCAGATAATATTGCCCAAAACACTTCAGAATTCATCCTGCTACTTTTGTCAGCAGTCACATCATCAGTAAATACAAGAGAACCAGTTCCATTGGCAGAAATGCATGCCCACGCCATGACACTACCACCACCATGCTTCAATGATGAGGTGGTATGCTTTGGATCATGAGCAGTCCCTTTCCTTCTTCATACTTTTCTCTTCCCATCACTCTGGTACAAGTTGATCTTGGTCTCATCTGTCCATAGGATGTTGTTCCAGAGCTGTGAAGGCTTTTTTAGATGTTGTTTGGCAAACTCTAATCTGGCCTCCCTGGCTTTGAGGCTTACCAATGGTTTACATCTTGTGGTGAACCTTCTGTATTCACTCTGGTGAAGTCTTCTCTTGATTGTTGACTTTGACACACATACACCTACCTCCTGGAGAGTGCTCTTGATCTGGCCAACTGTTGTGAAGGGTGTTTTCTTCACCAGGGAAAGAATTCTTCGTCATCCACCACAGTTGTTTTCCGTGGTCTTCTGGGTCTTTTGGTGTTGCTGAGCTCACCGATGCGTTCTTTCTTTTTAAGGATGTTCCAAACAGTTGATTTGGCCACACCTAATGTTTTTGCTGTCTCTCTGATGGGTTTGTTTTGTTTTTTCAGCCTAATGATAGCTTGCTTCACTGATAGTGACAGCTATTTGGATCTCATATTGAGAGTTGACAGCAACAAATTCCAAATGCAAATAGCACACTTGAAATGAACTCTGGACCTTTTATCTGCTCCTTGTAAATGATATAATGAGGGAATAACACACACTTGGCCATGGAACAGCTGAGCAGCCAATTGTCCCATTACTTTTGGTCCCTTAAAAAGTGGGAAGCACATATACAAACTGTTGTAATTCCTACACCGTTCACCTGATGTGGATGTAAATACCCTCAAATTAAAGCTGAAAGTCTGCAGTTAAAGCACATCTTGTTTGTTTTATTTCAAATCCATTGTGCTGGTGTATAGAGCCAAAAAGATTAGAATTGTGTTGATGTCCCAATATTTATGGACCTGACTGTATTTGGAATTGGTATCCAAATCGGGCTCCTATTGGCACTCTCTTAAACCCTTTGCGTGTTAGAGTTCTTATTTTCCCAATAGCTAGGGATTCTGAAAATGTGAATCTCCCATAAACTAACATTTACATTATGAGTATAATAATTGTTGTATTTAGATCAATGTTTCTGTGGCTAGAAATTCCAGTGTCGATACATTGGAAAACAAAAGTTCTAAAATGGGTTGCCTGACAATGTTTTATTATAAGAACAGCAGACCCATCAAAAAATACAAGACCCCCAGACTTTCCTTTATGCATTTAATACATTGTAAAAGTAAATTGAAAAAGTATAGAAAAGTGGCCATTTTTTTCTAAAAAATATTTGTAAACCTCTTTTTTGTGCTTCTAATTTTTTTGTAAACTGATTAGGGATACCAAGGACCAATTTGCTAGATCACAAGGAGAAGATAAGAAAATGTTAAATTATCTACTCCCATGAGGGCACACAGGCTGAAATGCTCATATACCACAAGCCTTGGAGACACCAACCAAAAATCTACAATTATGCAACTAATATTGTGTGAAGGCTGCACATAATTATTTAATCTTAATAAATGTGTTTAAAAAATATGAGCAATAAAGTAAAACAGCTATAAGTATAAACTACTATTGGTCTGCCTGATCAGAGCCTAAATAATTGTTGAAAATGAATGATTCAGGTGAAGTGCTAACAAGGCATTTTTATCATTGCATGCACTCTAAAAATAATCATAATGACAATGTTTATGATTATAGTTTCTTAGTGGTGCAGGATTTAAATGTAGTTCCCAGAGTTCCATTTAGAGCTGGTTGAATGAGAGCTGGTATGTGGTGGGCTGGCAGCCAAAGCCACTCATTTTAGGGTTGATGTCTTCTTCTGTGAAGGTCATCTCAGAGGACAATGTAAAACTCTGCAATACGGATGTGAGAAAAATAAATAGCTCCATTCGAGCCAGACCTTCTCCCAAACAAGCCCGTTTCCCTGTATGAACAAAATGGAAATAATATTGGAAATCATATAGGGAGAAACTATAGTTAGTATTGCATAATTTTTTAATTTTGTAAGTTTTAGATTGACTTTTTTTTTTGCAAATTAATGTTTGATTTAGCATCTATATTTGGCAGGGAATTCTCAAGTTTTCCGAAAGAGAAAACCCAACACTATCCCTCCTTGTCAAAATTGCAATTTCCTGATTAAAACTTTCTAGAAAGGTACGTGTTCACAACAGAAAAAGAAAGAAGAGTGCCTCTTCCCTATTTCAATATATAAACATTTTTTTTTGTTTTTTTTTTCATGGTCAAAATTTTTAACAGAAGTCTATGTTTTCTGAAGAGAAAGCTAAGCGCTAACTTCTCTTTTTGTCTGCTTATTACTCCATTGAGGTATATATGATCAGAGTAAGGCAGCTCATAAATGCGTAAGATTTTTTTTTTAACCACTTTGACGGCGACAGAGTGGCTCGATATCGCAAACTGCCTTCATATAACAGCGGCTGCGATATCTCCCACTGTGAGCGCACGCGCGCCGCCAGAGGTGTGCTCACTGTGTTGGGGGGGGGCCAAGGAGCGGGTAGGGCGGACTCGATCACCGCCGGCTACCCGCAATGCCCCCCCCCGCAGTGAAAGAACGGAGGTCCGTGTAAGTAAACACGGATCTCCGTTCTGTTAGAGGGGGGAAGGGCTGGGATCGCAGGCTTCTTGTATATGGAAGCCATGATCACTCCCCTCCCCCAGCCAGCCCAGGCCCCATACAGTTAGAACACACTGAGGGAACACAGCTAGCCCTTAGAGCGCCCCCTCCAGGTTAACCCCTTCACTGCCAATGGCATTTACACAGTAATCAGTGCATTTTTATAGCACTGATCACTGTATAAATGCCAATGGTCCCAAAAAAGTGTCATAATGGTCCAACATGTCCACTGCAATATCGCAGTACCGCTAAAAATTGCAGATCGCCGCAATTACTAGTAAAATAAATAAATAAATAAAAACCCCAGAAATGAATTCTCATCTTCCGTAAACGCGGCAACTTTCGCGCAAACCTATCCATAAACACAGATTGCGATTTTTTTTTTACCAAAAATATGAGGAAGAATATAAATTGGCCAAAACAGATGGAAAAAAACGTTTTTTTATATTTTTTTGGGGATTTGTATTTTAGCAAAAAGTAAGAAATTTGTTTTTTTTTTGCAAAATTGTCGCTCTTCTTTTTTTTATAGCAGCGATCAGAAATGATGCAGAGGGGATCAAATACCACAAAAAGAAAGCTCTATTTGTGGGAAAAAAAGGATGCAAATTTCGTTTGGGTACAACGTCGCACGACCTCGCAATTGTCAGTTAAAGCGACGCAGTACCGAATCACAAAAAGTGCTCTGGTCCTAAAGTGGGAAATCCTTCTGGGGCTGAAGTGGTTAACCTGCTGTAATGTAGAAAATTGAATTGATTCCTCCAACCACACACTCATTGTGCATGGGGGAATCCTTCTTGCAGATCTATTGTATTCTGACAGCGGGGAGACTTCTCCACCGTTAGAATACACTGATCAGCCAGGTTATAGCCTGCAGCACTGATGGAGTAGGGGAAATCTGATTAGCTATATGTTTATATATGTACAAGGCAATTGAAGAATGCGAATGCAGGCCATACATACAGGAGGATGATCGAAGCGTGCTTCTGTATTTACCCGTGAGGCTTTCCTTAAATTGTGCTGTCCTAGCCGATGCACTGCATAGGGTTGTGCCAAATAAGAAAACTACAAGTCAGCTCCAAAGTAAAACCAGCAGCTTTGTGAGCAGAGGGCGCCGGAAAACATCTATCCCGGGAACTGTGGCAGGGTGACCCACACCAGTGCCCTCTGTTCACTAGGCTGCTAGGCTTACTTTTGAGCTGACTTTGATTTTTGACCCAGTTTGTGTTTCCCCTCCACTTGGACACTGGGCTCACTGTTTTCTTGTTCTCTCCCTTTTTTGCCACATGTCACATCATATGAATATCAAAACTGACATCTTCAATTATCATATATTTTACACATTTTAATATATTTTAATATATTTTGTATAGACCAGTGTTGGCTAGATGTTCCACTATCAATTTATACACTCCATGGATCTCACCATTTGGAAGCTTGGTTCGCCCTCTGATTGACCCTCTGGCCTATGTGGGTCATCCTGCCACAGCCCCCGGGATAGACGTTTTCCGGCGCCCTCTGCTCACTGGGCTGCTGGGCTTACTTTTGAGTTGATTTGTAAGTAACAAGGCTATCTGCCTTAATCCCCCTGCCCCCTCTCTTCTGGGGAGCCATTTACTTTTCTTATATGAAATTTTTACTCCAGTATTTACTTACTCCCACAGATATGTTTCTTGCACCAACTCCTGATGAAGTGGACAGGGATCCATGAAGCATTGGAGTCACAGGATGAACATTTTTGTGCTATATGTTATGTAAGCATGTATCTCTGTTTGCAAAATAACATCATGTATACAAACACCAGGATCATATATGAATTCATATTGTTATCATGTTAATATATTCTTTATCAGCTCATTTTAATATGTCTAATCATTATATTTGACATCTGTCATCATGTACATTTAAGACTATGGAATGTCCAATTATTTTTAATAATTTTGTAATCATGTGTACTCAATATATTATGTTAGAAGTGATTTGCCTCATATAAAGTCACATGACCCGTGTATCCTTTCTTTGTATGTATATTCAGGGATGGAGGCATATCTCTCTTGGTACTTCAAACCACAATAATTCTAGTTTACAAATTTCAATAGAGTTCTGTGTCCAATGCAACTTAGGTCTAGACTCAGGATCTCCAAGAGCATGGTCTGTTTCAAGAGCAACAGAGCTCTCTTTCCTGCTCCATGAACCTCAACTATCCAGGGTGGTGACATCACCAACAGCTCGGCCTTATGTGTTTCATTAAAATACTTTGTTGTAACATATAGGGCAGAACTGTTGGTGACATCATCAGACCAGACATCAGGCATTCTGGATTCATGTAGCAGGAAAGAAAGTGCTGTTCTGCTTGAAATGGACCCTCTGAGCTATTGCAATTATACACTGATGAATGAGTGCATGCTAAGTGCACATTTTAATGTGAGTTCTTTTATTCTTTTAAATAAATAATTGTTATATACAGAGCACACTGTGGTCCCATTTATTTTATCTTGAGCCATTTCACAGGAGAACAAGGAGGAGGATACAGAGGTATATGGAGAGCATGTATGACCTTGAAATACAATATAAGGTCATCTATAAAAGTAAGCATGTTTTCAACTAAATGTGGAGGTGGAACACACTAATATTAAAGTATACAGTAACTAAAGGCAAAACATCTGTTCTTAGTTTTGGATAGAGTGCGGAGAGATTATAACACTTGTCAGTTTTTATTGCTGTCTGTGTCCCCGTTAAGGAGATTTGCATTCTCTATTTGTCCTGTTTACCATTATTACTGAAAGATAAAGGAAAAGAAAACCCCAAATTTTGAGTTGCTCCCAGATAAATAGTAGAGGGTAAATCTTCCAATGGGGACACTGGGGCCCCCCCCCCCCATGGAATTCACATAATTTGCAGGGATTTCCTCTCACTTCCTGATTGGCTATGGGACAGGAAGTGAAGGGAAATTTCTGCAATGGGACACAGAGGGCGAAAAAAATTTGACAGAGGTTATAACCCTCCCTTACTTTATCCAAATTTAAAAAAAAGGTTTGTCTATAGTTCTACTTTAAGGGTACTTTCACACTGAGGCGCTTTACAGGAGTTCTTTAGCTAAAAATAATGCCTGTAAAGAGCCTCAAAAATCCCCCCAATCCACCCCAATGTGAAAGCCTGAGTGCTTTCACACTGGGGCAGTGCGCTTGCAAGACGTTACAAAAGTACTGCAAGCAGCATCTTTGGGGCGGTGGCAAGCGCTTCCGAAGCGGCTGCACACCGCTTTGGAAGCGTGGCGCGCCAGCACTTTTAACCCCTTTTTTATGTTTCAATAGTTTTTATTGGTATATATTAGTATACAAGAGTATTAAACATGATATAGGAACAAAGGCATTATAAACAGTGCGAGTGTTGTAAGGGTCACATGAGTTTACAACAAAAGTAGTGTGCTTATACATAGACAAATTGAGAGCTTCCTATAGATTACCATAAGTATGTTGCGAGACATAGCATTGGGAGTACCATACTCACCCGTCACCCCACTGTTTAACCCCTTTTTAACCCCTTGTGGGGGTTTAAAAGCATCACGCTCCCGCCTGCATAGCGGGGCCATAGAGCCGCTATAACCACGGAAAAGCTCCGCTGAAAGTAGCAACGCTTTACCGTTCCCGCCCCAGTGTGAAAATAGGCTAAGGGTAGAGTGACAAAAAAGGAATTTCTCTCTTTAGAAGATTTGGAGAATAGAGAGATGCATAGCATTTAAAATCTTCAATGTGTGAATAATAAGATTCTAAAGAAATTTCTCTAACATCTGAACACTTTATTTATTCATTTATTTAATTGTTATTTTTGACTTTTTGGTATCACTGAACAATATTGATTTTGGTGATGTTTTTTATGTATGTGGTTCACACTTTTTTTGGGGAGTGATATATTCTTCATGTTATAACACCAGTGTGTATCTGATTGTTTAAAGCAGGGGTCCTCAAACTATGGCCCTCCAGTTGTTCAGGAACTACAATTCCCATCATGCCTAGTCATGTCTGTGAATGTCAGAGTTTTACCATGCCTCATGGGATGTGTATTTCCGCAACAGCTGGAGGGCCATAGTTTGAGGATCCCTGGTTTAAAGGGTTAGCGCTGCACTATAAAAATCTAAAGTTTTGCTTTTACATTTGTATAACTTGAGGTGCAGGCAGCTTTAATCTGTACAAAAAGGGGGTTGATTTGGTAATGCGTATTTTGTTAAAGTGGTTGTGAATTCAGAAGATTTTTTATCTTAATGCATTAAGATAAAAAACCTTCTGTGTGCAGCAGCCTCCCTCAGCCCCTCTAATACTTACCTGAGCCCCATCTCAACCCAGCGATGTTGCAAGAGTGTCTCAGCTGCTCAGGACTCTCCCTCATTATTGGCTGAGACAGCAATGTGGAGCCATTGGCTCCTGCTGCTTTCAATGCAGTCAGTGAGCCAATAAGGAGAGAGAGGGGATGGGGCCAAACTGCATATCTGGGTCTGAATGGACACAAAGAGTGGCAGCTCAGCTTGGGTGCCTCCATAGCAAGCTACTTGCTGTGTGGGCATTCGGCAGGACGGAGGAGGATCTGGTCTTCTTTGTGCAAAACCAACTGCACAGAGCAGGCAAGTATAACAGGTTTGTTATTTTTAAACAAAAAAAAACTGAGACTTTAGTATCACTTCAAGCTTATATAGTAAAACACTGGTACCTGCAGAAAAGGGGATGAATGCTTCGTTCTTCTTTAAACCTCCATTTTCATCCAGGAAGTGTCCAGGATTAAATTTGTTGGGGGTAGCATAATATTTGGGGTCCCGCAGCGCAGAACACAGCAATGGGTAGACATCTGTACCCTAAATACAGAAATAATGCACAAACATTTGTCAAAACTTTCCATTTATGGAGCTGAACGACATGATCTGACTCACTTATACAGGCAAACACTTTGCACTAAACGAAACAAAAAAAAAAATGAACTGGTTTAGATTAAATAAAGAAATAATAAATAAATCAGATGCTTAACTGGTGCTCTAGCTAACAGTTGAAACAATAATCCTCTTTGAAGTGAACCAGTTCATTACTGTGTATCCAAACTAACTATATCGCTTAAGTGAAGGCAACCTTGAAATACATTTCCTATACAAACTTTAATATTATCCCCAACACTAAACTCTTAACCTAATCCATAACACAAACTAAAAGCACATGCATACCTTATTGGCTGCTTGAAGAGTTAGACCTGAAGCTACACCAACTAGTATGAAGATGCGAAGCACACAAGTATTTATGCTAAAAGTAGGTGATCCAGGTCTGGATGGCTGGGCCTCTTCATTAGGTCCAGCAGATAGTAGATTTCCAAATTAATGTATTTGCAATTATTTCACAGGGAATTTGGAATAAATTCTATCCGCTGGTACTTTAGTAAAGCCTTTGAAAAGCATTAATGCCTTACCACAGGGAGCATAATACAGTTACGGGCTTGTCAGAAATGTAATTGTGGCAGGGGAAAGATGCCAACCAAGTTGTATTGCTTAACAGGTGCAGCAGCAGGGACAAACGAGGTAACTGACCTGATTACACTAGAAGAAATACCATGATTGTATGACTGGCTAAGCAAAATTCAAAATCCTTTGGCAGTTATTGTGGAACTAAAGTCTTAAAACACTCAACTCCGCTCCAGCGATGTGAGGTCCAAGAGCTTCCACTCTGGTGCTCACAACTTCTCCCCAGCTTCTTCCAGGTGTGGGGTCATTGGTTGTCTTTTTGTATGCTGGGGGATGAAATATCTCTTGTGCACGTGAGGTAATTCGTCCCAGAAGATGCTGTACAGTGAACTGAGCAGCTCATTTAACCATGTAAGGCATGTTTCACACTGGCTTCAGCTTGTATAAGAGCAGTGTGAACAGCAAGCTTTGTCAAAGCATTTGCCGAGCTTTCAGCAAGCTTTATTGAAGTTTTTAAATTACCATTCAGCTGCAGTTTGGAAATGTTGATCACAGATCCTAATGGGAGTGTTGATTGCCACTTTAAAGTGGTAGTAAACCCTCCTATCACTTTCAGCCAAGGAAGCTGCCATCTTAGCCTCTGTTTAATCTACAACTGCCATGATGCTGCACATGTGATCAGCTATGACCCCAGCCATTGGATGGTTTGACAATTTGGTTTAGAGCACAACCAATGGGAGTGTTACATTTCCGGCACGTGCCGTAAATGTAACTGGTTTTTAAACTGTTAAATGGATGGGTTTACTACCGCTTTAAGCAAGCTGCTAGCAGGCTACATCACTTCTTGAAGATTGTCAAAAGCCTTCTGAAGCCTGCTAGCAGCTTGCCTAAAGTGACCATTAATACTCCCAATAGGATCTGTTTCAACATTTGAATGTTACTTTAAAAGCTTCAACAAAGCTTGCTGAAAGCTCTGCAAATGCTTTGTTAATGCTTACTGTTCACACTGCTCTTATACAAGCTGAAGCCTGTGTGAAAACAGGCCTCATAAAGCAAACTTTACTCTAATGAAAAATGTTTTTCTTTATTAAAGCGGAGTTCCACCCAAAAGTGGAACTTCCGCTGATTGGATTCCTCCCCCCTCAGGTGTCACATTTGGTACCTTTCGGGGGGAGGGGGAAGAGGACATCTGTCTTTAGACATCCGGGAGCTCGGGCTGGCGCTGGCCAATAGCAGAGCGCAGCGGAGCCTCGTGCATTGCACAGTAAGGTTCTCGGTGTGAAGCTGTAATGCTACACGTCCGGGTTCCCTTACCCGCAATAGATGCGGCTGCACCCGTCCCCCGATCCGAGGAACGGCGGCGGGTGCCGACATTGCTGGACTCCAGGACAGGTAAGTGTCCTATTATTAAAAGTCAGCAGCTATTGTATATGTAGCTGCTGACTTTTAATTTTTTCAGCTCTGGGTGGACCTCCGCTTTAAGAGAAAAAAAATCCTTCCTCTATGGAATTTTTTTATTTAATGGCCACCACTTTAAAGCCTCTTTAATATGTGTATTTCTTAATAATAAAATGGTGCAGCGCTATTAATTCAATGTATCATGAGTCCATTAAACAGCAAATCCAAGGAATGGTAGGTATTCAAGGATGAAGGCAAACAGGAGAAAAGTCCCAATCCGTGTCAGAAAGGAAAATGAAAACACTCTGGTGCCACTCAACACCCCTGCTATTCTCCGAAATTTCACCACCGGTAATTTATTTTTTTAAGGTATCTCCTTCCTAAAAAAAAGAGAATTTCGCCTCCAGGTGGGTCTCGACTTTTTTAATTTTCAGTCGTCGATGTATATGTTATCGACGACTGAAAATTATTATCCTGTGAATGGACAGGACCTCAGGTCGTTACAGCCGTGGGCGGCGGCAAGGAGCCTAGCCCCCTGCCCACGTCGGCGTAGATAACGCCCATTCCCTTGGGCCTGCACATCGTAATGTCGAAGTGTGGCTCTTGGAATGACACGTTACGTGCTCCGAGGCGACGCGAGACGATA
>BLSH010299630.1:761941-791053 GCA_018402905.1 Glandirana rugosa | reverse complement strand
CCTGAGCAGTATGTCACTTACCTGGTGGTCTAGGGGGGTCTCCATGGTGGTCCAGATCGGCTCCCTGGTGGTCCCTGGTCGGCTCCCTGGTGGTCCTGGGTGGGCACATCCCTGGGCAGGCTCCCTGGTGGTCTAGGGTGGCGATCCGAGGGAGGGCTGTGCTGATAAATCATCAGCACAAACCCTCCCTGTCAGGGATGCAGCCGATCGGCTCTCCCCTCATCAGGTCTGCAGACCTGAGTACAGGAAAGCCGATAAACGGCTTTCCTGTATTACACTGTGACCAGCCGTGATTGGTCACGGCTGGTCACATGGTAAAGTGCTTCGGATCGAAGCACTTTACCGAGATCGGCATTGCGGGGGGTCAGACTGACCCCCCACACCACCGATCGCTGCGATGCGCGCCCCCCCCCCCCCTGGGCGCACAGCGGCTTGTTATCCTGAGGACGTCATATGACGTCCAGTTAGGATAACTCAGCCACTTCCCGGCCGTCATTCTGCATACGGCGGTCGGGAAGTGGTTAAGCAAGCTGCTAGCAGGCTACATCACTTCTTGAAGCTTGTCAAAAGCCTTCTGAAGCCTGCTAGCAGCTTGCCTAAAGTGACCATTAATACTCCCAATAGGATCTGTTTCAACATTTGAATGATACTTTAAAAGCTTCAACAAAGCTTGCTGAAAGCTCTGCAAATGCTTTCTTAATGCTTACTGTTCACACTGCTCTTATACAAGCTGAAGCCTGTGTGAAAACAGGCCTCATAAAGCAAACTTTACTCTAATGAAAAATGTTTTTCTTTATTAAAGCGGAGTTCCACCCAAAAGTGGAACTTCCGCTGATTGGATTCCTCCCCCCTCAGGTGTCACATTTGGTACCTTTCGGGGGGAGGGGGAAGAGGACATCTGTCTTTAGACATCCGGGAGCTCGGGCTGGCGCTGGCCAATAGCAGAGCGCAGCGGAGCCTCGTGCATTGCACAGTAAGGTTCCCGGTGTGAAGCTGTAATGCTACACGTCCGGGTTCCCTTACCCGCAATAGACGCGGCTGCACCCATCCCCCGATCCGAGGAACGGCGGCGGGTGCTGACATTGCTGGACTCCAGGACAGGTAAGTGTCCTATTATTAAAAGTCAGCAGCTATTGTATATGTAGCTGCTGACTTTTATTTTTTTCAGCTCTGGGTGGACCTGTGCTTTAAGAGAACAAAAATCCTTCCTCTATGGAAATTTTTTGTTTACTGGCCACCACTTTAAAGCCTCTTTAATATGTGTATTTCATCTGTGTCTTGATTTCAGGTTTACATATCCAGCAAAAATATATATATATACATAACCCACCTTTGGAATAGTATATCCTCTGAACTCTATGTCCCGTGTAACTGCGTGAGGAAGACCCATTGGAGCCACATCACAGAATCTCTGGATCTCATGGATCACAGCATCAGTATATGGCATCTTAGCCCGGTCATCAATGCTGGGAGAGCGATTTTCACCAATCACTTTGTGTATTTCTTCCTGGATTTTGGCTGTGAAATGTTAATGGATGCATTTAGTTTGTGTGTACTGCATACATTTTATACACAAAGGCAGAGGTTTCCAAGCTACAGCTCACAGGCAACAATTGGCTCACTACAAGATTTTATCCAGCCGGTAGCTAGGGTCAGTGGGGTATCCTCAATGTGCACTGATTATGTATTAAGGTCAGCAGAGGATGCTTATGGTCTCTACTTCTGATGTAAGTGGGGACTCTGATGGGGACCCCGATGATGGGGAGAATCTTGTAGGGATCTTGATGTAAGAGGGGACTCTGATGGGGACTCTCATTTAAAGGGGGGCACTGATGGGGACCCTGAGGGTACGGAGAACTCTGATGAGGACCATGATTTAAAAGGGGACTTTGATGGGGCTTTTTTTTTTTCAAGCTGAAAATATTTGCAAAACATATGATGTGGTCATTATACTGAAAATGTTGGAGACACCTGTGTTAAGACAATGGGGGAATTAATAAAAAAAGTGTCCATAGCATCCAACAAGCTTCTATAGTTTATTTTTTCCATACAAAGTTTGAGACTCTTTTTATTAATTCCCTCCCACACTGTGCCTATAGATATCAAATTAAAGGAGACAACTTTTTATGATCTAGTCATCAGTCAGAATTTTTTTTTTATTCTAGTAGAATTATAGTAATCTCCTCAAACGTATGTACACACCCCCAAATCTGACCTATCTTTTATTTTATTTCACTTTTTTTTAATAGAATAAATAGACACCTTGTTGTAAGTAAAGATATCATACTACTTGATGCACTATAACATTAATACGTTTCATATTTTTTTGTGAAAAATTATTTTGACATATATTTAATCTTTTAGCATCCCAGCTACTTATTTGAATAGTCTTTGTCTTCATCAAAATATGCAAAAAACTGTACAGCTACTAATAATCATCTACACTGGTGGTGGGTGGGCCTTGGTGCCAAGCAGCTACATATTTGTGTACCACATTGCAAACACAGCTATGCTGAGAGCGCTGCTTGGCACGCTCCTGGCACAGTTAACTGCAGTTAATAGAAAGATCAGTGGGAGCTTTCCAATCATGTGATCACCATGACAGCCAATCACAGCGGTCAGGAGATCATAAACCCCGCCATGCCTCCTGGCATCTGAAACCCCTTAAAGGGCCAGGAGGCGCCGGCGCCAAAGGAGTTACACAAAAGTTAAATTCACTTTGTTTCAGACTTTAGTGGAGTGAGACTATGGTTGGCAGGAGTATAAAATGTCCAAGCATCAGTAGGATTTAAAAATGACCTAGCCCATGGGCCATTATTAGTGTCATTGGAAGAAATAATGTCCCACCATTTATGTCAGTGGGAGGAATAGTCATCATCACAATGGTGTGAGAGGGAAGAATAGTGCCCCATCATTGGTTTCATTTGAAGGAATAGTAGCAAATCTTTGGTGTCAGTGGGAGGAATAGTGGCCTATCCTTGATTTCAGTGGAAGGAATAATACCCTATCATTGGTGTCAGTGGAAAGCATAGTACCCCATCGTGGATGTCAGTGTACTAATAGTGCCTTAGCATTGGTTTCAGAGGGAAAAAAAAAGAGCTGCATCCTCGGCATTAGTGGAAGGAATAGTTCCACATCATTAGTGTCAGTGGGATGAATAATATGGCAATAAAGGTTTTGTGGGGAGGAATTGTGCCCCATGTGGGCAGGAAATGTGCTCCATCATTAGTGTCAGAGGTAGGAAAAGTGCCCCAAGGACCTGCTAAGGCAAGCAAAAGGCTGCATCTGGTCCACTGGCCACAGGTTGGGGTCCACTGATCTAAACAGTTGATTTTCAATTTCAGATATTAGTATAGAAACCTTGACTTTAGCCCTTAACTCATCCAAAAGGCCCCGCATATGTAAAGCTACAAAAGACTGTTAGCGTCTGCAGATATACTACAGGAGGTGGTCAGAGATTGAGGCTGTAGGTGTGGAAAGAGACTGTGGACATGCTGTAGGAGACAGAGGTTGAAGATATGCTACAGGTACAAATGAACAATGGAGACATGTGGCAGGAGATAGAGAATGGGGAATGCTATAAGATATTTCTAGAGATCAACGTCATTATAGTTGCTTTACAAACAAATATTCTCACTACTGAATGGGATTTTTGAAGACTATATAACAAGTACCAAAGGGCTGAAGGTTGAGAACCAGGGTCAGTTTGTGATACCCATAGAATAAGATCCACTGTGTCTACTAATAATTTCATTACCACAATAAGCTACAAGAATCTCAAAACAAAGGAGCCCCCAGGGAAGCCATTTACCTTGTATGTCAGGATACTTCAGAAGCACCAGGAATCCATGTCGTAGAGTGTTACTGACAGTTTCTGATCCAGCAACAAACAGGTTAAATATTGTCTGTAACATATTCACCATACTGAAACTGGGGTTGTTTTTCTCCTTAAGAAAAAAAAAAAACAAGATATGGTTGAGACATATAATTCAATATGTATAAATATATACTTACTAATGTATCCAAACTCTTTGAACATCTTGAATTAAATATTAAAGTCCATACCTTTTCTGTACATTTTGGATAGAGTAACAACTGTTAGTTTATTTTTCTATGTGTGCCATTCAAGGGATTTCCTTTCACTTCTTGATCTATAGACACATCAGGAGGGTAGAAGAAATCTCTTCAAATGGAGATAAATCAAGAACAAGTGTCCCTATTGCAAAACATCCCCTCCTGTTCTGGTGACAGCTCACATTTTTGGATTTTCCTCATTTTCAGTCCTAGAGACAATGGTCACCAGGAAGAGGGTGAATTTCCCTATTGGAGATATGTATTGTACAGCAATAAAAAACAGGGGGTCTAAGTCCTCATTTCTCTATCCAAAACGAATAAAACATTTTGCTCCTGAATACGCGTTGAAGGTGGCAGACTCAGCATCAGCAAGATAAGTTTCATTTGCTAATTAATTAGGTCCATATTTTGCATTCCTATGCAAAATGTGAAGTGAAGGCACCCTAAGGATTACACATAATGGGTTATTGCCTTTAAAGTACCCACTATCCATACTTCCTGAAAACATGGACAACTGCTAACTACAAAGCGCATATTTTTTTTATTGTTTCTGCTAGTTACTGTTCTGTGGTTTTATTGGTGATACCTATTGGTGTTTGATGAGGAAACAGTCTATGAAATCTCTAGGTGAGTTTTGATCCAGTGTCTTATTGTTCTTTTCCACTCTTTGTGTGACCCTGAGGGTACGGGGGACTCTGATGAGGACCATAATTTAAGAGGGGACTTTGATGGGGCATTTTTTTTTTTTCAAGCTGAAAATATTTGGAAAACATATGATGTGGCCATTATACTGAAAATTTTGGAGACACCTGTATTAAGACAATGGGGGAATTAATAAAAAAAGTGTCCATAGCAACCAACAAGCTTCTATAGTTTATTTTTTCCATAAAACGTTTGAGACTCTTTTTATTAATTCCCTCCCACACTGTGCCTATAGATATCACATTATAGGAAACAACTTTTTATGATCTAGTCATCAGTCAGAATTTTTTTTTTATTCTAGTAGAATTATAATAATCTCCTCAAACGTATGTACACACCCCCAAATCTGACCTATCTTTTATTGTATTTCACTTTTTTTTAATAGAATAAATAGACACCTTGTTGTAAGTAAAGATATCATACTACTTGATGCACTATAACATTAATACATTTCATTTTTTTTTTGTGAAAAATTATTTTGACAGATATTTAATCTTTTAGCATCCCAGCCAGTGTTGCCAACCGCCAGTAAATTTTCTGACAGTTTGTAAAAATCTGTGATTTTTACAACTGTCTATAAATATCAGGGCCTGATAGTTTGTCATGCTGCGCTGACTTTTTAAGTGTAAACTGGGCAAACTACATGATATGGGTATTGTCAGTGTTTCCATGTTGTGTTTAAATATCAGCTGTCTTAGTTTTTAATAGGAGTTCAGTTATTTTTCAGGTTGCCAGTAAAAAATGTGCTCCACCAGTAAATTTTCCATGTTTTGCCAGTAAAAAACGTTGCGGGAGGTTGGCAACACTGATCCCAGCTACTTATTTGACTAGTCTTTGTCTTCATCAAAATATGCAAAAAACTGTACAGCTACTAATAATCATCTACACTGGTGGTGGGTGGGCCTTGGTGCCAAGCAGCCACATATTTGTGTTCCACATTGCAAACACAGCTGTGCTGAGAGCGCTGCTTGGCACGCTCCTGGCACAGTTAACTGCAGCTAATAGAAAGGTCAGTAGGAGCTTTCCAATCATGTGACCGCCATGACAGCCAATCACAGCGGTCAGGAGATCATAAACCCTGCCATGCCTCCTGGCATCTGAAACCCCTTAAAGGGCCAGAAGGCGCCGGCGCCAAGGCGTTACACAAAGGTTAAATTCACTTTGTTTCAGACTTTAGTGGAGTGAGACTATGGTTGGCAGGAGTGCTAACTACAAACCGCATATTTTTTTTATTGTTTCTGCTAGTTACTGTTCTGTGGTTTTATTGGTGATACCTGTTGGTGTTTGATGAGGAAGCAGTCTATGAAATCTCTAGGTGAGTTTTGATCCAGTGTCTTATTGTTCTTTTCCACTCTTTGTGTGACAAAGTCCAGCATACGAGCCAGGTGTTGATGTATCCGTTTGTGAGGTCCTGGAATATACTTCATTATCCCGGGAAGAAGAACCTGCAGCTAAGAAGGCACACATAGGTATAACCTACAAAAGCAATGTGCATAAATTCATAATCTATGTCCTATCATCATATTATTGCAAGTTCAACATTTCCACTGGAATATGTCACGGGGCTGGACTAAAAAAATATTTCCTGCAGACACTTCTAAACCAATCTGCCTCTGGTGCTGGTGGTCATGGGACTCGATGACAGAGCGCTGATCACTGATCATGTGATCTCAACAGAAATGTCTGACTAAATGACTAACACGGATCCATTGTGGGGATAGGGTGACCACAGTGACATTTGGTTTTGTGACCAGCATAAAATGAGCCTGTTCCTGCAAGAAAGGTACATTTTATACTCTTCTGTTGTAATTTATTAGTTTAACGTGCTTTTAGAGAAGAGGATGACAGCAAGGTGGCTTAATGTTTAGCAAGTATACCTTACAGCACTGGGATTCTTAGTTGGAATCTTGACCAGGACACTATCTGTATGGATGTTGCATGTTCTCCCTGTGTTTGGTTGGGTTTCCTCTAGGTACTCCCGTTTTCTTTTCAAATTCCAAAGACATGCTAGTATGTTAATTGGCTGCTGTCTGAATTGTGCCTAGTGTCTGTGTACAACTATGCAGATGCGTTATCACATTCTGTATGCTGGCCCTAAATCCAAGTAATGGAGGAGGGTTAAGGAAAGACCTGTTCACCTGCCTCCAGGGGCGTAACGATAGGGGTTGCAGGGGTTGCAGGGGTTGCAATTGCAACCGGGCCCCATGGTCCAGGGGGCCCATGTGCCTCCCTTGTACACCTGAATAGCAGGGATGGCGGGGGTGGCATTTAGAGGACCCAATCTCCTCCATTTTCCTCTATCCAGTCTTCTGCTGTTCCCAGGGCCCCTGTGTGCTTCCCTGGTCACCCTTAGGCCTGCTGCAGAACTTGTGAAAGGGCCCCACTGCAGTACCGTAATAAAGGGACCCACAATGGGAGTAAAGGGCCCCAGGATCAGTGGGAAGAGGGAAGGGCCCTGGCCAGGGGTCAGGGGGCCCTTCATAATTTCTTGCACCGGGGCCCTGAAGGTTCTAGTTACTCCTCTGCCTGCCTCTATAAAAATTTGCAAAGAATGTTCTATGAAAAAAGCTCTCAAGAGTATTACACATGGTGCCCAGAAAGCTGGTCCATAGAATCGCAGATAGATGGATACAAATGTTTTTGATCTACGAATACATACATAAAGGAGACGAAGTGAAGTGATATCTATCCAATAGGACACATGGCAAAGAATAACAAAATCTGACAAAAGTTTTAACCATTCCAGAGATACCAGACCCAGCACATTGGGTGCAGTCTTCTCAGCAAATGGTGATGGATCTAGTCACCAATTGAAGGTCTTCATTAGAGGCTTATGCCAGATGGGTGGCAGGGCCCAATGGGTTGAATTATGGCTTACAGACACACTCTAAATAATAAGTGGCATGCTGGAGAAAATGACTTAACTATCCTTTTTTCTGTTCCACTGTTGTACATATTATTAAACATTGCCCCCTTTCCCCTTTATTAACAAACTACAGTAAGGGCACTTTCACACTGGGGGCGGTGGGGTGGTAGCGGTAAATCCCTGCTAGTTTCAGCGTCGATTTACTGCTGCTATAGTGGCGCTACGGCGGTGGCAGCAGTTCGCTTTTAACCCCACACAAGGGGGTTAAAAGTGCCGGCACTCCGCACATCCGAGGCGGTGTGCAGCCGCTTCATTAGCGCTGCCCCATTGTTTTTAAAGGGCAAGGGCGGTGGAGGAGCAGTATATCACCGCTCACCGCAAAGATGCTGCTTGCAGGACTTTTTGTAACGTCCTGCAAGGGCACCGCCCCAGTGTGAAAGCACTCCGGCTTTCACATTGGGGTGGATGGGGAGGGATTTTTGAGGCACTTTACAGGGGCTATTTTTAGCTGTGCTGTCACTCATTCATAAATACCTTGTCACAAGACAAATAAAGTTCATAACAAGGTGTGTTTTCATAGTTATTTATCAATACAATGCTTTAGAATACTAACATTTTAATTCCACCTACCTGCCCACAGGTGCTGCTCATATCCCTTGCCCACACATTAAGTATACTTAAGAGAATACTGTAGTCTTTGTCATCATATTCAAATCGATCTCCAAAGACTATGGAGCAGATGACATTGGAAACGCACTTAGCCAAAATCCTAGTCGGGTCTATGGATTTACCTGCAGATATGGATATGTAAGCATGAGATTTGATTGATTTATGTGATTGGTTTGGCAGAATGTGCCCAGTGGTTCACTCTAGTTGTCACAATAGATAAAAGGCAATGACTTGAATAGGAAGATGGTAATACGTTACCCAGCACAACAAATAGAAGGTAATACCTGCATAGTAAGGTAAGAATATTTTACCCAGCACAACAAATAGAAGGCAATACCTGTATTAGAAGATGGTATATTACCCAGCACTAGGTTTGGTTCACGCCAGAACTCTTGAACATCGCAAAGGTTCGGACTCAAATTCCAAACCCCATTGAAGTCTATGGGACCCGAACTTGAAAAATCATTTTGAAGGCTTATATGCAAGTTGTTGGCCATAAAATGGGTATGGGGGCTGGATACTGCCCTGGGGGTCATTTATCATGCAAACATTTTTTTTTTTTTACAGGAGCAGTGATTTAATGATGCTTAAAGTGAAGCAATAAAAATGAAAAAAATCCTTTAACTATAGTGCCTGGGGGTCTCTTAGTCTGCCTGTAAAGTGGCACATCTGTACCCTATATAGAAACTGCTGCAGCAAAACTGACATTTATAAAGAAAAAAATTACATTTAAATTGCCGGCAATACAATACCATTTCCAGCAATACAATAATGTTTAAAATATAAAAACGGCGTGGGGTCCCCCCAATCCATACAGGGAAACCCCATGCCAAAATCCATACCAGACACTTATACCAACATGCAGCCCAGCAGGTTAGGAAACCCTACCAGGCCACATGCCCTCAACATGGGGGGGTGCTTTGGGACGAGGGCCAGTGTAGATCCATCAACAATCACGATGCCTGCCGCAGTGTTTGACCCAAAAAGAAAAAACACTCCACCCACGCCGAAGAGTAACCGCTGAATGCCTGCTCTGCTACTTGACAGTTTTTAAATAAGTAAGGTGCTGGCTACCTGCTGATGTCACCTGGTGGCACTGTCCCCTTGGGACATCCCCAACTGAACATCCCGCCGAGTGCCCCACAAATTCAAGTGTTCGCCAAATGGACCCAACTCTACCCAGTACAAAAAATTGAAGGCTATAGCCTGTGTCAGAAAATTGTGATATGTTACACAGCACAACAGGTGAAAGGCAATAAACTGCATAAGAAGATAGTGAAATGTTACTTAGTAGCATAGTAGATGGAAGGTAAAGACCTGTATAAGAGAGTGTATATGTTACATAACATACTAGATGGAAAGGAATAAGCCATGTAAAAACATAGTGATAGGTTACCCAGCAAAATAGAAGGAAGACCTGCATAAGAAGACCATTAAAACTAGGCTAGTCCTAGTTAAGACGGCAATCACAGAAAAATCTTTACTTTGAAAAATATCCCTCTATAAATAACATTATTTTTATTAAAAAGGCATATTTTCACATGCTACAAACCCCCTGGGGAAGGCCTTATCATGGAAACATTTGACGTCATTCAGAAAAATACAACTTGGATGTTAACTAAGGTTTTCCTTCAGAAATCATTGTGCAGGTTTACTGAAACCTTAGACCTTGTGTTGATGGGTCAAAACAGTGTTTTTCAGGTGCATTCATCGGATTTGATATCAGTTTAAGAGGTTTACAAAATCATGCAGAGTTTGTTGACTGCATTTGTCCTGCAGCTGACCTCATTTTGGCCTGCATTTGCACTCCTTCAAAGCTGCATCAACCTGCACCAAATTTCTTTGGCATCATCATTGATTTGTATGGGGTGAGGAGCCAAATCAAAGAAAAGCCTTCTGATAAAAGCCCTTAGCTAGATAACCAATCCCACATTATGTCACCAGCTTGTTGTAATAGGACTACCTGAAGTGGGTTGCCACGGATAAATACATAACAACCCTATAAATTATTGGGTGCAAAAAATGTTCCATTACTAAAAAAAATATGAAAGAAAACAGCTACAACCAGTTGTTTTATATGAA
Source organism: Glandirana rugosa (assembly GCA_018402905.1). Taxonomy (NCBI): domain Eukaryota; kingdom Metazoa; phylum Chordata; class Amphibia; order Anura; family Ranidae; genus Glandirana; species Glandirana rugosa. The sequence continues at coordinate 780,660 of BLSH010299630.1, read as the reverse complement.
ATATTTTATTTATTTATTCTAATGATAAAAGAAAAACACAAAAAGGTATACCCTTTAAAAAAAACCTTCTACTATGGCCCTGTATTTCTTCAAAATAACACATAAACATCCTAAGCAATTTAATAATATAAAAATGTGTAGACAATTTTCATTTAAGCTTCTATAACCAACAGTATACTGTATTTATTATATGTTTCCATATAAATTTTATGCAAATTATCCTCCTAAGAAAGAATATCCATCAGGTTGTGACAATTTGTTAGCATCCCACTCAGTGTAAGGCTAGGCTGGAAGAAAGAAAGCTTTAGCAAGATACAAAATACAACAAGGATCTTCCACAAAGGACTATTCCAAAGTTAGAAACACTGTTGATCCACATATGGCATATTTAAAAGTGATCCAAAGTTGATCCAAAATTGCCCTGGTGGATTTACCCCAAGTTAGACTTTCCATTAAAATTATCATGTAGACACACACTAGGAACTACAACGTATGGGATCACGAACAGTAATGCCATTATGTAGAAATGTATGCACTTGTAATGAATGAATGAATGAAGGTTAATCATTGGCTTAAAGATAGTTTTGTAGGTCAGAGTGGTAGACTAAAGAGTCTCTTAGGAGTACTTGACACTCCAAATGCTTACAGTATATATCTTAAAGTGGATTTATCCTGTAATATAAAGTGTGCCAAATATATAGCACATCCTCCTGTAATTTCACAGGGACCACAAAGACAAAGCATAAAGGATTACCCACCACATATGGCAACTGGAACCCATAGATAGAGATGGCAATAAATTGTATTCATAAAGTAAGTCACTCACTGTACCAAAGCCTCAATGAAGAGAACATTCTTCCAAAGTAGTAACACACAGTCCATCCTTATATTTAAAGTGTAGAACACACTGCTATGCTGATCCTGTAGGGGTGTCTTTTACACTTTTGAATATAAAGATGGACTCCACTATAAGGTTATTATTTATCCATGGAAGTTTACTTTAAGTAGTATTATTACAATAAGTTGGTGACTGAAAGTTAATCTACTGTGGGCTCCGGATAATATAATTATATGGCTTGCAGGTTTTTCCAAGGCTCACTTTAAAATGAGGATAAAAAGACAAATACCATGGGCGGCTGTATACCTTTGTAAGATTGTAGTTCTGCTACTAGACATCGAGCTTCTTCCTGGATTCTTTCTTCAATACTTCTTTTGCCCATTCCAAAATCTCTAAGACTCATGAGAGTGAATCGCCGAAGGCTCTTCCAAGTTTCCCCATTGCTAAAACCCACACCTAAGAAACAATGACTATATTAAGGATACAGTATATTAAGGGTATTAAAGTTGGTTTTCAGTCTAAATATGAAATATAAAAACTTATTCCACTGCAATCCCCTTTAACAAATCTAAACTAAGGGTTTTATTTTAAAAAAAATCACTTAAAAGCCCCAGTTACTCTCCCAAATTCATAGATGTGTCTATGGTATGCTCTATGTCTTTTCTCTGTAATATAGTTCCAGTTTCCTGATCATTTTATTGGAAATTTTAGTCTGTCACCATCCTGATGATAGATGCCAGAGTAGTAAAAGTTAAGTAGATTAAGTAGTATAAATTGTATACTCATTATACAGATTGGGTATATTAAGGCAAAAGTGCATGAAACCCCACCCCCTCCAAAATCGCATCCCTATGTCCCCCTTAACAATCCCACCTCACAATCAGACCTCCACAACCCCACCCCTGCACCACTACTGTATAATAACTTATTCATCCACAATCCCATCCCACAATCCCCTCCCACTGGACAAATGCAGAACGAAAAATGTGTCTAGTTTCATTTCAGATATATTTGTTATGTTACTAAATTTGTTTGGTTGATTTGTTCCAGAATTTGTTTAGTGTCATTCCATTTCATTTAATTTTGTTTAGTTTATTCATTTTCTAACGAAATCCAAATTTTCAAAACGATTCGAATTGGTCGAAAAATGATCAACCAATTTGAATTTTGTGTGAAGAATAGCTGGTTGTTAAGGAGAGGGCTGGGAAGCCGGCCACTGTGTTCTTAACAATCGATGACTCATCAGCTGTCAGCGGGCTTCCCCACTGAGAGCTGAAATGTAAGCATAAAGAAGGCTGGGAATAGAAAAGTAAGAAAAAAAGTAACATGGGGTCCCTCCCCAATCCATACCAGGCCCTTTGGGGAACCCATGCCAAAATTTTTTAAAAACGGAATGGGGTCCCCCCAAATTCCGTACCAGTCCCTTATCCAAGCATGCAGTCCAGTAGGTCAGGAAAGGGGGGGACAAGCGAGTGCCCCCCCTCCTGAACAATTCCAGGTCACATGCCAGACCACATGCCTTCAACATGGGGGGATGCTTTGGGGCAGAAAGGCTGTCCCCACCTCAAAGCACTTTGTTCCCATGTTGATGAGGACAAGGACCTCTTTCCCACAATGCCACAATTCCAGGTCATGCTGGGTCAGTGACTTCGCAAGGGATCAGGGTTGCCCGCTGATGTCATCAGGGGACTCCACCTCTTACCTATTTGAGGAATGTCAGACGGAGGAGAAGAAAGTCGGTGGGGAGCCTTCAATGAGGCCGAAGGCTTTGTCTTCCTTTTTTCTAGGTCTGGTGGTGGTGGCGGGCAGCGTGATTGAGGATGGATCTACATCAGGGACATTGTTTTTTATTTTTTAATAAAGGAAATGTCAAAAACGTGTGTACTGTCTTTATTTACTTTATACACTTTTTTGGTGAATGGGTAGGGGGCTATGTACACCTTATTTATTCACATGGGGGGGGCGGAATCTGGGGGCCCCTTTGTTAAAGGAAGCTTCCAGATTCCAATAAGCCTCCCTCCCGCAGACCCTCACAACCACCACCCAGAGTTGTGGGGAAGAGGCCCTTGTCCCCATCAACATGGGGACATGGTAATTTGGGGTGGGGGGTAGAGCCTCCCCTGCCCTAAGGCACCCCCTTATGTTGAGGGCATGTGGCCTGGTATGGTGCGGGGGGGGGGGGTGTTCACTCGATCCCCCTTTCCTGACTTGCTGGGCTAGATGGATTTTGGGGATTCCACGTCTTTTTTGGGGGGTTTTGTCATGTGGTTCCCCTTAGAATCCACACCAAACCCGGAGGGCCTGGTGTGGATTGGGAGAGACCTCATGCTGTTATTTTCAGACTTTTCAATTGTCCTCATTTTTTTTGCTTACATTTCAGTTTTCAGCGGGAAAGCCCACTGACAGCTGATGAGTCATCGGTTGTTAAGGACGCAAGCTTCCCGACCCTCTCAATAACAAGCTATTCTTCACCTAAATTTGAATTGGTCGTTAATTTTTCGACTGATCCGACTTTGAATCGTTCTGAAAATTTGGAATTCATTAGGAAAAAGTGAATGTGTGCACACTAACAATTGCTGAGAGAATGGAGAAGTATTTTGACAAAAGAGATTTACAAAGTCTTATTTCTAGCATTTTTTTGTTTTAGTTACAATTTAAAGCTGAATTCCAGGAATTCAGGCACTTTTTAAAATCTGCTGGGTTACTATGTGTTAAGTCCAATGAGGTGCATGCCACCTCTAGACCTATCTGTTTACTTTAAAACTGACAGTTTTACTGAGAGCTGAGAGTACAACTATCTGACATGAGAGGTGCTTCTTTCTCAAACACAGAAGCTGCTTAGCCTGCCCCTGTCCTCTGCTGTCCATTAAGAGAAGTCTTTGTGTTTCATCAATGGGTTCACATAATAAAAAGTGCTCTGTGACTGGGCAAGAGGAGAGGAGGGATGGGCATAGTGATTCTGCAACTGCAATAGCTGATTCCCAAAGGTCCGAAATCGCAGCACCGGAGGTATAGTTATAGCTGACCCAGTTTTCAGTAAAAATGTAAATTGTAAATTAAAGAGATGAGAACAAAAGGTGGCGTGCATATCATTGCACTTAACCCATAGCAAGCTAACACATTTTAGAAAGTACTGGAGTTCAGCTTTAATACTAGTGCAAGATAATTACACTTTTGTTTTTGAGAAATAAACTTACCAGCCCCAGATACAACATCATCAACTGTTGCAAGATTTCCCCGGTCAGCAAATTCATCTGCATGGTCAACAAGAGCTTCTTTTACTGCCTCATATCCACACAACATGATCACTGGTTTAGATCCAAAATAAAGCGTATAGACTGAACCATACTTTTGGCCAAGCTGAAGAAAATGACAAAGGTGTCCAATCAATGATACTAAAATAACAAAACTATACAAATATAATCAAATACTATCTCACCATGTGAGGGTATAGACTACAATCCTCATCCATACCAAAGTATGCAAATGTATTCTACATAAAGTGCATTTAAGCCACCAAATCTAAGGGCTGGTATACTGCAATATTTTACATTTTTTTTTAGGGTTTAAAGACTCTGAACACACAGTTAAATACACAGATAAAATGGAAATATGGGGGGTGATTGTTGGACAGATTGAGGTAGAGAATGAGGGTATGAGAGACACCGCCTACCACTAACCACTAGCTGAACAGGTGGAGAGGAATGTGAATGGCCCCAGCCTTAAATTCCTTCTAAGCCAGGCCTCTGATGCATTTCACCCTGCCCATTGAGGCTTAGTCATTGAGAACTTATATGACTATGCCCCAGTGAGCAGGCCAAAATGCAGGCTAAGGCCATTCACATTCATCTCCACCTGTTCAGCTAGTGGTGTACAGTGTTTCTCATTCCCTCATGCTTCACTGCTTTCTGGATTAATCATAAGACAGCCTGCACCCCTACATTGCTGTGAGACACAGGGTTTTTTTTTTTTTACCAGCAGAGCACCTTGAGTGGAACTATAATTAGTTACAAGGTACTGTGAGATTTGGGTAGGGTTTCAGAGGGAGACACTCTGGATAAATCCTGTAGGTAAGCATTGGAGGGAGAGATAGGGAACTAGAGAGTAGGAGGTCTTGGTAGGAGCAGAGAGGAGAATTTGGGTGATATATTGAGACAAGATCGGTTATGTAACTCGGGGAAAAGCTGTGAATGGCTTTGAAAATTGTTAATGTTTTGAATGTTATTTGTTGCTCAATTGGAAGCCAGTGGAGGGATTGGCAGAGAGGGGTGGTAGACTCTGTGATTGGTAAGGTAGAGAAGTCTGGCAGCAGAATTCATGATATACTGGAGGGGAGATAACCTATGTAGAGATAGGTTTATGAAAAGAAAGTTGCGATAGTCAATGTGAGAGGTAACAAGGGAATAAATTGGTAGCTTGGTGGTTTAATTGGATAAAAAGGAGCATATTTTAGAGATGTTATGGATGTAAAGTTTATACAATTTAGATGGTGATTGTATTCGGCGCTGAAAGGACAGGTCAGATTCCAGGGTTACACCTAGCACCTTGGCATGAGGGGTGGAACTTATTCTTGTATTATTGACCTAGATGTCAGGGAAAAGGTCATGGACAGGGGGGAATAGTATGAACTCGGCTTTAGAAAGCTTTAATTTGAAAAAGTGGTGTGATATCCATATTGATATGAATTAGTAATGCAAGAGGAGACTGGAGTACCGTGTGGAGTACAGAGATAGATTTGGGTGTCATCAACATAGAGACAGTACTGGAAGTCAATTGACTAGGGCAGTGATGGCGAACCTTGGCACCCCAGATGTTTTGGAACTACATTTCCCATGATGCTCAACTACACTGCAAAGTGCATGAGCATCATGGGAAATGTAGTTCCAAAACATCTGGAGTGCCAAGGTTAGCCATCACTGGACTAGGGGAAGAAGAGTAGATAGAGAAGAGAAGGAGTCAAAGAACAGAGCCTTGGGGGATGCCTACAGAAAGAGGAAATGGAAAGAAGGAGACAGAGTTGTAGTTAACACTGAAGAAATGCTGTGATATGTAGGAGGAGAATCAGGAAAGAGCAGAGTGGAGTTTATTGAGGAGGAGCGAATGGTCAACAGTATCAAAAGCAGCAGAAAGTTCTAGTAGCACGCCTATGGAGTATTGGCTGTTGGATTCATCAGTTAGTATATCATTGGTTTTAGTAAGGCAGGTTTTGTGGAGTGCTGCCAGTAAAGGCCAGACTGTAAGGGGCAGAGAAGTTTATTGTCAGTGAGAAAAGAGCTCATTCAGTTGAAGACTAAGCATTCTAATAGTTTAGAGGTAAATAAGAACAAGGAGATGGGTCTTGAGCTATTCAGGCTGTTGGTATCCAATGAGGGCTTTTTTTAAGTATGACATGCTTTAGAGGAGAGGGGAAGGTTTCAGTAGACAGGGAGAGATTGAAGACGCAAGTGAGAGACTAACTAAACAAAGAAAGGGAAGGTACAAACCATTAGTGCATTATCCGAGTAAAAACTGAATTTATTGATAAAAAAACCCCCAATATAATGCATACTCTCAAAGATGTATACGTATACAGCAAGTACATAGAGGGATGACATGAGGTAGAACATCCAAGTGTTTCTACAACCTCACATATGCACGCCAACGTGTTTCGGGGGATGTGCCCTTTCTTCAGAGCTGTGCTTACCATGTGAGTGAGAGAGAGCATAGGATAGAGAAAATGGGTGACTGTAGTAGTTGCAAGGGAACAGGGTCCAGAGGACAAGTGGCTAGATGGATATCTGAGAAAGGTTTGGTAACTTAGTAGCAAGGTGAAAAGAGGAAGCAATTGAATGTGCTCTTAGACAGGGTATGTTAAGTGCAGAAGTGTATCTGTACTGTGGGGGTGTCTTCATGAATTGCATCAACCTTGTTTTTTAAGTGATTGGCAATGTCCTGGACAGTGAGTGAGATAGTGGGTGGAGGTGAAGGACGACAAAATATAAAGAGAGTACATGAGAAAGTATTAATGAGAGTGATGAATAGAGATGGGCTGAACACCCCTTAGTTCAGTTTGCGCCAGAAATCTTGAACGCTGCAAAAGTTCAGACCCGAACGATGAACCCCATTGAAGTCTTCCTTCTGGGGGGTTAAAAGCACCCCACTAGCGGTACCAAAATGCCCCTTAAACAGCGGTAAAGCGCCGTTAAAACTAGCGGCGCTTTACTGCTAAGGCTAGGACAGCCCCAGCGTGAAAGGGGTCTAAAGAAAAAAAGTTACATTCAAATTGATTTTTCCTGCAAGCTTTTTTTATTTAGTAAACAACAGCTTGGGGAGGCAGTCTGCATGATGAGTCCACATTTTAGTGCACTCAGAACAAGATTAGAGATTTTTTATTGATAAATTCTGGCGTCTCTTTGGATGGGAATGATAACGTTTTGCACCACAGTGAGCAAGCCTTATGTGAAGAAGCCAAATTATAGTATACTCAGGCCAAGATTAACAATTTTTTATTGATAAAGTCTGATGTCTCTTTCGCAGAAGTAACAGGTGCTGAAAAATTCGGCTTTTGCTGTTGGTGGTGCCTTCACACCATAACCCTAAAGAGGTACTAATGAATGCAAGAATTTGCCTTGCTGTAAAAAAATTAAATTTGATACCTTCACCCTTTAATCTTCTAGAGGTACTCTTGATGAAACAAGGGATTGGCCTTGTTGTAAAGAAATTACATTTGATGCCCCTGTCAATCAGGTGTAGAAAATTGGTTCTTGGGTGTTAAATTGTGCCCATAAAACCTATACCAAAGAAATACTTCAAGATAAATTCAATAGCCACAAAGCTAGACAGCTTAGACAGATACCAATAGCATTTAATCAACGACATCGGCATTAGGGGCTTGATAGCTCCTGCAAATCCAGGACTGATTCATTTTTACAAATGTCAGTGGACTGACACACTCTTTTATCCATCACAAAACCTCTGGCAGCACTGATTGCCCATTTGGAAAGCACGCTGGATGCAGGGAAGCTCAGCAGCTCAATTGCATGCTGAACAAGTTCTGGCCAGCGGTCTATTCTCATGACCCAGAAACCCAGTGGATCTTCTACTGGAAAGCTCTCCATGTCTGTTTTCTCCCGAGATAATCTTCCACCATATGATGCAGACACTGGCGATGGGATGTGGAAGCTGACAGCCCTGGGCGCCGAGGACTAAAACAATTTTGAAATGCATCACTGAGGCAGTCCCCTTCTCCACCGCTCCTCCTTTGACCAACAGAAGCCTCAAAACAGGCCTATACATGAGATTGTAACCTACCAAAGTCTGTAAAGGCGTTACATAAACTCCTCTTTAAGGTGCCCTCAAGATATTTCATCCTGTGCTCCCTCTGCGAGGGCTGGGTGAGTTCTGAGACTTACCCCTTGTAACAATGGTCAAGGAGGGTTGCCAACCAATAATGATCCTTATCCTTGATGCCATGTATTCTTGGGTCCTTTTGCAGGCTTTGAAGAATAAGGGAGCCCATGCACCACAAGTTTGCGGAGGCATGAGAAGCAGAATCCTCTTGATCACTGAGGATTACTGTATCTGGAACTGCCTCCTCCCATATACTACTCCCAAGGTTTCTGCGGACTGAAAATCCTCTCTTAGGCTGCATTCACACCTAGGCGACATGTTTTTGAAGCTTTTTGTCACGCGTTTTGTAGCTCGACATCGGACGTTTGCAAACGCTGATGTCACGCTAATACGCACTTTTGACACTTTTATACTGATTCTATGGCAATAGAGAAGTATCAGAAAGGCCGGAATATGCCCGATTCACGCAACAAAAATACCTCCAGGAGTAGTTTGAGCGTAGGGCGTTTGGCTTCAGGCGTTTTTGAGTGGAGATGTGAACCATCTCCATAGAGAATCATTGATTTTTTTGTGCAAGAAATGCACCGCTGGCCACAAATGTCGTTTTTAGAATATATATATATTTTTTTAAACCAGTAATGTAGACTTTTTTTTTTATTTTTTGTGCAAGAAATGCACCGCTGGCCGCAAATGTAGTTTTTAGAATTTATTTTTTTTTAAACCAGCAATGTAAATGCACTTTTTAATTTTGTGCAAGAAACAATAATCTTTCCCTTTAAGCAACAGCAGGAACCTCTCCCTATAGAACTAGGAGATGATTTTAGAATAATAATCTGTCCCTTAAAGCAACAGCTGGAACCTTTCCCTATAGAACTTGGAGATGATTTTAGAACAATAATCTGTCCCTCTAAGCAGTAGACTCTACCTAGTCCAGTCAGATCGTTCTGTGCAGCAGGATGAGGTCTGCAATCTGTCCCTCAAAGCAGCAGTACTAGTAATCTCTACCTAGTCCACAATCAGATCGTTCAGAAATGCAGGATGAGATGTTATATAATATCTGCAATCTGTCCCCCACAGAGCTAGCAGCATCCTCTCCCTAAACTAGCCTGAGAGCATATGACATGCAGCACGGTGACTCCAGCCCCATATAGAGGCTGGGTCACATGATGCACTGGCCAATCACAGCCATGCCATTAGTAGGCATGGCTGTGATGGCTTCTAAGGGAAAACCAGTGAGACACTTGTTTGATTGGCTGCCCTTGGCAGCTATTCAACACGTAGAATCAAATACCAGAACCCCGAACTCAAAGCCAAACTTTTTTTGAAAAGTCCGGGTCCGGGTCCTGGACACCCCAAAGTTCGGTACGGTTTTTTCCCCCTCCGGCGTTTTGTAGCTTCATGCTTCAGGCATATTTGAGGTACAAAACGCTCAGGTGTGAATGGACCCTTAAGGTTTGATGTATGTCTTCCTCTGCTTCTATGCCTCCAAAACTGCCAGAATCCTGCTCCTCCTCCTCCTCCTCCTCCTTCCTCTCCACTTGTGTGTTCTGTGGTGTTGCACGAATGGTGTCTTCATAAAGTGGGCCTTGAGAGCAAAGGAATTCCTCCTCTTCCTCCCACTGCTCTGCCACGAATGCCCTGTCCATAATGCCATTCAGAGTATTCTCCAGCAGGAACACAACAGAGATTGTGTCACTTATGCATGCATTGTTACAGCTCACTATCCTTGTCGCCTCCTCTACTGGTGACAGTACAGTGCATGCATCCTTTATCAGCAACCACTGACATGGCGAAAAAAGGTGCCCTGAGCCTGTCCTTGCACCATACTCAAACCGGTACTAATTGATGGCTCTCCGCTGCATGTGCAGCTGCTTCAGCTTTGTGAAAGTTGAGTTCTCCCTGGTGGACATATCACAAATCAGGCCCGCTGACCGCCTTGCCCAATGATGCCAAAATATTGCCTTCCATGTGATGGTAAAGAGCTGGAATGGCCTTACATTGAAAAGAAATAGTGACTGAGAACCTGCCATTGTGGTACAGCACATTCTGCAAATTCACAGAAGGGGGCAAAATCCACCAGACTGAAAGGCAGGAGTTGTAAAGCCAGGAATTTGGACAAGCTGGAATTTAGATGCTGGGCATCTGGGTGGCAGGGAGTGTAGTTTTTTGTTTTGCTGCATCAGTTGGGGCAGAGAAATTTGCCTGCTACACTCTACATATGGTGGTGTGCTGCTGGCAGAGATGTTGCAAGGACCTGTGACACCCTTTGCAATGCATTAATCCCTGTCAATGGAGACTGTTGAGAGGTCATAAGTAGAGTTTATCAAACCTCTGGAAGTTCGGGTTCGGCAGGTTTGGGAAAAAGTCCGGGTTCGGGACCGAACTTGACCCGAACTTTATCCCGGACCCCATTGAAATCAATGGGGACCCGAACTTTTAGGCACAAAAATGGCTGTAACAAGTCCTGACAAGTCCTAGAGGTCTGCAAAAGGAAGGAAAATTGGGGTAAGAGTCGGACAAGTGCCCTACAAAGAAATGAGGATAGGGAAAAAACTTAAAATAATTTTTAAGCTAAAATCACATAAAAAAATAAAAAATGGAGGTGGATGTGGAGTTGGAGGGTGAGGAGGCGGTGGAAGTGGCGGTGGAGAAGGAGGAGGTAGCCAACACTGTTTTTTTTATTTTTGTGCAATAAATGCACCGCTGGCCTCAAATGTAGTTTTTGGAATATTTTTTTTTTTAAACCAGCAATGTACACATTTTTTTTATTTTTGTGCAAGAAATGCACCACTGGTCGCAAATGTAGTTTTTGGAATATTTTTTTTTTTAAACCAGCAATGTACACATTTTTTTTATTTTTGTGCAAGAAATGCACCGCTGGCCACAAATGTCGTTTTTAGAATATATATATATATTTTTAAACCAGTAATGTAGACTTTTTTTTTTATTTTTTGTGCAAGGAATGCACCGCTGGCCGCAAATGTAGTTTTTAGAATTTTTTTTTTTAACCACTTCAGCCCCGGAAGGATTTCCAGCTTTAGGACCGGAGCCCTTTTTGCGATTCGCGCTGCGTCGCTTTAACTGACAATTGCGCGGTCGTGCGACGTTGTACCCAAACGAAATTCGCGTCCTTTTTTCCCACAAATAGAGCTTTCTTTTGTTGGTATTTGATCACTGCTGTGTCATTTCTGATCGCCGCAATAAACAAAAGAAGAGCAACAATTTTGCAAAAAAATCCAAATTTCTTACTTTTTCCTAAAATACAAATCCAAAAAAAAAATATAAAAAAACATTTTTTTCACCGTTTTTGGCCGATTTATATTCTTCCTCATATTTGCGATAAAAAAAATCGCAATCGGCGTTTATTGATTGGTTTGCGCAAAAGTGGTCGCGTTTACGGATGATGAGAATTCATTTTTGGGGTTTTTAATTTTTTTTTATTTTTTACTAATAATGGCGGCGATCTGCGATTTATTGCAGTACTGCGATATTTCAGCGGACATGTCGGACCATTTTGACACTTTTTTGGGACCATTGGCATTTATACAGTGATCAGTGCTATAAAAATGCACTGATTACTGTGTAAATGCCATTGGCAGTGAAGGGGTTAACCTGCAGGGGGCGCTCTAAGAGTAAACTATGTTCCCTGGGCGTGTTCTAACTGTATGGGGGCTTGCCTAGCTGGGGAAGGGAAGTGGTCACAGCCTTCACGTAAAGGAAAGCTGTGATCACAGCCCTTCCCCCTCACACAGAGCGGAGGTCCGTGTTTACATACACGGACCTCCGCTCACTCGCTCCGGGGGGGCCATCACGGGTAGCCGGCTGCAATCGAAGCCACCGCATCCGCTCCCTGGCCTCCCCTGGACACAGTGAGCGCGCGGGCGCGCCTCCGGCGGCGCGCGCGCGCTCACTAAACTCGTTCCCGCAGCCGCCGTCGTATGACCAGCCGTCGAAACCAGCAATGTAAATGCACTTTTTAATTTTGTGCAAGAAACAATAATCTGTCCCTTTAAGCAACAGCAGGAACTAGGAGATGATTTTAGAACAATAATCTGTCCCTCTAAGCAACAGCTGGAAGAACCTTTCCCTATAGAACTTGGAGATGATTTAAGAACAATAATCTGTCCCTCTAAGCAACAGCTGGAAGAACCTTTCCCTATAGAACTAGGAGATGATTTTAGAACAATAATTTGTCCCTCTAAGCAACAGCTGGAAGAACCTTTCCCTATAGAACTTGGAGATGATTTTAGAACAATAATCTGTCCCTCTAAGCAACAGCTGGAAGAACCTTTCCTTATAGAACTTGGAGATGATTTTAGAACAATATTCTGTCCCTTAAAGCAACAGCTGGAACCTTTCCCTATAGAACTTGGTAATGATTTTAGAACAATTATCTGTCCCTTAAAGCAACAGCTGGAACCTTTCCCTATAGAACTTGGAGATGATTTTAGAACAATAATCTGTCCCTCTAAGCAGTAGACTCTACTTCTGTGCAGCAGGATGAGGTCTGCAATCTGTCCCTCAAAGCAGCAGTACTAGTAATCTCTACCTAGTCCACAATCAGATCGTTCAGAAATGCAGGATGAGATGTTATATAATATCTGCAATCTGTCCCCCACAGAGCTAGCAGCATCCTCTCCCTAAACTAGCCTGAGAGCATATGACATGCAGCACGGTGACTCCAGCCCCATATAGAGGCTGGGTCACATGATGCACTGGCCAATCACAGCCATGCCATTAGTAGGCATGGCTGTAGTGGCTTCTAAGGGAAAACCAGTGAGACACTTGTTGATTGGCTGCCCTTGGCAGCTATTCAACACGTGGAATCAAATACCAGAACCCCGAACTCGAACCCAAACTTTTTTTTGAAAAGTCCGGGTCCGGGACACCCCAAAGTTCGGTACGAACCCAAACTTTACTGTTCGGGTTCGCTCAACTCTAGTCATAAGATATAGCAGGGTTAGACATATGAGGTGAGGAGTGAGGGGGAGAAGAATTCTTTCTCTTGTGTGTGGCTTTCAAGTGCTCTTGCTAATGGGCTGTGTGGTGGGAGGTTAAATGCCTTGCCATGCATGCGGGACCCAAATGGCTGGTGTTTTTGCCATGCTTGATCTGCTTGCGGCAGACACTTCAAATTGCAACAGTGCGATTGGTTGCACATGTGCTAAAAAAGGCCCACACAGCTGAGCTGTGGGAAGTGGGCTGGGGGATTACAGCTCCACAATCTGATGGAATAGGGCGGCTGCTCTTTACTGTGCATCCTCAAGAAACAAGTGGCTGATGCTGTGTTCAAATAATTCAGCTGACTCCTCCATGCATGATGCTGGGGCTATGGCAGGAGTAGCTATGGGCAAGGAGGCAGAATAAGCCGCTCTGGCAGCTGCGGTGGACTGTGCACTACTGCCAGCTTGGGTCATAGAGGATGAGGATGGTATAGAAAGCCAGTCCACCACCTCCTCTACATGCTGTGGCTGGATAGTACAGGCAACATCACTAAACAGAGACAAGAGGTGCCCTGTCTGATGACGGACCACATCCACCTTTGCCTGTGGACACAGACACTGTTGGCCCCCTCATAGTGACTTGGGAACTTCTGCCTCTCCTTGTTGGCCTCCCAGGCATGATGGGGGGCATATTACCCAAACACTATAAATACTGACAATTTGTGTAATTTGATGCACTTTATTCAATGAAAAGTGGTGTTTGGTGCACTTTAAATTGAGGACTGACGCTGACAGAAATGTAAACACTATTAAAAACATTAAAACACCAGCATCACAGTCAGAAAAACTGTGGCTCACAATTAAAAAATAGGGGGCAGGCAGGGAAAATAAAAAAAACATGCAGCAAAAACATGCAAGGCTCGGACAGTGTTAATTGGCAAAGCCTTGCACCTGACCAGCGATCAGGTGCAAGGCTTCATCCAATTAGGGCCTTAGAATGCACTGTGAAGGCCTACTGAAGAAGCCAAATAGGAGAGTGTAACACATATGGGAGGGAGGAGTCCAGCTCGTAATGTCACACAATAGATTTCCGAGCATCAGTAGTGAGCTGAAAGCATACAAAGCGTGTTTTTATGCTATTTTTTAAGTTTGTATTACCCCTGTTTTTAAAGAGAATAAATCTTTTGAAAATAGAGAGCGCAATGGTTCTCCCCTTTTTTATCTCATGATATGTCCTAATGAATGTGAAACGAGCATAGTGGTACAATCCGAACGCTTGAATTGGAACCAGGAGGAGGAGAGGTGGTGAGAAGTCCACAGGAGGAGTGGTGTAGAGGCGAATGAGACTCTGTAGTGGGGTCTGATTCTGGAGGTGAGCAGGCATTGCACTGAGCGGTGGTGGTTCACAGGACACAGTTGTGAAGATTTTACATTGTCACCTGTTTAAGACACAGTGGTGTGATTTTTGAATGCATACTAATTGGAGATATATGAGAGGCTATTGAAGACACATACTGTTATAATTTGATTAGATTATGGTTTGTTTTATATAAGGATTTGCAATGCTCTTTATTGAGTTTAAGGATGCTGTGTAGGCATCTGACGCCTCCCTTATCAACTGATTACATCATTGATTACTAGGACACCAGCGGCTAGAAGGTTGTAATAGAGGACAATTGAAAAGCTGTGACTTTGTGTAACTAAAAGGCAGGCTTCATCCACAAGAAGGCATTTTGTCAAGGCACCCATCCGTGAAGAAACCTAACCCATTCACCACCAGGTCTGTACGTCGTATGGACCTGACAGCGCGGGGGGGGGGGGGGGGTATTACACACAATCCGGTGGCTGCAGCCACCATTGTGTGTGAAACTGACAGGCAGCCTCCTGCCTGTCAGATGAGAGCTTTCGGGTAGCCGCCCGATTGCTCTCACACCCCCCCCGATGCCGTCGCCCCTATCTGCGCGTGCCCCCCGCCATGCCTGCTGGCTTCATTTGCCCATCTGTAGGCCCAGGAACTCCATGGCAGGTGCCGGAGGCTGGAGGAGTAGGAGAAGAGTGGACACACGTTTGCTCTCCTCCCATTCTTGCTGTGACCCGGAAAGCGAAGTCTCTGCTCTCAGTGTCCCTGGCTAGCTCAGCTGGGAAATAATGTTTTGCAACGCGATCTGCATTGCAAAACATTTCGTGGAGCACAGGGGAGAAAAGCAGGGTCTTTTAGACCCTGCATATCTCAATAAAGAGAATCTTTCACAAAAAAGTTAAAGTAAAAATGTTTTCTTTTTAAATAAAATTTTTGATTGCGTTGATTGAGATACACATGTTACATATCCCGCACATGCCGGAGTATGAGCAATAATTCTAAACTGATACCATCACCATCAATCCTCCATTATGTAGCATCACACTCAATGACCATTGCCCAGTGTGCTAGGCCTAAAAAGAAGTTTTTTTATGGGTTCCAGCTAGAAGGCAGAAAATCTCCCAAGCTTGGGATCACTGTCTATCATAGCCACACGTTGCATGTCATAGGGATAAATACTGTGATATGACTGCTGTCAAATGATGGTAATCACAAGCTAAATGCCCTTGTTTATATCTCCAAGCACCTTTGTTGTGGCCATTGCTATCTGGAGTGGTGTGGTCATAGCAGGTAAACAGAGGGCATTAAAAGTGAAGATGAGTCAAACTTCACACTTTCAGGGACCCATGTGCTCCCACATAATAAGCATGCATGTGTGAACATATTTGCAAGCCCCTGGGTTTATGCACATTGTACCCAGTGGTCGTTCGCCTATAAATTCAAAAAGTTCAAAAGACATAAGCACTGACCTCCATTAAAGATCTGGCCAGCTTTCCTCTCTTAATCTGTAGAACACTCCCAATGACAGGAAGAGGTGTAGGCCCAGGAGGGAGGTTACCTCTTTTATACAATGCCTTCCATGAAGAATACATGAACATACAGAAGATGGTCAAAGCCAGAAGCATTGTTGACAACCATGAGACCTCCATTTTTCACACAGCAGAAGTAATCAAATTACTTTTGTTCATTCTTTTATAAGCAGTGCTGGCAATCAGTGACTGCTGAACAAATAGTTTCTTATCATTTCCAAAGTTCAATCTGTAAATGGGAACATTAAAAGAAAGTACAATAAAAACAAACGCATCGCCTGAGTTGAACTTAGTGGTATTAATAGCTTTGTTTCATTGGTACAACTTGTACACAGTCAAATTTGACAATTAACAAATAAGGATAATTAGTTCTTACAGCCCACCTTCACCTTCCTCTACATTTCTAACTTTCGACCCACTTTGTGTGCCCTCAACCCTTGCACAAACACGCACACACATATATACTGTACATACAGTGCATATTTTAATACACTACAGCAGCACTTACAGCAATATTTGTCCAGTTACTTGATGTCACAGGTCCATATCATGTTCCTCTTGCAGTTGGGTGGGTCCTCAATGCTATAGAGAGCATTCAGGACTGTTGGGCAGGGGCCCCCAGATACCTTGGCCTCATGTGAATGTACCCCCACTCATTCACAAAAGAAAATGGAAACAGTAAACAGTGACACCACACATTTTAACAATTCCTTCAATAAAAATAAAAAAAATCTCAAAAATGTTCCACGATGTACATCCATCATCAATCATGTTGTCCAGCTATGCAGATCCACATCAATTATGATAAATTACAGTTAATGATCATCTGAAAAAAATAATTCACTGACCACAGACACAATTTTCTCCAGTCACTCACTAATTCTGACATCTTCCAGTCCCCTCTGTTAAATATTTTAAATAAGTGGGGTCTCCCAGGTAATGTCATTGACTGATATGGCCATGTCCCTATTTGGTCAATGTCATTGCCCAAACGTAGCCATGTGGCCATATTAGGTCAGTAATGTCAGGGCTATGCCCACCCTTTTGTTAAATGCCCAGGGTCTCCCATCCAGTAAATAACTGGGGCTGCACAACGTCACTGGTTGCTATGAACGCAGTGGATGCTGGTATTTGCTTCTTCCTAAACAACCATTGACAAAAAGAAAGCGGTCATATATAGTGGTGGCAGAAGAAACAGTGTTGAAGAAGCAAAAACTTTAGGCGAACACCCAAGCCTTGAGCTCATTCCTGGTTAACACCTAATTACAATATTAATTGTAACAATCGCGCAAGAGTATTGAAAGAGCTCCTCCCATCTTGCAGAGATTTTTATAACATTAGAAGATCTCTGAAACAGATTCCACAGAAAATGGAAACACCTCTTTTCTTACCCAAGCCTGATAGAAAGATCATGATGTTGTTATCTTACAGGGAGATCTCTGAAATCCCTCCCCTTCTCTTTGGGAGATCCCATCCCTAGTGTTTATTTCAATTAAAACTGACTCCCAGTAGGAATTTGTCTAGTTCCCCCTTCTTATTTGTAGGTCATTGGTAACATAGACAGTGGTGTAAAGCCTAGTGCACACAGGCCGAATGTCGGGCAGCATCGGCTTCAATAGAATTTGGCCGACATTCGGCCCATTAGTATGGCAGCCGGTCGGACAGAAGCTTCTTCTCTTCTGTCAAAAAGTCATGAACAAAAAGGTCTGCCGACCTGCCCCCCATCAGCACTCTCAGCCATTGGCTGAGAGCTCTGACTGGAGCATTCTGGTGGGGGGGAGGGGGCATCCCCTGTTAGAGCGCAATAGAACAGAAGGGAAGATTGCTGTACTAACATCGGATTGTTAGTACAGTGCCTCTGACCTGAGCTGTCAGCTATTTTCATTAAGCACTTCCCTACCGCCGTATGCAGAATGATGGCAGGGAGTGGTTCATTTATCCTGACTGCGCGTCATATGACGTTCAGCAGGATGACATGCCGACACGCTCCCATGGGGGCGCGCATCGCGGCGATCGGTGGTGCGGTGTTTCAGTCTGAGCCGTTTATTGGCTTTTCCTCTACTCGCGTCTGTAGAGTGGTTGAGAGCCAATCGGCTGCTCTCCTGACAGGAGGGGTCTGTGCTGAGTGTTTATCAGTGCAGCCCCCCTAGGATTGTCACCCTAGACCACCAGGGAGCCCACCAGGACCACCAGAGAGAGCCCACCCAGGGAGACCATTAGGGAGCCGATCAGGACCACCAGGGAGCTGATCCTAGACCACCAGGGAGACCACCCTAGACCACCAGGGAAGGGGCACAATTCCCAGCATGGATGGCACTAAGTGCCAACTTCAGATGCCATCCTAGACCACAAGGGAATGGGCCGCTATTAGTACATCTGTAATTGCTACCCGCCAGTGCCCCCTATCAGTGCTCACCAGTGCCACCTACCAGTGCCACCTATCAGTGCCCATCAGAGCCACCTATCAGTGTCCAGTGCCACCTATCAGTGCCCATCAGTGCTGCCTATGAGTGCCCATCAGTGCCTCTTATCAGTGCCAGTCAGTGCTGCATATCAGTGCCCATCAGTGCTGCATATCAGTGCCACCTATCGGTGCCCATCAGTGTTGCTTATCGGTGCCGCCTATCAGTGCCCATCATTGCTGCATACATACGTCGTTACTACCCGTGACTATCCGCCGTGGCTATTCGTTGTGACTACCCGTGGCTATCCACCGTGAC
>BLSH010299630.1:726487-740250 GCA_018402905.1 Glandirana rugosa | reverse complement strand
CCAGAGTTCCCTGTCTCCACTACCAGGGGCTCTTGAACCAGGGCCGCAAGGGAGGTTGCCCCCGCATAAGTCAGACTCAACCATCAGGGACGTGACAGTAGCGGACAGCCACGTCTGAGTCTGCGCCGGGGCCCTCTATCATGGAAGAAGTGTGTACCCACCTTGCCGGCCTGTCTCAAGCAGTCAAGAGCCTTCAGGATGAGTATGTCCGTCTGGAAAACCAAGTGCGGGATCTGGCGCCCACATCAGCTGATCCCGATCTGGCCTCTTCCCACACTTTAGTGGATTTTCCTATGGAGCCCAAGGTGCCTACGCCCGAGCGGTTTGCGGGGAACCGCCAGAGTTTTCGGGCTTTTCGGACTTCTTGTGAACTCTACTTCTCCCTGCAACCCCGTACCTTTTCTCTGGAGTCAGTCAAGGTTGGTTTTGTGATCTCGCTCCTCCGAGATGGGCCCCAGGCATGGGCTCACCGGTTGTTGGAGCAGAACGACCCGGAGACCTCAACACTGGAGCGCTTTTTCCAAGCGATGTCTCTTCTATATGAGGATCCCCACCTGGCTGCTTCTGCAGAGTCCGTGCTTCATACGCTCCAACAGGGCCACCGTACTGCTGAAGAGTACGTCTCCGAGTTCCGGCGTTGGAGCGCCGATACAGCCTGGAATGGTCCGGCCCTTTGTTACCAGTTCCGCCTGGGACTCTCAGAACCTCTCAAGGACGAGTTGGCCCGCGTCGGGGTTCCTCACACCCTGGACGCGTTAGTCAATTTGGTCATTCAGATAGACCGTCGCCTGCGGGAACGCAGGGCGGAAAGAGCTGCTGCATCCAGTCACCTTACAACCTTCTCCTCCTCTCCACACGGACACTTGAAACCACGGCAGTATGGGCGTCCTCGCTCCCCACTGTCACCTGAAGAGCGACTGAGACGCATGACTTTAAATCTGTGTTTATACTGCGGGGAATCAGGACATCGAATTCGGAATTGTCCTGCCAAGGGCCTTGCTCAGATCTCGGGAAACGTGCTGTCTCTGCCCGACACCAAGTCCCACCTCGTCCTCTCTTTGTCTCTCCAGTTGCCTAGTGGAAGGATACAGGTCCCAGCCATCCTGGATACAGGGGCCTGCAGCTGTTTTGTGGATCTCACGTTTGCCACCCAGCATCGCATTCCCCTCCGCACCAAGGACCACTCAATGGTCATCCGGTTAGCTGATGGGTCGGCTATCAGATCAGGTGCCGTGACCCAGGAGACGCTTCCCCTTTCTGCCAGTACTCTAGGGGGTCATACAGAGTTCCTACTACTGGACGTCATCACTTCCCCACTGTTCCCGGTTATCCTTGGCCTTCCCTGGTTCCGGGCCCACTGCCCTCTGATTGATTGGAACACCGGGGAGGTGAAATTCCAGTCTCCATATTGCCTCAGCCACTGCCTATCGCAGCCGGCACCAGAGCCCCCAGCACTCCTCAGTATGGACTCGGATCCTGATCCTGAAACCCGCTCAATGGTTCCTGAGGTCTACCATGATTATTTAGATGTGTTTAGTAAGAAAGGGGCCGATACCTTACCTCCGCACAGGGCATATGATTGCCCGATTGACCTGCTGCCAGGAGCTGAAGTTCCGTTCGGCCGGATCTTTCCCCTGTCAGAAGTGGAATTAGTGGCTCTCAAAGCCTATTTAGATGACAACCTGGGAAAGGGCTTCATCCGGCCCTCCACGTCACCCGCAGGAGCGGGAATATTCTTCGTGGAGAAGAAAGACCAGTCACTCCGGCCTTGTATCGATTATCGGGACCTCAACAAGGTCACTATAAAAAACCGGTACCCGTTGCCCTTAGTTCCGGAACTCTTTCAGAGGCTTGGCTCAGCCCAGGTATTCACCAAACTGGATCTCCGCGGAGCCTACAATTTGATACGGATACGAGAGGGAGACGAGTGGAAAACGGCCTTTCGTACTCGCTTTGGCCATTTTGAGTACCTTGTTATGCCATTCGGGCTCTGCAACGCCCCAGCAACATTCCAGCATCTGATTAATGATGTTTTCAGAGACTTCCTGGACTTGTTTGTAGTCGTTTATCTTGACGATATCCTCATCTTCTCCCCCTCTCTAGAGGAACACCGCCGGCACGTTAAAAGTGTACTAGGCCGACTAAGGGAACACGGGCTTTACGCCAAAGCGGAAAAGTGTGCCTTTAAATGTGCAGACATTTCCTTCCTAGGCTTCCACATCTCAACGAAAGGCACCACCATGGACCCACAAAAAGTGGCCTCCATCATCGATTGGCCAGCGCCGGTGGACAAGAAAGGGGTGCAGCGCTTCGTAGGCTTTGCCAATTTTTATAGGAAATTTATCCAAGGATTTTCAGCAGTAATTGCTCCTATAACGCAGCTTACGAAGCAGAATGTCCGCTTTACATGGTCCAAGGAGGCACAGGCAGCCTTCCAGCATCTGAAAAAGCTGTTTACCTCTGCTCCCGTTCTCAAGCATCCCGATCCAGCGTTACCCTACATCCTAGAGGTGGACGCTTCAGAGGCTGCAGTCGGGGCGGTCTTGTCCCAGAGGCAGGGCCCAAAGGCTCTACTCCACCCCATCGCCTTTTCCTCTCGGAAGCTTACCTCGCCCGAGAGGAACTATGACGTTGGGGACAGAGAGTTGCTGGCGATCAAGTCCGCCTTAGAAGAGTGGCGGTATCTGCTCGAGGGTGCGGCTCACCCCATCTTGGTCTTTACCGACCACAAAAATTTAGAGTACCTGCGGACGGCTAAGAGGCTCAGACCCCGCCAGGCCCGATGGGCCTTGTTTTTCACCCGCTTCCAGCTGCACATAACTTATAGGCCGGGATCCAAGAATGTGAAGCTGGACGCGCTGTCCCGAATGTTTCTCGACCCTGTGGAAACTCCTCCTCCTGATACCATCCTCCCAGCTCACAGCTTCTTACTGGTCCAGAAGGACCTCTTAACACAAATTAGACGGGCTCTGGCTGGTTCTTCTTTACCTAGAGACTTAAATCTGGCTATCAAGGACGGGCTGTGGTGGTCGGGTACCCGGATCTTTGTACCTGAGGAGTTCCGCCTCGATACCTTAGATCTTTATCATGACAGCAAGCTGGCGGGACACTTTGGAAGTCACAAGACCTTGGAGTTACTTGGGCGCACCTTCTGGTGGCCTCGTATGAACGAGGACTGTAAAAGATATGTAAGCGCATGTCCTGTCTGTGCCCGGAACAAGACAGAGAGAACCAAGGCCTGGGGGTTGCTGAACCCATTGCCTATTCCAGACCGTCCTTGGTCACACATCTCCATGGACTTTATTGTCGAACTGCCTACATCTGCGGGATTTAACACCATTTTCGTAGTGGTAGACCGTCTGACTAAGATGGCACACTTCGTCCCCATGCAAGGTACTCCTTCTGCCCTGGAGACGGCCAAGACTTTCATTAAAGAGATCGTGCGGCTGCACGGGATTCCTAACAACATCGTTTCGGATCGGGGAGTACAATTTACCTCCAGAGTGTGGAGGTCCCTGTGTACCATCTTAGGGATAGGTCTGGCTTTCTCTTCGGCTTATCACCCCCAGTCCAACTGAGACAGAGAGGACCAACCAGACCCTCGAGCAGTACCTCCGCTGCTACTCCTCGTACTCCCAGGACGATTGGGTCTCCTTGCTGCCGGTAGCCGAGTTCGCCTACAACAATACAACCCATTCTGCAACCAAGCAATCTCCGTTTTGGGCGAATCTCGGCTACCACCCCACATTCCTGCCTAATGTCCTGACTGAGAGTCCCGTGCCTGTTGTGCAGGAGGTCGCACAATTCCTAGAAAGAAACAACCGCCTTCTGCGGGAGACTCTCGCACAAACCCAGCAACGGAATAAGAGAACTTTTGACAGAGGGAGACGAGGAGAGTTGAGCCTGCAACCAGGCGATCGGGTCTGGTTGGCCACCAAAAATTTGAGGCTGTCATGCCCGTCTAAGAAATTAGGCCCTAGATTTATCGGGCCCTTGCCAGTCAAACGGAGGATCAACAACGTGGCTTACGAGCTGGACCTTCCTCCTTCACTGAAGGTACATCCAGTGTTCCATGTGAATCTGCTCAAACCAGTGGCTAATGATCCCTTCCCGGGGCGAAAAGCAGGCCCACCGGAGCCAGTCCTGGTGGATGGAGAGGAGGAATTCGAGGTGGAGACCATCCTTGACTGCAGAAGGAGAGCTGGTGTTACGCAGTTCCTTGTGAAGTGGAGAGGTTATGGGCCTGAGGAAAGCTCTTGGGAGCCAGAGAGCAACCTGCACGCCCAAGAACTCGTTAAGACTTTTTGGAGGAACAATCCGGCCAAGAGAGCCCGGTTGGGCATCCGGAGGCTGCCCCTTGGGGGGGGCAATGTTAGTAAAGAAGTCTTTTGTGTTTCCGCGGTGGTGCGCGCGCGTGCGCGCGCCCGTGCGCGCGCTAACGTGCGTGCGCACGCGCCCGTGCGCGCGCTAACGTGCGTGCGCACGCGCCGGAAATGACGCTTGGCGGCTCTATTTAAGCC
Organism: Glandirana rugosa; assembly: GCA_018402905.1. Lineage (NCBI taxonomy): Eukaryota > Metazoa > Chordata > Amphibia > Anura > Ranidae > Glandirana > Glandirana rugosa. Next base: position 735,730 of record BLSH010299630.1, on the reverse strand, counting down.
AGCAGAGCCTGCTGGCCGGTGCTGTCCGCTCTACAGCGTTTGGCTCCTGTGACCCCGGCTTTATTCTGAAAGACTTCCTGCACCTGTGACCCCGGCTTCCTGTTTGACCCGTCTGCCTGCTACCTGCCCCGACCTTCTGCCTGCCTCTGACTATGCCTCTGCCTGATCCTCTGAACCTTCTATTGCCCGCACGTTGCCGATCCTGCCTGTACCCGACTACCCGCTTGCCCGAACCACCTGTACCGCACTGCCAGCCCGTTACCGACCCGGCCTGCATCACCGACCATCCACCTGCACGAGCTTCAGCGGACCATCACCTGTCATCTGTGACCTAGTCCAGCCCTCGTGCCCCCCTGTGCTCCAGAGTTCCCTGTCTCCACTACCAGGGGCTCTTGAACCAGGGACGCAAGGGAGGTTGCCCCCGCATAAGTCAGACTCAACCATCAGGGACGTGACATTTACATTGGTGTTCAGTGTAAACCCCCCTTTACATTGGTGGTCAGTGTAAAAGTGTCCCCTTACATGGAGGTCATTCTATATCCCCCCTTACACTGGTGGTTGGTGTAAATGCTCCTATTACATTGGTGTCAGCGTAGAAATCCATCTTTATATTGGTGGGTGGCACAAAATCCCCATTACATGGTGATCAGTGCAAATTCCTTGTTACATTTGTGATCAGTGTAAACTCCCCCTCACAATGGTGGTCATTGTAAATGTCCCATTACATTGGTGGTCAGTGTAGAATCCCCCACTATATACTTGCCAAAGATTTCTAGCTTTGCTTTACATGATTCATAATTTGCCACAGTGTACTGCCTCCTAACTAATCACATCCCCCCACCACTGCCCCCCCCCCAAAAAAAAATTTCCACTGATTCCAGGAGTCCTAAGATCCCTAGGAGTTTTCTGTCTATTGATGGGTCCCCTCGCCTCCCCAGTCCATGCTGTGCAGGCAGTGACTAGATGATGTGTTATAACCTCAGTGAGCAGTAATGATCTGCACTAACCTCTTGCAACCAATCATTGAGCAGTAAGGGTATGCAGTAACCTCTAGCAACCAATCAGTGAGCAGTAATAATGTGCAGCATCCTCTAGCAACCAATTAGTGAGTGGTAAGGATGTCCAGTAACCTCTAGCAACCAATCAGTGAGCAGTATTGATGTACAGTAATCTCTAGCAACCAATCAACAAGCAAAAATCATGCACTGTAACCTCTAGCAAATAATCATTGAGCCATAATGTGTGCTGTAATCTTAGAAGCCAGTCAGTGAGGGGTAATAAAACACTGTAACCTCTGGCAACCATTTGCAATAGCTGCAAGTGTGCTATAGTATGCTATTGTGGTTCTTTTGTCAGTGTAGAATATTAGTTTAGTGTGAATCTAGGGATAGTCTGTGTGAGTGCAGTGATGACCATTCATCTTTACACTAGTGGGAATCTAGGGATAGTCCAGTCAGTGTAGTGTGTGACCACCATTCATCTTTATATTAGTGAGTCTAGGGACAGTTCAGGCAGCGTGAGTGTAGTGACTAACATTCATCTTTACATTAGTGTTAATCTAGGGACAGTTCGGTCTGTGTGAATGTAGACGACCACCATTCATCTTTACATTAGTGTGAGTCTAGGGACAGTTCAAGCAGTGTGACCCTAGATTCTTTACATTAGTATGAATCTAGGGTCAGTTCAGTCAGTGTGAGTGTAGTGATCGTTTAACACTGTATTTTCCTGTGGGTTACTGCAAGTTTAACACCATATAGTTCTGTGCGTTACTGCAAGTTTAACGCCATATATTTCATAGTGTTACTGTAAGTTTAATGCCATTTAGTTCTGTGTGTTAACTGCAAGTTTAATGCCGTATATTTCATTGCATTACTACAAGTTTAACGTCATATATTTAATTGCGTTACTGCAAGTTTAACGTCATATAGTTGTGTGCGTTACTGCAAGTTTAACGCCATATATTTAATTGCGTTATTGCAAGTTTAATTGCATATAGTTCTGTGCTTTGCTGCAAGTTTAATGCCATATAGTTCTGTGCTTTACTGCAAGTTTAACACCATATATTTAATTGCTTCCCCACTGACAGCTGAATGAAAAAGATTAGCCAGCAATGGAATTTTTTTTAAAGGGCGTGAGGGCCCCCAATCCATGGGTTTTAAGGGGAACCCCATGCCAAAATGAATATGGTGTGGGCCCCCCTCCCAACATTCTTACCAGACTCTTATCCGAGCATGCAGCCTGTCAGGCCAGGAAGGGGAGGCGAGCGAGTGCCCCCTCCCCCCTGAACCATACCAGGCCACATGACCTCAACATGGAGGGGGACAGGGGCCTCTTCCCCACAACCCTGGGCAGCAGTTGTGGGGGTCTGCAGGGCAGGGGGCATATCAGAATCTGGAAGCCTCCTTTAACAAGGGGGCCCTCAGATCCCACTCTTCCATTTCAGTGTACCCCTACTCATTCACCAAAAAAAGTGCCATAAATAAAGACAAGAGGCAGTTTTGGACAATTCCTTCATTAAATAAATTTTAAAAAATGTGCCCTGATGTAGGTCCATCGTCAATCACGTCATCCGCTGCACCAAAACAAACAAACGCTCCACCTGTGATGAAGGCTAGCTGCCAAATGCCTGCTCCTCCATGTGACAGCTCTTAAATAGGTAAGGGGCAGGCCATCTGAGGACATCACCTGGTGGCACCGCCCCTTGTGACATCACTGACCGGTGCATGCTGGGTCTGTGACGTCACAAGGGTCAGTTGCACAAGGTGATATCACCAGGTGGCCCTGCCCCGTACCTATTTAAGAACTGTCACATGGTGGAGCAGGCATTCGGTGGTTAGCCTTCGTTGCGGGTGGAACTTTATTTTTCCGGGTCCAGCAGTGCAGAGGGTGTAGTGATTGACGAAGGCTCTACATCAGAGGAGATTGTTTTTTTTTTTATAAATTCATTTTTAAAAACTGCCCCCTGCTTTGCAGGGACACAAACTCCATCCCCTCCCTCTTGTCAGAATGGTGATCTACCTTATTTACATAGGCAGATCACAGTTCTGTGTCTCTGCCTGCTGATCAGGAGGTGAGGGAGGACATCCAGTACCCGGCACATGCGCCCCCCTTGCCCGGAAGTGTCAGATTATGTACATAAACGTGATCCGGCGCACAGCTGCCGCCCTGTAGCAGTAAATCTGCTATAAGGCTGAAGTAAAGAAGATTATAATGAAAATGGCCATTGTAAGTTGCTGCATTTAAAATGCAAACCTTTGATTCTAACAGCAGCATTTTCTGTCTAACAGCAGTGGAATTTCGATATTTTGACAGAGTGACAGTTTAAAATGTGTCTCATCCTTTCCAATTGCATAAATCCTTAGGACATCAGGCTCCTGATCAGATGTGCGAGAGGTGGAATGGCAACATTTAGGAAGGCGGTTCAGTTTGTTACATTCAGGAAAATTATAATCATTATAGAAGGATTTATTTTTATTGAGCAAATCACATACACAATTGTATAGTCAACCACGTTGAGCTTTTACATTTTATTTCCTGTGGACTTGAAAATACAACTTGAAAAAAATGCAACTATCTTTCTGATCAATAATGATGCAATAGAAAACAAGGCATTGCAGCAAGATTTGTTGCCCAGCAATCCAATACCTGACTTGACCCCCCTTCCCCACTAAGCCCCACCCTTACATAACTGTTAAGCCTCGTACACACGGGACGACGATCGTATACAACAGGTCGTACTAACGACCGTTGTATGCGATATCGATCGTTCGTATGCGTGATTAGAACAGCCGAACATACGACGGTCGTACAAGGGAGTTGTATGAGCAAACTAGAAAATGTGGTCGTACCAACAAGCGCTCATACGACCGTTGTATCGTGTGTACAGAGAAGTTGTATTGTGCAAACACGCATGCGCCGAAGTCAGGAACTGCTGGATGCTAATTACATGCAGCTGAACTTTCTTCTGTGGTCGTACGATCGTGTAGTGCAGTCAGTATGCACGTTACATTATGCAACATACGATTTGAGACGATCGTACGTACGATCATCGTCCCGTGTGTACGAGGCTTTACACTGCCAGTGTACCCGGTGGGGAACAGAGCTGGTGTTGATCAGTGTGCTGTTTCCCCTTTGAAGCCAGCACAAGGATGCAAGATAAGAAGGCTTTCCCACATCAACCTTAAAGATCTTCATGGGAAGAAAAGCGCTGCTTGTGGAAAAGGTGGGTTTGTTCCTTGAGGTAAGCAACATTCTACAGAGCCCGAGGGATGAAAGACATCTCATAAAATCTGGGGACATTGGCGGTTCCTGTCATTGTGGGTTTGATGTCTTCATCGGTGAATTTAGTCTTAGAAGTCAGTTTGAAGTTCTGTAGAATAGTTGTTATGAAAAGAAACAGCTCCATGCGGGCCAGAGCTTCTCCAACACAACTTCTCTTTCCTAGAAAAGAAATGCATTACATAATGCATTATATTGAATACATTTTTACAAAATGACCCCTCCAAAAATGTTTAATACAGTCACCAAACAAAAGAGAGAAACTACTTGTTATTGGCAAGAGAGAAGACATTTTTAAGCACTTCTGTACCGCCGGACGTCATATGACGTCCTTGGGTTTGAGTGGAGATGTCTGAATGGTCCCTGCTGCTGCAGGGACCATTGAGATACCGTTCTTTACAGCCGGCGATTCTCTTTTAGATAAAAATGATCTTGCGGCGGATTCGCCGCAAGATCACTTTTATCGGTGGTGGGAGAGGTGCCCCCCCTCCCGCCACTTTCCCGTCATCTCTGCCACTTACCCGACCGTCGCCAGCGGCGGAGACAATCGGGTCTGTTCCCCCCTGCACTGGAAGCCGAGTGAGCATTGATGCCACCCAGGGGCGTTGCTAGGTCTACAAAAGATCTGGGGCTAGAGCCCATAGCAGCGAAGTAAAGAAAGACATACGCTTGAGCGGGCATACATGTAATAAAATAAATAATAATAGTAATAAATATACGTATGTATGTATGCATGCATGCATATACACACACATACATATACAGAGTCTGCAATCCAGACCGGGACATACCTGCTAATTGCAGAACTGCACCCACCCTGTAAGAGACCCGGGGCTATGGGCCCCAGACTCGGGGCTATAGCCCTAATAGCCACCCCCTAGCAACGCCTCTGATGCCACCCACTCAGCTCCATAACATTGCAGGGCGGAAGCAACGTTTTTTTTTGCATGTAACTGTAAATATGAGATCTGAGGTTTTTTTGACCCCAGATCTCAGATTTAGGAGGTCCTGACATGCTATTTTCTATTACAAGGAATGTTTACATTTCTTGTAATAGAAATAAAAGTGATCATTTTTTTTTTAAATAACAGTGTAAAATTAAAAGATAAAAAATAAAATAAATAAAAAAAAAAAAATTAAAGCGCCCTGTCCTTGTGAGCTTACATGCAGAAGCGAACGCATACGTAAGTCGCGCCTGCATATGAACGGTGTTCAAATCACACATGTGAGGTATTGCCACGATCTTTAGAGCGAGAGCAATCATTTTAGCACTAGAGCTCCTCTGTCACTCAAAACTGGTAACCTGTAGAAATTTTTAGACATCGCCAATGGAGATTTTTAGGTTGCAAAGTTTGTTGCCATTCTGCGAGCAGGAGCAATTTCAAAGTATGACATGTTGGGTATCAATTTACTCGGCGTTACATTATCTTTCACAATATGGAAAAAAATTGGGCAAACTTTACTGTTGTCTTATTTTTTTACTCAAAAAAAGTGATTTTTTTCAAAAAAGATTGCACTTGTAAGACTGCTGCGCAAATACAGTGCGACATAAAGTTTTGCAACGACCACCATTTTATTCTCTAGGGTGTTAGAAAAAAATATAATGTTTGGGGGGTTTAAGTAATGTTATAGCAAAAAAAAATGGTTTTATCTAGTAAGCACCAAGTCCACAACATAGGCCTAGTGTTAAAGTGGTTAAACTCTAGTCACAATTGTTTAGTCTAAATGACCTTAAAAGTGTGGAGACCCGAGGCAGTTGGACAATTCACATTTCATTTTAAAAAGTGGCTTAGCAAAAGCAGCCTCTCAAAAACCGCTTACTATATACAGTAGCAATTTTGCCAAGAGACTGTTCTCCTGAAGCAAGCACCAGGGAAGCCATCAGGGGGGGACAACTGATACACATGTAGGGGGCCCAGGCATCCTGAGGGTCCAGCTGCCCAGGCCCCAACCAATAAGACCGGGTTGTTGATGCTGTAGTAACTAGCAAATGCTAAAGCAGAGCGGCTGTGGAGTGAGCCAATGTAGCTCACTAATTTCCTCCTGCAAGGGGAAGGTGGAGTGATATCATCTGCCCTCCGCCTCTCCCTGCAGACTGGATGCTGGTTTGGGCACCATGCCGGTTGCAGCTCAGCCGTGTAGAAGAGCTGCACTGCTTATAGACTGCAGGACTGCTCAGTGTTCACTGCGGAGTGGTCTCAACTCAAGTTGTTAGACAACACAATGCTGGGGGTGGGGGGTGGTCCCAGGCCTAAAGCTGATGGCTGCCCTGGCAAGCACTGAATCCTTGTTAATGAGCTGAGAGGTGAGGACCAGAGTAATTACGTCACTTTGTCCAATCTTCTGAATATCATATTGTGGAAAGTGGGCTTCAGAGCGAGGGCCTTTATTAGGACAAGTAAATAGACATGTGCAGTTATTTTCATTCCGAATTAAAATTCGGACGAATTTTCGTTTTTTGGAAATTCAGATGTATCCAAATTTCCGAATTACAATAATACCAAATTTAAACGAATCCGAAATAACAAAAAAAATTCAGACAAAATATGAATTCAAATCATTTTCAAATACTTTTCCAATTCGAATAGTTTTCATGTTCAAAACGTTTTCAAATTCAAAAAGTTTTCCAATTTCCAAAGAGCATAAAATAGAATAGAAAATAAAGGAATAGAATAGTACAACAAAATAATAGATTAGAAAAGAATATAACAGAAAATAAAAGAATAGACTATAATAGAGTAAAACAGAACAAAATAAAATAGAAAATAAAAGAGCAGAATAGGACTAGAATATAATAGAAACACATAGAACAGAAAGAATATAACCATCTTCTAATTTGAATACATAAGAAAAGAATAGAATAATAGAATAGAAAAAGAAGAATAGACTATAATTGAATAGAAAAGAATAGAATAAAAAAACCCAATAGAATAGAATAAAATAGAAAGAATATAACCATTTCCCAAAATTCCCGAATTTGAATAGAATAGAAAGGAGTAGATTAGAATAGAATAGAAAATAACATAGTATAGAAATAAAATAAAAAAACAGAATAGAATAGAATACAAAGAATGTAACCATCTTCCAAAATTTGAATTTCAAATAGAATAAATTTGAATTTGAACTGAAAATACTAGAATAGAAAAGAATAGAATATAAAATAAAATAATAGAATAGAATATAATGAAATGAACAAATAAACAAAAGAATACAATGAAAAAAAAAGCCCAATATATATAGAAAAGAAAAGAATAGATTAGAATAGGAAGATAGTTATATTTTTTCTACTCTATTCTATTCTGTTTTTTTCTATACTATTGTGTTCTTTCCTATTCTATTCTACTCTTTTCATTTCTATTCTATTCAAATTTGACTTGATTCTATTTGAATTTTGTAAAATGGTTATATTATTTCCATTCTATTCTATTGTTTTTTTAATTCTATTCTTTTCTATTCGAATTTCAGAAGATGGTTATAATCTTTCTATTTTATTCTATTTTTTTTTTTTTTTTTTTAAAGTTAAAGAAAATTTTTATTATAAAAATATCGACTTGTACAAATCAAAGATAAGAGAAATGTGCAATGACAAAATACACCGTTCAATATCAAAAGTGTCAAAAAGTCAAGATTACAAAAATACTTCAGAGAAGCGTATCCATTCAACAATAATTGTTACATAACTGTTTCTGCTTTAGGGGGAGTAAGAAACTTCCTAGAAGTATCAGATAGTATCCCCTATACACACAAAATTATATATATAAAAAAAATAAAAAAAAAACTTGTAAAGGAAACATCCTATAAGGTAGTGGTTTTCCTAATTCAGAAGCGTTGAACCTCGGCTAACACTGTGTGCTGGCGACTACTAGCGTTAAATAATTACAATGTTTGTATCTGGGGGTACTGGATCAACCCCTCCGGCACGGCGACCAAGACTGGGGACCGGCCACCCCTAAGGGATCATGCTGTGGTCCGTCCACCAGTGCAAAATGTCAATCGTCACAGAGGGTAGCTATCGGATATAGCTGAAACCTCCAATCGGTAAAGTACAGACATAAGGTTGCGCAGCACATACGATAGAAGACAAAGTGGGTCAATGAACTCCTCCTTGCGTGAAGTAGGAAAACCACCTATTCGTACCTTGGTGTTGTCTCCAGAGAAAGAGAAAAGGGAGGGAAAAGGTAATGAGAGAAAGAGTAAAGAGAGAAAAAGAGTAAGAATTAGGGTGAAGAGGGAAGGACAGGAGAGAAACAGGGGGGTTCCAAGTCACCAGTGATACACGTCCATTCCCTGTGGACAAAAAAAATTACCGTACACTAAATGGAGGAACCTATGTAAGTTGCCCACGGCTCCCAGGTGCTCCTAAAAGTGTTTGATCTGTCAGCTAAAGCACAGGCTACTTTCTCCTGAAACATCATCCAAGTTATTTTCCGTTTAGCTTGTTGGAAAGAGACAGTCTTGGATTTCCAACTCTTCGCTATGGTTAATTTAGCTCCTATCAACATGAATCCCATCAATGCCCGAGAGGCTTTTGAGATGCCCGGAATAGTTTGATTTAGTAAACCGACCAACACATTCTGAGGAATATTGCTCTTAGTAATTTTTCTCATAATCATTGATCTACCATAGACCACGGACTCTCCGAGCGGTCCTACAAGGGACCCTGTAGGGGTGAAACGAAGTCCCTCACACCTGTAAACCCGAGTAACTCTGTATAAAAAACCCTTACAGGGTCCTATTCTTGTAAGACCTTACGTCAAAAATCCTAATACTCTTTTTAATGATTCTCGTTATAAGGAGTCTTACACAACCAGCCAAATGATTTAGTTTGATAAGGCCCGTAGAGTTTTCGGAGAGCCCGTAACTACCCTAAGTACAACTATCCTCGATTTAATTGGTATCGCTTCTCAACCTTTAGGTTCTGACAGAGAAAGGTTGTTCGATTTGCCTTTTATTGAACCTACTACA